>JAAMPC010001596.1:0-348834 GCA_016771965.1 Brassica carinata
TTTGGTATTGTAAACTTTTTTCTTACAAAACAAAAACAGAAGCAAAATAGAGCAAACTGTAATCTACTTGTGTCGTGCTTGATTTTAATGTCTTGTCATTTGATGATATTTATGAGTTTTTCAACTTAATTCCGAATCTTATTGTAATGACATGTTCTGTATATAATTCATGTGTGCCACCAAAGACAACCTGTTTGGTATTGGAAACTCTTTCTTACAAAACATAAACAGAAGCAAAATCGAGCAAACTGTAATCAACTTGTGTAATACTTGATTTTAATGCGTCTTGTCATTTGATGATATATTTGATGATATTCATGAGTTTTTCAACTTAATTCCGAATCTGATTTTACTGACATGTTCTGTTTGGTATTGTAAACGTTTACCAAAAGAAACAAAAACAGAGCCAAAATATATCAAATTGTAATCAATCTAAGTTGAACCTATTTGATTTTAATGTGTCTTATCAATTTATCATTAGTTGACATTCATGAGTTTTCCAAGTTATCTCCGAATCTGATTTTAATGACATATTTTGTTGATATTCATGGGTTTTCCAAATTTATTTATTTTTATTATTTATCTATCTGTTTGTAGAAGAAAATAATATGTTTACTGAAAAGAGCTGCTTCATCTACATGCTGATCCTATCTATAGTTGCTACATCTCATCCCGTCTCTGAAACATTCTACATTTATATGAAATTTGATGGATTTTACAATGCTTAAGACCCTAATTTCCAAATCCAGCTACTGTAGTGTTATGTTGGTCACACAAAGGTCATTTATAAATCCTCTCCCTAAACAAAATACAGTTTGCTTTATCCATACAAGTTTCCAAATCTCCATCATCCATTCACATTTGCCACCAGTCCACCACCATCTACACCTCTTAGCCAGTCCAATGCCCTGACTCCATCATCTGCGTTTTTGCCCAAAAAAAAAATCTCAGCCACATTATTACTTCAATTCAACAGAAAAGTATGAAGCTAAGAGCAGTAAGAAAGATGTGAAACCTGAGGAGAGTTAGAAGGGGGCCCTTATCAAATATTACCGCTTTCCCCATCTGACATTTCTTCAAGCCTTGCAATTGCATCCACAAGAGCTTGCTCATGATCCTACCATTTCCAAGTTAAAACTATATTGTCAGCATCTCTTCATGATACCGTTTAGTAAAAGACCAGACTCAGCAACACATTTCTTACTCTTAGAACTTTCTTGGCCTTCTCTACCTCTGCTGGGTTGGGGTTAACGGATCTAAACACTTTTTCTACCTGTGAAAATAGTTTATAAAGTATATTACTCAGACCGTTAAAAACTGAGAACATTCGATCCCATGATCTAGAACTTGTAATGGTACCTCTTTTATTAGTGTATCAGTGTGGAGTATTTCAATATCACCTAAAGCTTTCTTCCCAACGCCATTCTGTGCCTTGTGCTGCTGTATCTTCATGCTTCCTCTACCTCTACCACTAGCTTGGCCTGCGGGACCACCACGAGCCATGGCCTTTGTACTTCCACGGCCTTGCCCAGGATGTCCTCCTTTGCGAGAAACCCCAGCATCCTCACCTTCCCATCTGATATCTCCCGGAGATATCTATTATATATATATATATATATATAGAAACACCAGTCAGAATCCAAGAACCATATATATCATAAACAAATGGACTAAGACAACATTTCATGGTCACTCCCAATTGTTATTACCTCTTTAAGATTTACCCATTCCCAAGTTTCATTCACAGAGTTCATGTCATACACTAAAGCATGCCTCCCCTTATCAATATTTAACAAAGGAAACAAAAATATAATATCAGAAAATGGAGGTCTGGCACTAAAATACTAATATATATATGTGTAAGATACCTCAGCGGCTTTGTAGTCAGTTATAACAGCTTCATAGAAGTTGTTGTCCTCAGGCCACTTTGTCCATACCTTCTTCCCAACCAACGGATCTGGTTCATTTGCTACTGCGCCTGGCTGAGGCCTTCCAGCAATGCCTGTAGCTGGGAACTGCATCGACTTTATCACTTAGTCAGTGGAGAATTTAAGAGCAAGAGTCATCATAGTAAGAGAGTCATGACTTACTGTCTTTGGCTTCTTGGTCTTTGGACCTGGTGGAGGACCTCCTCTTCTTAGCGCAGCAGATGAAGATGGCTGCATTGACGGGTGCATAGCAGGAGATGGCGCGCCCATAGCTAACGAGGCGATTGATTGTGATGTCTTTTGCTTCTTACGTGATCCTGAAACAGCTGGACTCGGAGCATTATCATGAACCATCTGAGGAGCACCGGATTGAAAGCTGTTCCCCTTTCTCCACTCCCTGACATGGTTTAAGTCAACCTCATTAGCTACGACGTTCCTTATGATTAATTGAAGAAAAAAATATTAAAAACAGACCTTATTCGCCTGATCATTTCATCAGCATTAACCCTAGATAACAGCTCTCTGTGTTCCTCATCAGACACCCGAAGTTCTTTTCTGAGTTCAGTGATCAAACTCTCCTTCTCCTGAATATTTATTTTTCCCATCAAAAGGAAGAAGCATGAGTTTTATCTTATAAGGTTAAGTTAGATAAGTATGGACTCATTAGTAATATAAGTACCCAGGTGATAGCATCAGACTGGGCTTTAAAAGCGCGGAGTATTGAGCTATAAGCCTCTTGCTCAATGAGATGAATTTGAGTTTCCATGTCATTGTGCACCCTTGACAAAGGAGCAGAGTTGAGAACTGAAGGCCTGCCATTACCAGCAGGTCTCCCGCTTCTCTGATATCTACTTGGAGGTAAGTCATCATCCGTACCTGAGTTCCCACAGACAAGCAACCAAATATACAAACAAAACATTGTAAATCATTTTGAAAATCCAAATAAAATAAAACTAAGAATGAATACTTCTAAAAGCATGGAACACAATTACAACAAAAACATCACATTGTTAACAGCAGAAAGAGAAAGACAAAAACAACTTCGAAAGAAGACAAAGAAGACTCACCACTACTATCAGAAGGTCGGTAATCCATTTGGTGTCCTTTCTCCGATGATGCTTCACAGGGGAAGCTAATAAATAAAAAAAACGTGGTATGAGAGACCTGTCTAGTTCCACCAAAGCACGAGCTGCAATAACCAAGAAAAGAAAAAAAAAAAAAAAACAAAACTTTAAACGGAGGATAAGGCCAACACACTCACTCTTCAACAGAGCAAACCAAAGCCTTCACAGTACAAACAAAGACACACAGTTCTTAAAACTCGAGCTCAATAAACCAAACACACTTCACAGATTGAGCTCGAATTTGTTAGAAGAAACCCTAACAAAATCAAGAAAACTTGATACAAGAATTAAAACTTTCTCTAAACCCTAATTGGCGATCCCAAGATAAACAAAACAATATAAAAAAAAAAAAAGCAAACACCTTATTCGTAACTTTGGATCTACTCCCGGAAAATTCGATCAGCAAAGATCTTTCCTGGAGAAAAATTACTCACGAAAGGTCATAGATTTGAGCTAGACAAATCAGAAGATCCGAACAAGGAAGAAACTTTCTCTCGCGCAATTCGATTTCAGGGAAACGTTGGATCTTTCGGAAGCTGAAACCGACAATTTTTTTGCCCTAGTTTTTTTTCCCCAGTTTGATAGATTTGGTTTGAGTCACACAAACGCTGTCGTTTCGCTTTTCACTTCGTTATGTCTTTCGGTTCTGTCTTAAAATCCGGTTTGCTTTGTGTATTTTTGGTACGCTCTCGTTTAATCTCACAATTAACAGAAAATCTAAACCCGTACATGTATTTTCCTATTTACTCCCTCCGCAAACGATAGGGAATGTTTCAGAAGATGTTTCTTGTCGAAATAAATAATATTTTATATTATATTTAATTTTATTGAAAATTGTGTAACCAATACTCAGACAAAGAAACCGATCGAAATGACAAAAAGACTAGCTTCTTGTTTTTCTTAGTGAGCGTTCAAATCAAAGTGATCTGAGCTTCATCTCCTGAGCTCACATTCTATGAACAGAGAGAATCACCACACAACATAGTCAAAGCGTTAGAACGAAGACCTTAGCGAAAGCTAACAACAGTTTTGTGTGTTACCTCTCGATAGCACGAGGGCTAAAGGGAACAACACCAGAAGGTGTCACAAGGGCATCGATCATAACATCATTCGGTGTTACAGGAATACTTCCATCCTCAAGAATCTGAGGCGAGTATGACAATGCAACTGCAATCGTAAACAAAACACTGATTAGCTTATCTTTCAATTGACAACACATTCCGTAGTATTAGTTTGATTGTGGTCTATATATATACCCATAAGTGGATTGCTCCAGCCCCTCTCCTTTGCACGGTCCTCGTATCTCTTCAAGAAAGTGTCGTAGTATCTTTTTCCCCATATAAACAAGTAGAACAGGTTAGATTAGATTAGACCATGACACTGTTTGTTTTAGATCTTCATCAATGAATCTCTAGCACTTTAACAAAAGAAGGTCAATGCAAACTTACCCACCCCCACGACCTAAACGTCGTCTACATCTATCAAACGCAAGACCTGACCACAAGGATTTGAAAATAAATATGGAAAAAAAATGGAAATGAAACTCTTTTTGAAAGTACCTGGCAAGATGAATAAATCGATTGGTTCATCTGCTTGCATCACTGTCCATAGAGAAAGAAAACAGAAGGTGTCATCTCTAGCCAGTGTGATAATAGTTATAATATGGTGGGAGAATAGAAGAAAGGACACTACCATCTTCACGCTCATTCCCTAGAGCATCAACAGGAGCTGGTTCCAAAATGTTCATAGAGTTTGCAATGAGGTCTTCCATATGAGATATGTGCAGCATACGCATGTTGCTGTTCCTGTCCTCTACCCATGGGACATATAGCTTTTTCTCTGTCACTGTATTTGTATCAAAATAATAAAATTAGAAGAAAAAAATGCCATTAAAAGTAGGAAGCAATCTAATTTTTCCTAATAGTAAGGTACATGTCATTAAACCAATCACTAATCACAATTAGTCATTGATGTGTAAATGAGCTTCCTTTACAATGAAAAAACAGTAGTAGTAGTACCAGGATGTTGGAGAATCTTGGACAGGATTCTTGAAGTGTCGACTTCGTTAAGAGACTTGCAGCTAACGTAAGCACACAGTCTCCGACATGATTTGAACCAAGGAGCTTCAAGAACAGTGTTCTGAATTACATCATCTAAGATCAATCAAAATGGTTACTATTTTTTTTTTCCCAAAGAAATGAAATTAAGTTAAAAAAGATTGAACCTTGTTGGGTGCGGAGAGAAGGGTCCATGGCTTTTAATGATCTGCGGACGGTGGTACGCACGACGCGTTTCTGCTTGAAGATTGAATCGAGCTCCTCTTGGCTTTTGGTGGTGGTGCTCATGGCGACGGTACTTGATAATCTGGGAACGGGTCGGGTCGAGATCTTGGGGAAGAAGAGGAAGATTGATGATGATGATCTTTCTAGTGCTGCTGTCGGGGTACAAAAGACTCGAGCTCCAATCATTTCATTACAAAAGCTTCGCTGGAACCTCCAAAAGTCGATATAACACTCGAAATCTACTGTACGTAACTAACTAGGTACATAGGGCTGCGGGGGGTCAGGTTATTTGGTTAGTTCTGATCGGTTTAAATTTCACTGAAGTGAACCGAAAAAAAATCCAGTTCTGTTTAGTTTTTGGTTAGTTCAGTTCAAAAAAATGTACTGAAGTTTCTAGTTTTGCGGTTAGTTTGGTTAATTTTTGGTTAAATTGAATAAAATTGGTCAACTTCAATAAGTTCGGTTATTTTGGTTTGAAATCTCGGTTAAGATTAGTACTATTTGTAATTAATTTTTTAGAAAACTGAACTAACCGATTACCGAACCGAACGAAATCGAAAACCAAAACTTTTTTTAGTTGTCGAACTAAACCGAACTTACGAACCGAACCAAAACTTAACCGAAAACCAAACTTTTTGGGTCCGTTCGGTTCGGCAAGTTTGGGTCGGTTAATACCGGGAGGCGTATGTGTATACACATGTTACTCAGTAAACCAAACTGAACCGGTAACCGAGTTGATTTTGAAGAGCTCTCCAAACCGAAAACTGAAAATTCCGGTTGGGTTCGAATTTGCGGGCTAGATTTCATGCTTGTGTTATATTGGGCTTTTTACCAACGGCACGGCCCGTATCACCTCTAAACCAGCCCATAATGGCCCATTAAATTATTTTGAAACGCAAAAAAAGAAAAACAAATTCGAAAATATACATCTCCCTCCCGAGGGAAAACATTTTTGGCTCCAAACTCGAAAACATTTTTCACAAAAAAAAAAAAGAGCGCCTACAAGCTTTTGGTTGTTATAAACAATCTCTTCCCCAACTCCCAAATGAAAATCTCCAAGTCGCTCAAAATCCACCGTCGAATCTCCTCCTCGTCAGCGATCTCAAACCATCCACCTATGGAGGAGAATCATCACAAGCGCCAGCGAACAGCTCGCGTCGTCGCCGGAAGAACCTCGAAGCGAAAGCTCGGCCGAGAGACGTACGCGGTTTCGATAATCACGCAGATCACCGAGATCGAGGAAGAAGAAACAGATCTCGCCGTCGCGATCCGCCGCCACGTGGGGGTTCTGAACTCCAGCTTCTCAGATGCGGGAGATGTCAAAGGAGCTGCTGCTGCTCTCTCCTCCCTCGCTAAAACTGGTACCGTACTCCTTAGAGTAGATCGTTTTGTTGTTACAGCTGTTTGAATCGATGCCGATCTGTGATTCTACTTTGCGATTGAATTGTTCTAGCTCAGATTAGGCGAGATCTAGATTGATTATGGATTGATTTTGGATTCGTAACTCTTTGTGTTAGACGAAAACGTGGAGATGATGGTGGAGAACGGAGCGATCCCTGCGTTGGTTAGAAACTTGGAATCGCCGTGGTCTTTGGCAATCAGCGGGAACGTTCCCAAGTCTTGTGATCATAAGCTAGAGAAAGATTGTGCTGTTTCACTTGGACTTATTGCTGCTAATCAGGTAACACTTGTGAATATCATTTACTGCTTCTTGCACTGATGCTTTTACTAATGTTAGCTTTATTTGTTAAATAGCCTGGTTACCAGCAGCTAATTGTAGATGCTGGGGTTATAGCTCCAACTGTGAAGTTGTTGAAGAGAAGAGGAGTTTGTATTGGGTGCATGGAAGCTAATGCTGTTCTTAGGAGAGCAGCTGATATCGTCACTAATATTGCTCATGACAATCCAAGGATTAAAAATAATATAAGGTACGGTTTAGTGTTTGATGATCCTTATGCTTTTTGGTCTTGGCTAAGTTGTTTTCGCTTGACAGGGTTGAAGGTGGCATTCCACCACTTGTTGAGCTTTTAGATTTTCCGGATGTTAAAGTACAGAGGGCTGCTGCTGGGGCCTTGCGTACGGTTTCTTTTAGAAATGATGAGAACAAGAACCAAGTATGTGTTTGCTACGATGGTGCTTTGTTTTTGCTTTTGTTTGAGAGGCATGTTTCTTATATAAAGAGCATCTGTGTAGATTGTGGAGTTGAATGCTTTGCCCACGCTTGTATTGATGCTTCAGTCAGAAGATCCTTCTGTGCATGGCGAAGCGGTTGGTTCTTTTATCTTGCTTTAGATTTTTGGAATTGGTTTGTTTTGTTTAGTTCCTTCTAATATAATATTGAAATATCAGATTGGGGCAATTGGAAATCTTGTCCATTCATCTCCTGACATCAAGAAAGAGGTTATCCGCGCTGGTGCCTTGCAACCAGTAATCCGTCTACTTAGGTATGCTTATTTTCTTTATTCTGTTTTTCTGTTTCTGCTGAAATAGATGTTTACTCTTGATATTGTGAAACATCTTTTGTAACTGTTTCTGTTCGCTATGATATCTGCTACAGCTCAACTTGCTTGGAGACACAGAGAGAAGCAGCATTGTTGATTGGTCAATTTGCCGCGCCTGATTCAGACTGCAAGGTATAAGTTTGCCTCTTTCTTGACGTTGTTGTGCTCTAATCTGAATATATGCTCACTCAAACTCTTTGTTTTGACGATATCAAAAGGATGGATTCAGAGTAAAGAAAACGTACTAAAACATAAATGGCAATATGATTATGCAGGTGCACATTGCCCAGAGAGGTGCAATTACACCATTAATTAAGATGCTTGAGTCATCAGATGAGCAGGTCACAGAAATGGCAGCGTTTGCTCTTGGGCGTTTGGCTCAGGTAGTTATGTTTTTGAATAAGCATGTGAATCTTTTTGACGCTTTGTGTCATAAGAACAATGGTTGTAATTTGTTTGCTTGGAGCATAACTTAATTCGCATACATCAATGCTTTGAATGTCGCAGGACACACACAATCAGGCTGGGATTGGGCAAAGAGGAGGCATTATTTCACTACTAAATCTTCTTGATGTGAAAACTGGATCTGTGCAACACAACGCTGCCTTTGCTTTGTATGGCCTTGCAGATAATGAGGTAAACTAATCTCATAATGAATCGTTTTCAATACATCTATACTTTTTGCTAACTATAAATAACAATGGTTAATTAATTTTTTCTTAAACAGGAAAATGTAGCAGATTTCATAAAGACTGGAGGTATTCAAAAGCTTCAAGATGACAACTTCACCGTTCAAGTATGCATTTCGTTGCTTATGTTTGCAAGAACAATATATAGGCTTTCCAAATTCTAAATTGCAAGTCTTCTCTTTGCAGCCGACTAGGGACTGTGTGGTGAGGACATTGAAGAGGCTAGAGAACAAGATTCAAGGACCTGTGAGTACCTATCTGTTAGACCTTCTTGTTCTTATAAGTATGGCCTTGGTTCTAGAGTCCCTTAATGTCATACTCTTCTTTCAGGTACTAAACCAACTATTATATCTAATTAAAACCACTGAGAAGAATATACAAATGCGAATTGCTTTGGCTCTTGCACATCTTTGTGACCCTAAAGATGGAAAATTAATTTTCATCGATAACAGTGGTAAATATTCTCATCTCAAAATTCATCAATTTTTCTTTTCTTGTCGATTTTTTTCTGTTCCTGATCAATCGACTATTACATATGCTATGTTATACAGGAATTGAGTTTTTGTTGGAGCCTCTATACATCTCAAGCATGAAACAGCATAAGTATAGCGCAAGAGCTTTATTCGAATTAGCTACAAAAGCTACATCCTTTGCACCAGAGGACTCAGCACCTTCCTCACCCACACAACGGGTAAGAACTCTTCATTACTTCTTTCAATTATAAAAATATAATTTCTGATTTGAGGTCTTGACTTGTTATTGATTATAATACTGAAGGCGTTTTTGGGTGAGGAATTCGTGAACAACCCTACTTTGTCCGATGTCACATTCCTGATCGATGGTAAAACATTTAATCCCTTCGATGTTTATGTTAAATCTACCTGTGATAACACTTTTTAAACTGAGTAATTCCATGGCATATATTAGGTAAACAATTCTTTGCTCATAAGATTTGCTTGGTAGCTTCCTCTGATATATTTCGTGCAATGTTTGATGGCCTTTACAAGGTAACCTTCTGAATAAATCATTGTGGTACCCATTTCATGATACAAAGTATCAATCAACTAACTTGAGAATTGGTTTTAGGAACGAAACGCCCAAAATGTGGAGATCCCAAATATAAGCTGGGAAGTGTTTGAGCTTATGATGAGGTAAAGTTCTATTAAATCAAAACCATAATAATAAGCTAAGAATCTAAAGCATGAAATGCAATGGTGCAGATTCATATACACAGGAAAAATCAACATCACAAAATACTTGGCTCAAGAACTGCTTGTAGCAGCTGATCAGTATCTTCTCGATGGTCTCAAGCGGCTTTGTGAGTACACAATCGCTCAGGTAAATACTCAAAACCAACTTTTTATTCTTCTCCTTGTCAGAGTGGCTTGTCTATGTGTATAACTAAATGGACTTCTCTAATGGTTGGTGCAGGACATCTGTGTGGAAAACATACCGTTCATGTACGACTTAGCAGATACTTTCAATGCGTCAGCCTTAAGACGAGCTTGCACTCTCTTCGTTCTTGAGCATTACACTAAGCTCAGCTCTGAATTGTGGTATGCAAAAACAAATCATTACATCATTAATACATTTTTTTTGGAATCAACCTTATCTCTTACTTAATCAGGTTTTATGTTCTTTTTTTTTTACGCAGGTTTCCCATGTTCATAAAGAAAATTATACCTGAAATCAGGAGTTACATCACTGATATTCTCGGACGGCCAGTCCAAGCTAGCAGCTAGTCCAATCATTGTATAAAAAAAATATTCCTTTTTGGTTAGATAACTGGTCTATATTTTGTAACCACCATATGCTCAATTCAATAATATTAAGAGGTCTCAAAGTCAGTCTTTCTTTATTTTTTATCAGAAAGTCAAGACCAGCTGAATAAAAAGGTTGCTTTGTAAATAAAGATCCAACTTAGTATAGTGTATATAATCAACTGTTTCAACTCTAAAGGGAGGAAATTTTGTAAGCTTGTGAATCTCTTATAAAACCTTGAAATAAAATTTGGTTTTTCGCCTCTGTGGTTAATCTTGATAAAGCTTTTACAGTTTTACTACACAAAAGGTTGTTAGTGAGTGTTAGTTAGTTCTTACCACACCAGACATCCATGCTTTAACACAATTAAAAGTAAAAAGCCCAACATTGGACATTCTAGACAGGGCTTTGTAAAGGCCCAAACTTGTGCTCTCAGACAGATCCATTGTGGTTCGAATAAGACTATTCTAAGCAGCCGTTGATTTGCTTCCTCTAATTCCTCTCGTCACGTTCTCCATTTTTGGGGTTGATTCCTCTACGCTCACCAAGATCTCCAATTGCCTACCTCTTTCTCTCTTTCAAGGTACTTCTTGTCTTCCTCAATTACACAGTTTTCATGCCAAATCGATTAGCATTCGAGTCAACTGCCTAAGTACGTTTCGTTCTTCATCTGTTTCCTTGAAATGGTTTATCCTACAGTGCCTGAAATTGCCATCATTGTTTCGTTCTTTGATATTTAAATCGAATTTAGAATTAGATTTTCTGTGATTGGATCGTTTAATCCAATCACTAGTGGTGTTCATCTTTGTTTGCTGAAAGTTATTTAGCTCAAATCCATCGTTCATGAACCAAGTTGTTTGTTTTGATCTAGATGCATCCATGTAAGCTTTAGCCCACTATAAAAGTTCAATCCTTTGATTTGTTTTAACATAAAAACATGTATTCAGATTATCAGCTAGATTATCTTGTTTTGCTACATGTTTTATATGATCTATACAAAATATGTATGATTTTTTAATTTGATTTTGGTTAATCTTACATTGTTTCTGCCTGTTCGTTCTTCAATATTGTTTTTTTTTTTTAGATTCTTTAATGGTAAAAGCATATAAACAAGAGCATGTCTACAAGCATCCATGGGAGCGGGTGAGTGCTGCCTCATGGAGGAAGTTCGCAGACCCCGAAAACAAACGCATCCTTTCTCATATCCTCGAAGTCGACACCTTGAACCGCAGACTCGACACTGACACCGGGAAGCTCCACACCACACGTGCTCTCACCATTCACGCTCCCGGTCCATGGTTCCTTCACAGGATCATAGGCCAAGACATCTGTCACTGTGTTGAGTCAACAGTTGTCGATGGCAAATCACGTTCTATGCAGGTTATCTTCGCCTTTTCTCTATGCTTTCTTCTTCCTAGCTTGATTGGAATGAAGCATTTAATAGTTGTTACAAGGCATAGACAATAACCTTAGATTAGTGTTTAGAGTAGCTTATATTGCACTGGTGTTGGTGAAACATTAGTCTCAAAAGATGCTCAACTATTTTGTTTTCGTTTTTTTTTTTCTTTTTGGTTATGATTCAGCTTACGACAAAGAACATTACTCTCAAAAAGTTCATTGAAGTGGAGGAGAGGATAAGATACGATCCTCATCCAGAAAATCCATCGGCCTGGACGGTTTGTAGCCAGGAGACAAGCATTCGGATCAAGCCATTGTCGGCTCTGGCCTCAATGGCTGAGAAAGTTGAGCAGAAGTGCGCCGAGAAGTTCATGCAAAACAGCGTGAAAGGGCGAGAGGTTATGGAGAGGATTTGTAGGTATATGGAAGCAGAGTCCGCTCCTGTCTAAAAGATCCAAACGTTTAAAGATTCCAGTATCTTGGCTTTGGGTTTTGTAGTAATTCAAGAGGACTTCTATTGGTAGTAATAAAATCTATAAGACAGTTATGATCAAGCTGCTGTTTTTTTTTCTTTTATCAGCTACTTCTCTTGTTTGTTTTAGCAACGAATGTTGTTAAGCTCTCAGAAGCTTTCTATCCAATTTTGATTCTAGTTATCTGAACCAGTTGGGTCTTACCCGGTTTAATGCCTTTTTCTTAATTACAAACATATATATATATATATATATATATATGTATCAAAATTAGCTTTAATCAGTACAAGATTTTGATGTGCATTTTAGAATCAATGCATATTTACAAGATTTTCGATCGAGAATAAGAGTTTCATCAAAGATCAGATGGTTGAGTTGACTAATCAAAGATAACATGAACCATGTAGATGAATCATGTAGATCATAGACGAATCAGTAAAAAAATAGAAGATTTAGACATTTATGAATTAGTTTAAGAAAAAAAATTAGCGTAATTTAATTATACATATATTATTTCCATTTATGTTAATCTTATTTAGATTACTTAGGTCCATATGCGGTTGAATATATCTTCTAGCTTCAGATCTCTGGTTAGCAAATGACTAATTAAACGGGTGGGAACATGATCATCTATATCTGTATGGAATGATCCATGGCTCCCAACCACTCGCCCGAGACCAGCAAACAAAAATCAACAACACAATTTTCCGGACCTTACAGTGGACTCTCTTATTGATCCAGTCTCACGAACTTGGAATTCGCAGGCAATTAGGAATTTGGTGGATCCCCATGATGTGAACATTATTGAAAGTATTCCTCTGAGTAGAAATCAGATGGTGGATAGGGATGGCTGGCACTTTACTAACAATGGAAGATACACGGTAAAATCGGGATACCAAGTAGAACGAGTTTATCCGGATAAGGAAAAACCACTAGTTCTTTATGGACCCAATGTAGATATATTGAAAGCATTATGTTGGAAAGTGAAATGTCCACCGAAACTGAGACACTTCTTATGGCAATTGATCTCAGGATGCATAGCGGTCAAGAAAAATTTGAAGGCGAGAGGGATGCAAGGGGAGATATCTTGTGATCGTTGTGGAGCTCCCGAGGAATCCATAAATCATGTGTTCTTTGAATGCCCACCAGCGTGTCAGATTTGGGCTCTCTCAAAGATACCATCACATCCGGATAACTTTCCCACTGGTTCTCTCTTTACAAATATGGATCATCTCTTATGGAGGGTACGCCCAGAAATGGACGATCATCAATTTGCATGGATTTTATGGTATATCTGGAAGGGGAGAAATAATAAGGTTTTTTGTAATATCGATGTTGAGCCGAGTGAAACACTAAGAATAGCAGAAACAGAGTCAATACTTTGGGCGGAAGCACAACTCCTAAATGCACATCGAGGAACACAACCAGTTATAGAAGTGAGGACTGTACAATCTATTTAAGGGAGATGGTGTTTTACAGATGGGTCGTGGAAGGATAAAGATCTTTATTCAAGACAAGGTTGGTATAGTACCCTAGAGGGTTTTGATGGTCTAATGGGGACACGAAATGTTCGGGCATCTCTATCACCTCTTCATGCGGAGATAGAGGTTTTAATATGGGCAATGGAGCGTATGAAGAATTTGCATCGGTTTAGTCCGCGTTTGCAATGATTGTTCTCAATTGGTGAAGATGGTTTCAGAACCAGAAGAATGGCCGGCATTTGAAGTGTACTTGGAAGACATAAAAGTTTTGATGAGAAGTTTCAAAAACACAAAGATCATTCATGTACCTAGAACAGAGAACTCTAGGGCGGACAGTCTAGCACGCAGTGCCAGAAAACAACTGTCTTTCGTCGTTCACATGGATGCAGTGTTACCAGCTTGGTTCGCAGAGTCAATATGAGTCTGTATTTGATGACAAAAAAAAAAAAAAAAAAATATCTTCTAGCTTCATGGTATCAACACGAACCAATGCAATCGTTTCGTTACAAGTCATACCTTCTTATCCACTACGGCTATGCCACAAAGTGCTGATACTTGACTAAGGAATATAGTATGAGAGTTTTGGTGGTATTATATGCACTTGTCAAAGTATGGGAGGGAGTACAAAGGAGTTCAAACCTGGTTATGTTTAAGTGCAGACGAGCGTGCAGAGGTCTCGTGTTCCTGGCTTGTGATATATTGGTGTAAGGAAATATCGGGAACTTTCCATTGGCCATAGACGTTAGTGTTGGCTGAGCATGACTCACCATGCATTGCCTCGGAGGAATATATCTTCTAGCTTTATTTTTATGACTATTTATTATAGTTTTGACACATTTTAAAATGTTATTATTCTTATTAAAATGTATACTAAAATTGTATATTTTTAACCTTTTATGTGTGAAACTAGATTAAGACCCGCATCTTGCGCATGATGAACATTATATATAAATTATTTTTAAGTATTATATATTCTTTTACCTATAATAAAATAATTAAAATAAATTAAATAATTAAAAATTCAGTAACTATTATGTATATAATTAAATTAATGCAAACACATAAATAAATTTTATTAATCCAAACAAACACTTTTTCTATTTTATATGATATATAATTAAATTTAAATGATATTAACATAGATATATAGTATAGTTTATATTGATATCTATTAAATAATGTCGACAAAACAGATATCTATTAAATAATATATTCTATTCATATTTTTTGATTATTTGTATCTTTTATAACAAATACTTTAAATCACGAATAACAAAATTTTCATTGTGGAATGTTTAATAGTTTTTATAATTAAAAAAAAAATCAATGCATGAAAAGTTTAAAAATTGAATATTAAGTTGTCATACAAAGCTTTTATCAAAAAATAATTTGTTCAAATCAAATTTTGAAATTAAAATATTTATGTATGTTTATATGGTACATAATTTAATTTAAACGGTATTAATATATATACATATATATATATATATATTTTAATCTTAATGTTTATTAAATGAAATTTCCTACTTATATGATTTTTAATCATTTGTATCTTGTCATAACAAAAAATTTTAATCATGGATCACAATTTTTTTAATATGTGAATTTTAATAGTTTTAGTAATTTATAGTCATTTTTGAAAATTAAAAATATAACATATGCAGAAATTTTTTGAGTTTTATTATGTAGCTAATGTGGTTGTTTAAATTATTTTAATAATTGAAAATTAAAAAAATGATAAAGGATACAATATGTTTTATCAAATCTTTATTATTCAAAATCATTAATTATCACATATATTTTAGGCACACTAGGCAGTTTCGTAATTTTTATTTAATTAAGGGAAGAATGAATAACATTAATAATTAATTTATGGTTAGTTTAATACAAAGCTTATTATATATTTAGATGAAATAACATATTTCTCTAAAGATTCCAAAAATCAATGGCTACCTCAAATGTTGTAATGTTTCTCTTTTAATATATATACTAGATTTTGACCCGCGCTTTCAAAGCGCGGGTTCATTTTTTTTTTATTTTTCAATTGACAAATATTTAGTAAATGTCATATTTCATATATTTGTGTTTTATTTTATAAAAGACTTAAACTTTTTATCTTTCTTTATCGTGTTTCATTTTAAATGATTATTTATGTTAAAAAAATTAAACTTTATTTTTTTAATGAATTAAGTTGGTATAACTCTGATAAATTAATTTTATTATGTGGTTAATATTTTTAATAAAAATAATTATATACTTTTAATAAAGATTTATACTTTTCAATGAAAAAAACAATTTTTTTTATGAATGATTAAATTATATTAAGAAAAGAAAAAAAAATTAAGAATGGTTGGGAAAAAATTACTTGAACTTGGACTCAATGGCCCAAAGAAAAAAATAATGTGAGAATTGGATCTGATTTCTTAATCGGCCCAAATGGCCTAAGAGAGATCTGATGTGGACAGTGGGCTTGATCCAAAAAAATGGCCCAATATAGATGTGTTATTAATATTACTTGATTGCCTTTAATGAAACATGTAATGTTAGTAAAGAAAAGGGCATGCTAAGTTAAAAAAAGACAATAGGATCCTGTTTTAATAGTATAGATATGAGATATATTCAATTTAAAGAGCAGAGGTAGTATATTAGACCTTACAATTTAATACTTTATAATCGCATATTTTTAACCTTTTATATGTGAAATGTTATATAAATGGTCATAGTCAAACTATTGAAACAAAAGGATGTGGTCAAAGACAATTTACCAAAACACAAAGTCTAAAGTGCTTTTTGTTAATAAGGTAAAAGCTTATAATTATATCTCAGTATAACTATGAATTTTCATGCGCCATGCGCAACAATAATAACTCACAATTCACAATTCTATTTTACGGTGTTGCTTTGTTTTTGTAACCATGGATTCTTCTTCTCACATCCGTCCTAATTCTCACATCCGTCCTAAGAAACCTCTGCTAGTGATCGGAAGCATGATTAATTCCGGCAGTAGTCACCCTAAACCATCCGGTTCCACTTCCGGTTACTCCTCTGAGCCGAAGAGAGATTCAAGAAACTATGATGACCGTCGTTCTAATAACTTGCCTCTCAAGAAATCGAGGACGATAGTTGACTCTAACAATGGTAACAAAACTGTGATTGTGGAACCGGATACTCCAAAGCTTTCTAGACAGTATTGGAAAGCAGGAGATGACGATGAAGATGAGCATGTGGCTTATTGTAATATGACACATCTTATATAACTTGAGATCTTGTAACTCGTAATCCTAATTGTATAATTGTTATGTTTCGATAGGTAGGAGTGATGCTAAGGTCAAGGTTAATCCACAGTTTCTTCATGCCAACGCCAGAAGTCACAAGTGGGCGCTTGGAGCTTTGGCTGAAGTTCTAGTCAATTCTCCAGACGAGGTATGTCCTTATGATTTTACTACCATATTATATCAGTCAAAGAACCTATAAATAATCTTCCTTAGTCAATTTGTTAGGGTGCATTAGTCAAAGATGGGTGTGTTATATAGGGACTTTGAAATTAATGCAAACTGTGTAGATGCGTTGAATTAAGTTGATATATCGTCAGGCTTTTGTATAACATAAACTTATATTTCATTCAAAAAATAAACATTCAAAACAAGTAAATATTCAAAACATTTTATAAACATTATAGCCCATTGGCTAAACACTATAATCCATCTTATTTCATTCAAATAAACTTGATCAATTTGATAGGTTTTTTTTTTTTTTTGAAAAGGCTTTTATTCAATTTGATTGGTTGGGCTACTTATATTTGTACTATCATTTGTTATAGTATTTGAGCTTCTAATAAATCTATCTGTGCAACATAGGATGTTAGGCAACCAAGATATGTTGATAGAATACCTGACATGGGGCTTGAGAAGGATAAACACAGACATGGGATAAGGTTACTCTCCCTCTCTATCATGTTTTTTTGGTGCAACTATCATGTTTTGTTAAATTCGGGTTTATCTTGTGCTTCCAACTTGAACTAAACTTAATTGGTGACAAATGACCATAATATTTTATATATAAGTTATTTATTTCTTTCAACTACCTATTTGAGATTTCATTTAGTCATTAACATGTTTTCCTAGAATCTAAGATCATAAAAAATGTTGTTAACTGCCAACAGTACCATTTCAATTGACATTGCTTCTTCTAGTTTCAGTGAAGCGGTATCAGGCAATGAAGCAGGCGAATTGCAGAAGGTGAAAGAGGAATCAGCAAAACATGTGGCTAAGTTGCAGAGACAAAAAGGACAGCTTGAGTCGCAAGTAAACCTCTTTCTTTATTTATTTTGGCTTATATATAATAATAGACTTAATTGTTTAATATGAACCAGCTCAAAGAGTCAAAATGTAAGATTCAAGAGTTTGAGAAGACGCATAAGCTAAAAGATGACTCAGAGAAACTCGTGGCTGTGTTAATTAACCAGCTCAAACAGTCAACAGCTAAGATTAAAGATTTGGAGAAGATGCAGAATGTAAATGATGATGAATCAGCAAAACAAGTGGCTGAGTTGCAGAGACAGAAAGCACTACTTGAGGAGGAATCAAAGAAGGTAAAAGATGAATCAACAAAACTGGTGGCTGAGCTGCAGAGACAGAGAGCACTTCTTGAGATTGAATCAGAGAAGGTAGAATATTTTTGAATATGAATCAGCAATATGGTTTTTGGTATAAATAATAGATTTCATTGTTTGATATGAACCAGCTCAAACAGTCTGAAGCTAAGAATCAAGATCTGGAATTCAAACTAAAGAATGCAGCGGAGGATTTCTTTCAAGAAAGAGCCCACAGAGATAGTACTGAGCATAACTTGAGGAACAAGCTACGGGTTAGTCCTTTGTTACCAAATTAAAAAAAAACATCAGTACTTTTTATTAGCTCCATGCATACTCACACATCATTTTGGTAAATGCTATAGGAAGCTTTTGCTACCATCCATACGCTAACATCAAAAGTGAATAGGCTGGACGCTGAAAAACGCTAATTATAAGAAGAAGATAACATTGGTGAGGTCAGCTTCTAAAACTCATTTCTAGGGTTTATGTCTTGTGCAACAATTAATTTAACTTGAGTGAAAGATTTTATTTTATATTAAAATCTTGATTAAACAAAAGTCCATCAAACCCAAATCTATATTGTTCTGTAATGGAAGAGTAATTTACACAATAATAAGCAAATCAATCACACACAAACATAATCAACCCCAACCAAAAGAGATCACCAAAAAAACAGAGAGAAGAAGAAAGCCAAAACAGAGAGAATAAAGAAGAAAGCCAAAGGTGGAGGTAAACTGATCCCTAAGGTTTGTGATCACCGGGAGGGAAACGTGGGAGATAAGGTATCCAAGTGATGGGATCTTTCCAGTCAAACGCAGGCAATGCTGGATTAGGGTTAGCTAAAGGAAGAAAAGGGAAAGGGAAGGAAGGAAGGGGAGGCAGAGTAGGCAACGGCGGCAGAGTCGAGTACGGCCAAGGGAACCAGTACGGTGGCAGATACGGCCAGAAGAACTTCGAATCTCTAAACTTCTTCTCCGCCTTCTCCTCCTCCTCCTTCTCTCTCCCGTGATGCCTCTTTCCTCCGCTGCAAAGTGTGGTGTTTCTGTGGGAAGGTTTGTAGCTGAGTGCGCTTAAGCTGTAGATACAGACACGGTCTTGCTTTGACTTGATGGATACTTCGTTGGTTGCTGTCTGAAAAACGGGGATGTTGCAGCCGATGTTGCTGTCCGATGTTTTGATTAGCTTGGCGCTGCATTGAGAAGCTATGGCGATACCGTCCACGCAGTCGATACCGTCTACGTGAGGGATCTCCAGCTTGTAAACGCCGCTTCTGTTTGTTGTTCTGTTCACTGATATGTTCACTTCCTCTGTTGTCTTTGGTGAGCTTGCTTTGAATCTACAGCTGACATGAACATCCACTCCTGATGGAGAGAAACAGAGACAAGATCCGGTTTACCGGTTTGAATCAAACCGAAATTGTACCAAGAAAACCAATTCAAAACTGATTAACCAATCCTAATTTTTTTTAGAATTTAATTAACCAATCCTAAGTTACAAAATGAGCTCAAAACTTCCGAGTTGAGAAACAGATTAACCAATCCCAATATTCAAGAAATCGCTAGACCCTTGTAGATAATTATTGTTTAGGCAGGTGTCTAAACCAATTTTTTGAATGCTAAAATAGAAAAATCGTTTCGTTTAGACTCGATTTGTATACTACTGATATTTAGAATACCGGTCCAAACCTAAGTTACAAGATAAGTTTATGTAATGTTTATTTAAGTCATGATCTCTTACCTTGTAAGAAGTAGCTTTGTCTTGAGAAAGTGTTGCTTGAACAAGTGTCACAGTAGACAACTCCGACGACTGTGATGCTAGATGAAGGATACGAGCTTACTTCACGCGGTGGGCGGTTACGACCACGGCCAAAGGCTTGATGTGTCAAGCAAGAAGCTAGAAGGACAAGACAGAGAAGTCGAAGATACATTGTGGCTAATCAGTTTCACTCTCTTTTCTCTCTATTGTGTCTTTTTGATGATAATGTATGCAAGTGTATGTGTGTGATTGCAATATGTTCAGTCCGTGATCTAGAATTTTTTGACCCAACCCACTGTTTAACTATAATTCTTTTATTCTATCCACTACCAAACAAAGACATGTGAAGAGCCCTTTTTGGCTTATTGTGCTGTTACAATGAGAAAAACATTCATGGAGAAGAGATTTATTTGGTGTCCTTCGCTTACCCAAAAGAAGCTCCAATGAGTTTGCAATTTATTTTCTTAATGTAGATCTAATCCAACATACTAAGAGCAACAAAAACACAATTATTTTGCAATAATAAAACCTGTTATCTACTCCTTCCGTTTCAAAAAAATCCACATTTTAGAAAAAAAATTGTTAAAAAAAAATATATGTTTTACATTTTCAACGCAGCAAACTGCAAAATTCAAAAAAACATAATGGTATTTATAAAGATTTTATTTGTTAAAAATTGTGGAAAATAATTGATAACAGAAAATAATGGATTGATAACTAAAATTTGATATTTTTTTTAATAAGTGTTAAAAACCTAAAACATACATCTTTATGAAACAGAAGAAATATATCATTGTCTTGGTTAATAAAAAGGGTTTAATCGCTTTCTTGTGATCCAAGTCTGCAAATCATGTACTGACTTAGCTCCACACTTAGAAAGACTCGAAGTTCTGATAAAGCCAAATTTTATACATACTTTGTCTCTATATATGTCCGAAGCTTATGGGTTGTGTGTGGCTTCAATAAATCCAAATTTTTATAGCATCACCAAAAACCTCTAACATATCTTCAAAATAACATGTTACTAGATAACTTTACCCCAAAGTATTTCTAAACGATTTTTAAGCAGGAAATCAAAACATAAGAAGAACGAAGATTTTAATCAAACTCAACCTGATCAAACTAATAGAAGTTCTTAATGTTGGCTAAATCAGAAGTGGCGATTTGGTGAAGCGGGTTGTTTGAGCTTCTCTTTGCGGATAAAGGTCAGACTATGGTTCTCAGGGTCAGTCGCTCGTGCGGGTTATTGTTGGCTTAGGTATGTTGTAGTCGACCTTGGACTACAGTCCCGGTGAGGGCGAGTGTTGCTAGCACCTCTGCAGATAGGGTGTGGTTCCGCGGATTCTTTGCCCTGTGGTGTTAGCGTCTTTTTTTCGTACATAGTCTGGTGGTGGTGGCGGGTTATCAGCCAGTGGTCTATCCAAATAAGAGTGGTTTTGCGTTCGAAGTTGGGGTGTTAGTGGTTTCAGTGGGGGTCTTTGGGGTTTTTAGAGTTCTCAGGTGCCTGTGAGTTTCAGGAAGGAGGAGTAGAGGTGGCTGTTTTGCGGTGCTTGGTGACCGGTGCTTCGACAGGCTCTGGTTCGTCGGTTCCGCCATTTCGGTACAGCCCCATTGTCGTCTACTCTGAATTCCAAGCTCTAGTTGGTATATGTGCAGTTGCAGGTGGTAGGACCTTTGTGGTAAGGCCATTTTTTTTGGAGGCGAGTGCCTGGGGAAGCCAACTATACCGGCTCGTGACTCATGTTTTAACTGGCGCCTTCCTTTGGAGTTCGATCTTGCGTGCTGCTCGCTCTTGGCAACCCTTTCAAGCTCTTCCCGTGTGTTCTCTCTTCTACTTCTAGGTTCAGCTCATATCTCGCGTTTTCCTTACTGTATTTGTTGTTGTGTTATAGTTTTTTTTTGGTGTTTGTCTTCTGCTACTAGTGATTCTCTGTAACTTCTGTCACAAACTTTAAAATGGTAATGCAATCTTAACATGTTTACCAAAAAAAAAAATAGTTTTTAATGTTGGGATAACATGTATAATCAGCAATTCAGAGTACATTTGGGCCCATCTTAATTGAAAACATAATGTAATTCAGGGCCGGGCTTTAATCTCAGAAAGCCTAAAACTCCAATCTTTTGGGAACATCGGCCAGTAATATTATCTCTCACAAAAGTGGATCGAAACGCTTAATATGAGCTTTGAAGCCCGTGATTTTCATAATTCAGACATGGGCCGAACTTACTGCAATTAACAATATACGGTTTAGACAAAGTGGATAGAGTTATTACCGTATAAAAATATATCTGCTTTTCCTTTTATAAGTAGTAGCAATGAATTGATTCTTTTATTCTTTTGCCATTTTTAAATATATTACTTTTTTTTTGGTAATCCTGTTAAATTCATACCATTTTTAAAGGTTTACGTATTAGACAAGAACTTTATTACAAAGACAACAACCCAAAACAACAAGAAGAAGAAAGAGCAAAAAGAGGAGAGAACCGTCAAGGAGGCCTAGTGCAAGAGAAGTAGAACTGGAGCAGGGAAGGCTGGACGTCGGGAGAAGCTTTAACGGACAAGAGACGATCTCGAACCTGGCGGTCGATAGCAGTCCGGACCATGTGCGCAGAGCAGCTCCTATAAGAAAAGATCCTCATATTCCTTTCCTTCCATATCATGTAGATAGTGGACTGGAATATGAGCTTTATAATACACCGGGCCTGCGGTGAAGAAGAGTTGCTATGCAGGTTTATCCAAGCTGCGATAGAGTGAATATCCTCTGGAGGATTAGACCAAACTCTGCGAGCGAACATGGACCATATGCTAGCTGAGAAAGCACACTCGAAGAAGAGGTGATGATGAGTTTCCGGAGCTGAGGAGCAGAGGACACATTGGTCAGGGACCACCATACCCCAGCGCCTTAACCTATCCGGGTTGGCAGCGGCGGAGAAGAGCCAGCCAAGCAATAAACGAGTTCCCGGAATATACTCCTTAAACCGGATAACATTATGCCAAGGTTGGATAGAGCTGGTTGTCTAATACAATCCCATGTTGCCTTTGAGGAGAAAGAAGGGCCAAATTCGCCATTTGCTTGAATCCGAGAAAAGAATCATTACCAAGAGCATCATGAGGGGCCGAACATTTGTCAAAGCAATCTGAAGTGCTTCCACTGTGTGGATCTTGCTGGTGGGATATTCCAATTTCCATTTCGGGTTGCATCGGCGACCGTGGGAGACCTTCCTTAAGCGAAGTTGGCGAGGCCCAGCAGTCCCAACAAACTGCAGCAACGGTCCCAAGTCAGTCCAAGAATCAAACCGAACAAGGCTCTCGTCCATTATTGATCTTGCACTTCATAAAATCCACCAAAAGTTTTGACCTCAATCATACTCGGACAGGTTTTGATAGCCTATTCAATCCTCCATCATCCAAGAAGGCTTCCTATGAAACACATTGGACTTAAGCCATCTCACCCACAGTGAATCCTCATTAACAAAGAAATTCCGACATGCTTAAGCTGGAAAACCAATTCGAAATCTTCCAACAGTCTCAGCCCCAAGCCACCCTCCTTCTTTGGTGCGCAAATATCTTTCCAAGCAACTCGGCTCCTCTAGATAATGTTGTTTTATTCCCCATAGGAAAGCAGCACAAAGGAGTCGATCTTGGCATAGAAGGACTTGGGGGCGAGAATACCGAACTCCAAAGTTAACCTTTCCGTAAATCACCGAGGAGACCATACTGATTTTTCCAGCAAAGATAGGTATTTCACCGCCCAGAATGAAGCTTAGAAGTGATCTGTTCTATAAATGGTTGCAATGTTGCCTGAGTGATACGTCCGGGCTTAAGAGGCAAACCCAAATAACGCTACTGGGAAAGAACCAAGCTTAATCCCATACAAGTCACTTAGCGTGCATTTCAATATCCAAGTAACCACCAAAGAACAATTCCGACTTGGCGGATTCATATCCAATCCACTGATCTGTTTAAACTCATTAAGAACCGCCATAATACCTGATAGAGAGTGGCGGGAACCATCACAGAAAACCAGGAGGTCGCCGAACAACAGATGCGAGACAAGAGGATCGAGCATTTAGGATGCAATCGAATGAGGTCTTGAGCAACCGCCTTCTCTAGAAGCTTGGAGAGAGCTTCCATTACCATAATGAAGAGATAAGGAGAAATGGAATCTCCCTGTCTCAGCCCTTTCTTCCCCGCAAAGAAGCCCGCAAGCTCACCATTGATAGCTATGGAAAACCGAGGTGAGGAAATGCACTCTTGAATCCAAGTTATGAAAATCGGTGGAAAATTTTGCGCTTCCAGTAACTTGAGTACAAAGTCCCACGACACGGTGTCAAAAGCTTTCGATGTCTACTTTCAGCATAGAGCTCTTCCCACAAGAGGCCTTTTCATAGTCTCTAATCAGCTCAGATGCAAGTAAAACATTTTCTCCGAGACTGCGTCCTTTCAAAAATGCAGCTTGGTTGCGACTGATGCACTCCTTGAGGATAGGCTTAAGCCGATTAGCAATAATCTTGGAGATCAACTTGTAGACAATATTACAGCAGCTTATAGGCCGATAGTCACCCAACGAACATGCTTCAGGGGACTTCGGAATGAGTACAATAGCAGTGGTGTTCAAGTCTTTAAGTAAACGGCCATTTCGAAAAAATTCCTTGACACACTCAATGACATCCTGCCCAACTATATCCCAAGAAGATCTCAAAAATTCCACCGTATAACCATCTGGTCCTGAGCTCTTATCAATCGGCATCGCTAGCATTGTGGCTGTTATTTCCTCATCATTAACTGGCTTATTTAAACCTGCAATCTGGACCGAGAACATCGAAGGGCGAGGAGAGATTGGAGGTCGAGACCGTATTAACGGGAAAAAGGCATGTCTGTTGAACCTAATATCCCAGCAAAGTAAGAAGCAGCGTGAGTCTTTATATTGTCCATTCCATTAATCACGGTGCCTTCAAAGATCCTTGAGGAAGTGAATATGGTTTCGAGCAGCCAGCTGATCCATCGTCTTATGAAAGAAAGCCGTGCTCTATCACCAAGATCATACCATTTGACTCTTGACCTTTGGTGGTAGAACTTCGCTCCGCCTTAGCTAACACTTGCCATTTCGAACGAGCTTCATGCTCCATCGCTGCCGTTTGAGGATCGGATGAGTTAGTAAGCTTACGTAATTCGGAGAGGGCAGCCTCTGTTCTTTAACTCTGCGAGATTCCGCTAAAGTGGCGTTTGTTTATCAATCTCGAGATCCTTCTTCATAGCTTCGAGATCGACCAGCCTAAACCGAGAAGATCCTACTATAATGCTCGGGTTCCAAGCTGTTCTCACTGTCTCTTTATAATCCGGATGATCCATGATATGGTTAAAGAACTTAAAGGGTTTAGGGGCCCTTCTTTGCATTGAAGGCACATGGAATAAACAAGGAGCATGGTCAGATTGAAGGGGCTCTAAGAATTCTGCATAAGCCTCAGAAAAACTCGAGCCCAAGCCTGGTTAATAAGAGCATGATCGATCTTCTTAGATATAGGATTGGCATCCTGATTATTCCACCAAGTGAAAGGCAATCCTTTATGCTGAGCCGAAAATTTCGCTTCTGCATAGCTAAAACCATATCATCCATGCCGAGATGTCCACATCCAAATCAAGACTATTTGAGTCTGAGATGAGCGAATTATTTGATTAAAATCACCTATTATCGCCCATGGATGATCGAGACAGAGTAGAAGCATTCATGCTCTCTAACTCCTCCCATAAAGCTCTCCTCTGTTCCACTGCATTGAAGCCATAGACAAACGTGGACGGTCACAATCGATATTCTCCGGAGGGATGTAAAACCACATGTAACAGCCTGAGCGGTCGACTTGTAGATTGTAGGAATCACATTGGGGCTCCACGGCGACAATACGAAATGCACGATGCTGATCCCAATTTGCAAAAATTTCCATCCTCTAGGAATGGCCGTTAATATTCTTCTTGTATTAGAGGGTTGTATATGCGTTTCTAAAAACGCCCAAAAGCGGTCTATGGTTTGCTATCCAATCCTTAACCATAGTGTGGCGATCTTCACTGTTCAGTCCTCTTACATTCCACGCAAAAACATTATCAAAAAATTGATTAGTGACGTGTGACCTTCACGGCCACTCTTCGGTTGGGTACCAAGAAGAAAGGTGATGCTTGCTCTGAAGGGTTCCCTGAAGTACCCCATCACATGACTCTTCACTATGTGTGACAATTATTGTTGAGGCTGACCATCCTCTCTAGTCTAAATTCCTGCGTAAAATTTGGTCCTGGCGGACTAATTTCACCAGGTTCCTTCTCACGCTTAGAGTTGATGTCGTGTTGAGATTCCAGTAACACAGGAGTTTCTGAATTCAGATGAGGAGCCCCACACTCCACTATCTGAGAGACTGAGTCATCCACTTTATCCTTAACTTCAATGGCAGAGCCCGGCCTCTTTTCTAATTTATCTGAGTTGTTAACGATCATCGGAGTACAAGCGTTCTCCGCATCAACTATAGCCATTGCTGTGTGTGTCTTATCACCTTCAGTTTCATTTTCAAGTCCATCTTGGCCACCAACAGCATCCATGTCAGCATGAGAGGAGTCTGTCTTGTGAATCAGAGGTCTTCCTTGCCTTGAGCCTAGATGAAGACTCTTTGCTTTTAGACCTCTTTGGATTCCGAGGACATGTCATCGTCGGACAAATGTTGGACTCATGACCGTACTTGCCACACACACCACATTTGAGAGGGAGCCAGGGGTAAGATACGGTGATATCAACCTCACGACCATTGGAAAACCCAGAGACAATCCTAGTCGGGAGTTCTGATAGAAGGTCAACACGAACCCAAAGCTTTGCAACTTCAAAATTCTCCTTTCTCTCAGTTTCTGGAGCAAGTGATACAGGTTTACCAATCGCCGTAGCAAGCCTGCTGAGACTCTTCTTATTGAACAAAAGATATGGCACACCTCGCAGCTCAACTGGCACCACAGCGGAAGACATTTGCGGTTCTTCTGGTGCAAACTCCGGAGCCCAAGGCGCCACATACATAGCACAACCTGCAATAATCCAAACACTCCTAGCCAGAACCATAGCACGAGTACGGGGATTGACCACTCTGAGGAGAAAGGTAAGAGGGCTCAATCTATGGACAAAGATTCGAGGACCCGAACGACCCCAAATCGCGTTGACTATGCCAATAATCCTTCCCATTTCTGGTGCTTCACCAATAAACCGGGCGAATAAAAAGTCCTGGAATTCCTCCTTTGCTTCTTCCAGATTTTCATCGGGAATTAGTACAAAAGGAACCCCAGAGATATGTTGAGTAGGTGTACCCAACTCCTCTAACAGAGACGACTCATGAAGAACTTCCGAGTACTTTCGAGCTGATGTTGGCAACGAGCTCGATTTTCCAGCGTCCTCCTTAAGCGAAGGAGATGGAAGTTCGACCTTGGTAGGGGTAGAACTCTGATTCAGGGCATCCTCCTTGCTTTCTTCTGATGGGACAGAAGATGCATACACAGGAGGAACTGAGCTTGAAGAAGGTGATACGATATCAACGCTCTTTACCAGAGGAGATTCCCTCGGAGGACCAACCGAGACCAATGAAAGGTCCAAATTTGTCTGAGAAGCGTCAATTGAAGGAGATGAGACAGACGCAACATCCAATTGAGGAACGACAACAGCTACGCCAGGCGGAGACACGGCTGACTTTCGAGTCCGTGGTCGAGACGACGAAGCTGCTACAGCACGATAGAACTTAGAAGAAGGGGGAAGAGAAGAGAGAAAGCGTTTCTTCCTCTTGCCCATGATGGGAGAACCAGAGATGTCTCAACGGCGGCGAGAGGCCACACCGTTGGTCGGCGGCGAAAAAAACTGTACAGGTTGAACTTTTTATAGTGACTGGGCTCACCCCGAAGGGCCACCTCGCCAGAAATCCCCAAGGCGCACCCGAGAAACCTCTAGGACCTTAGGTTAAATATATTACTTCCTTTTATATAACTAGTAAGTAGCAATGAAATCGATCATTAATCACACATAAAATCTGACGAAAAAACAAATTTGAAAAAGTTGTTCTTCGGTCTTTTTATCAATTTGGAATATGCTTAACAAAGAAACAAATCGGGATATCAATGTTTTCATTGACCCAAATATATCACTGTAATAAGAAATATAAATATATAAAGAATATTATTAATGTTGAACTAAAGAAAGAAGTTTTATGACATGATTATAAAAAATTAAAATATATTAAATCAACCCGAATAGAAAATAACGGTTTCTATTATAAACCGACTCGAACAAAATTATTTAAGTTAAAAAAAAAATCTAATTAGCTTCGTTTATATTAATTAACGTGTTTCGATTTTATGTATCGATTGCTGTTCTCATCTTAGTTTTATTTCTTGATTGAGTATTAAAAAAAAAATATGGTTGAATGGAAGATTTTTTTTTATCAAAAAAATAAAAAGAAGATTATCTCGTCATTACAACATAGTCAACGAGAAGGGATTTACTGAGTTTACCACAACGCGTTTTTACAATTAACTTGCAATTGGTAACAGTGTGAACACTCGTGGACGACACAAGCTCCTTCCTCTCTCTCTCTCTCTCTAAACTCCAACTCGAATCTGAACACAAAGTTTAGTTTTTTTTCTTGAAACCCAGATTCTCAATTCCCTCCTTTATTTGCGGGCACAGCTAAAGTTTCCACCTTTGTCGTTTTTCTTCTTCCTGTTCATTGATTTTCTCAAAGGGGGTTGGTTCCTGCAAGTTTAGATTACTATTCATCAAAGTGGAGGAGGAAGATGGGCTGTTTCTCGTGCTTCGATTCGAGTGACGACGAGACGCTGAATCCAGCAGCTGAGGAATCATCCAAGGCGGGTCAGAAACAATCACAGCCGACAGTTTCCAATAGCTTGTCTGGACTACCTTCAGGTCTTTTGATTCAAATCACTATTCTTTAATGGTCACACGCTCTCAAGATCTGATCCTTTGCTTCAGTTTCACTTTGTTTTGATCTGATTGGGAAAGTCCCTAGTGTAAATTTTCAGTCTTGGAGATGAATAAGACCTGAAGGATCATGATCTTACGGATCTTAGATTTGTTTTTATGTTGTCCCCCTCAAGACTTGTGGATGGATGCGTTTTGGTAAAACTTGATTGGTCTTTGATGATGATGTTGCAGGTGGGGAGAAGCTTAACTCAAACTCAAAGAGCAATGGAGGCGCCAAAACGGAGCTGCTTCTTCCTAGAGATGGGCTTGGACAAATCGCTGCTCATACATTTACTTTCCGCGAGCTCGCTGCTGCTACTATGAACTTTCATCCGGACACTTTCTTAGGCGAAGGTGGTTTCGGACGTGTCTACAAAGGAAGGCTTGACAGCACTGGTCAGGTTGTTGCTGTTAAACAGTTGGATAGGAACGGTCTACAAGGTAACAGAGAGTTTCTTGTAGAGGTTCTCATGCTCAGCCTTCTTCATCATCCCAACTTAGTCAACCTCATTGGTTACTGTGCTGATGGAGATCAACGCCTCTTGGTCTATGAGTTTATGTCCTTAGGATCATTGGAAGATCACCTCCACGGTAAATCTTTATCTTTTTACCATTTTTTATACCACAGAGATTCTTTGTGAACTTTAGTCAAATATCAACCCAAAGATTCCTTCTCATCTTAGTCAAATGTCAACCCTTCAGTTTAGCAGATTCTTCACCGGATTGTTTGTACATTATCACATATAAATTATACATGTAGATTTAAGTTGAGGAGTAGTAGTTGCTGGTATATACAAAACAAACTTATTACTCCCTCTATTTCATATTTAATTGTCGTTTGTATAATAAAAAATTTGTTACAAAATAAGTGTCTTTTTAGTATTTCAATGCAAATTTATGTCTTTAGGATCATTGGAAGATGATGGTATATCTTATCTTTTACCACTTTTTTTAGGCCACAAGATTCTTTATGAACTTAGTCAATATCATCCCAAAGATTCCTTCTGATCTTAGTCAAATTTCAAGTTTAGCAGATTCTTTACTGGATTGTACAGTGAATAGAATTTTCGCTACAAAATAAGTGTTATTTGTTTAGGATTTCAGTGCAAAGTACGTCATTAGTTTACCCTTTTTATCCCTATATAAATTAAGAAAAAATAAAAGTAATAAAATTTTAATAATTAAATAAGAGCAAAATTAACATTTTTTCTTAATTGGTGTGAAAAAGCTAACGGCATCTAATTTGAAAACGGAGGGAGTATATTTTAACCTTTTATCCGTTTTGTAGATCTTCCACCGGATAAGGAGGCCTTGGATTGGAACATGAGAATGAAGATAGCTGCTGGTGCAGCCAAAGGTTTGGAGTTTCTACATGACAAGGCAAACCCTCCGGTTATCTACAGAGATTTCAAGTCATCAAACATTTTACTAGACGAGGGCTTCCACCCAAAGCTTTCTGACTTTGGACTTGCCAAACTCGGACCAACGGGAGACAAGTCTCACGTCTCCACCAGAGTCATGGGCACTTACGGTTACTGTGCTCCCGAGTACGCAATGACCGGACAGTTAACAGTCAAATCAGATGTCTACAGCTTCGGTGTGGTGTTTCTCGAGCTCATTACTGGTCGGAAGGCGATCGATACCGACATGCCTCATGGAGAGCAGAACCTAGTGGCTTGGGTAAAATGAAAATCCACTTTGTTTTTACATTTAGTTTCTCATTTGCTTGTGCAACAAGTTTTGAGACTTTTTGTTTGTTTTTTTTTACACAACAGGCTCGTCCGTTGTTTAATGATAGGAGAAAGTTTATAAAACTGGCGGATCCTAAGTTAAAAGGGAGGTTTCCAACGCGTGCGCTGTACCAAGCATTAGCTGTGGCTTCAATGTGCATCCAAGGGGAGGCGGCTACACGTCCTCTCATAGCAGATGTGGTTACTGCGCTCTCGTATCTTGCGAACCAAGGTTATGATCCAAACAAGAATGAGAGAGGGGCGAGGTTGATAACGAGGAACGATGAAGGAGGTGGCTCGGGGAGTAAGTTTGATTTAGAAGGTTCTGAGAAAGAAGATTCGCCTAGAGAGACGGCTAGGATGTTGAACCGAGATATCAATAGGGAGCGTGCGGTTGCGGAAGCTAAAATGTGGGGAGAGAGTTTGAGGGAGAAACGAAGACAGAGTGAGCAGGGGACTTCAGAGAGTAACAGTACCGGTTAAAATCGGTTTGGGTGGGTTTTGAACCCTTTTTTTGTTCTTGTATCACAAACTCTCATTTGTTCTGAAACATAGAAAAAAACACATTAAAGAAAAAAAATCGAAAAAAATATAAACATTGGCAAAAAGAGTTATGTACATAATTAGATTACATGTGATGTTGCAATATGGGCAAGAGGTGGGACTTTTTTTAATAACAAAACTCTAATTGAAGATCCCGGAGAGTTGAGGATGTTCATGTAAATTTCTTTAGTCTTTTTTAGTTTGGTGATGTGTCACATGTTGGCAATTTATCGATGATTGAATAACAAAGATCCAAGAATCAAGGTTAGTGTTTAATTCTGGACTCTTTTCTTATGTGTTTATGTGGCATGTCTGATCTATTGTGTAGTTTTGGACAACGTGGGTCACATGCCCTTGCAATCTCACAATTATTTTTAAGGATAGCAATAGATATTGTAAGAATATGGTTGGTCTTATCAAGTTTTTTATTCTCTTAAAATGGGGTTTTTACTCATCTTGAAATGGATTTTTATTTCCAAAATATTGTTTTTACTGTTAATGAGTAATGACTATGATCTCTAAATATTTGTAGGAACTATCATGTACTCGAACATTTTTGTGCTCAGTTTTATTTTTGCAAAATAAATAAAGAAAAAGACAGTCAGCAAAAATTGTACAGTATGATTCTTTTGAATTTTATTAAATTATATATATATGACTAAAATTTTTTTGTTTGTTTTTTGCAAAAAAAGGGGTGTTCATTTATAGATGTGACAAAATATAAATGACTCAAGATAATTTAATCATTTATTATTAATTTGACTTCTCGCCACTATTTTTAGTCATCATACATAGACTGATTGTCACTGATTAGTTATTGATGATGTAATTCAGCTTGGCATTGTACAAACGTTACAGGAATTATACGTTAGCTAGGCACAGACAACCTTTACCGAAACATTAAGGTACATTTTAACGCCAAAAAAACATAGGAACGTACGTCTGAAATTTATTTGATTTTCTTAAAAGTTTTCCATATATATAACCATCATGAGGCTCGCATTTAAATTAAACTTTATAAAACTGGCGGATCCTAAGTTAAAGGGAGGTTTCCAACGCGTGCGCTGTACCAAGCATTAGCTGTGGCTTCAATGTGCATCCAAGGGGAGGCGGCTACACGTCCTCTCATAGCAGATGTGGTTACTGCGCTCTCGTATCTTGCGAACCAAGGTTATGATCCAAACAAGAATGAGAGAGGGCGAGGTTGATAACGAGGAACGATGAAGGAGGTGGCTCGGGGAGTAAGTTTGATTTAGAAGGTTCTGAGAAAGAAGATTCGCCTAGAGAGACGGCTAGGATGTTGAACCGAGATATCAATAGGGAGCGTGCGGTTGCGGAAGCTAAAATGTGGGGAGAGAGTTTGAGGGAGAAACGAAGACAGAGTGAGCAGGGGACTTCAGAGAGTAACAGTACCGGTTAAAATCGGTTTGGGTGGGTTTTGAACCCTTTTTTTGTTCTTGTATCACAAACTCTCATTTGTTCTGAAACATAGAAAAAAACACATTAAAGAAAAAAAATCGAAAAAAATATAAACATTGGCAAAAAGAGTTATGTACATAATTAGATTACATGTGATGTTGCAATATGGGCAAGAGGTGGGACTTTTTTTAATAACAAAACTCTAATTGAAGATCCCGGAGAGTTGAGGATGTTCATGTAAATTTCTTTAGTCTTTTTTAGTTTGGTGATGTGTCACATGTTGGCAATTTATCGATGATTGAATAACAAAGATCCAAGAATCAAGGTTAGTGTTTAATTCTGGACTCTTTTCTTATGTGTTTATGTGGCATGTCTGATCTATTGTGTAGTTTTGGACAACGTGGGTCACATGCCCTTGCAATCTCACAATTATTTTTAAGGATAGCAATAGATATTGTAAGAATATGGTTGGTCTTATCAAGTTTTTTATTCTCTTAAAATGGGGTTTTTACTCATCTTGAAATGGATTTTTATTTCCAAAATATTGTTTTTACTGTTAATGAGTAATGACTATGATCTCTAAATATTTGTAGGAACTATCATGTACTCGAACATTTTTGTGCTCAGTTTTATTTTTGCAAAATAAATAAAGAAAAGACAGTCAGCAAAAATTGTACAGTATGATTCTTTTGAATTTTATTAAATTATATATATATGACTAAAATTTTTTGTTTGTTTTTTGCAAAAAAAGGGGTGTTCATTTATAGATGTGACAAAATATAAATGACTCAAGATAATTTAATCATTTATTATTAATTTGACTTCTCGCCACTATTTTTAGTCATCATACATAGACTGATTGTCACTGATTAGTTATTGATGATGTAATTCAGCTTGGCATTGTACAAACGTTACAGGAATTATACGTTAGCTAGGCACAGACAACCTTTACCGAAACATTAAGGTACATTTTAACGCCAAAAAACATAGGAACGTACGTCTGAAATTTATTTGATTTTCTTAAAAGTTTTCCATATATATAACCATCATGAGGCTCGCATTTAAATTAAACTTGAATATAATATTAAGATTTAGTTGGATTGTATATATACTTGAGGCGGGTAGTATTAGCTAAAGATAAACAACATTGGGTAGTTGTAGCTGATGCACTGGTATAAGCAGCATTAAACTATAGCTTAATAATATTTTTCTACCGTTTTAATATAAAACCACGTTACAAAAGAATATTTTACACAGTGATACTTTGCAACTCATTACTTCATTTTGTGTTGACCAAAGAAAACTTTGTGTCAAGTAGTAAATTTTCAAACTTCGTCGGAGAGTTTGTCACCAATATGGTCTTGTAGAATTCTTTTTTCTGATGGCGACGTCAAATGAAAGTAGGTAGTCAGAAAGCTTATTAGTAGAAGTAATCAATTTATATTTAATTTTGTAAGAGCGCTATAGATACAATATTGCGAAGATAATATATTCACTTTATTTTTTGGAACACATTTTCACTTTACTTGAAACACAAAACTTTATGCAAGCACACATCAATAACAATATATAAGATACGAAACAATAGATAAGTTTAGCCGGCCGACGAGCCAAGAGTAAGAAGAAAGAGAGAGAGAGAGAGAGAGATAGATATGTGTTTGCTTGGTGAAATATCTTGACGACACTTCAAATTCGAGACGGGCAGTCTCCACATGGCCTTGTCGGGCTTCAGTTGACGGCTCCTCCTCTTTAGTAATTTTGGATGCATCTTCATGATGAACAGTGTAAGAGAGTGGAATCACCGGTTCGGTCACCGTGACATCAACTGGGTGCATTTCCGACAAACCTAACGGACTCATCACAACAATAGTCTTAAGTTGTTCTGATGAACTGTTATTCTTTTTCCCAATATCTAATTTATCTCCTGAGTTTCTGTAAACTCCGTACAAAACCATTTGTACCAACCCTAGTATGAATCCCACCACGTTTGGAATCTACAAAAATCATTTTCCAAAATCTCAGTAACCTCTTTTTACCTTTGTTTTTTTACCAAAAACATGACACTTATGAAAATAAATGCTTACAGCAATGCATATGTCGTGGAGGAATGCGCCATATGCGAACCACATAACAGCGCTTATAGTGAGGAAGAAAGAAAGCGTGAAGGGCATGAACTCCACACTCTTGGTCTTTATCACACGAGCCTTTTGTACAACAAAAAAAACATAAATCAACATTATGTTACCCAAAGTTCTGATTTAGTTTAAAATAAATTTGTGAATTTAACAAAACACAAAACGCGTAGTTACCACGATCATTAGAGGGGCAGCGAAAACAGAAACAGATATAGCAACGCAAATCCAGCCGATGACAGAGACTTGGAGGCTAGGGCGTTTAACCGCAAAATGTGTAACCATTATAATCAACGAGAAGAAAGCAACATTCATCGTCAAGAACAACTTAATAGCCGCCATCTGCAACGCATAAGAGAATATTTAGATCCATTATTCTTGTAACAAAATCAAAGGAGGACGCTGGGTAGAATTAAGAAACTTACCTTTTTCTCCTTGGTAGCGTAAGTGAAGAACATGGCAATGTAGATTGTCTCCACAACGCAGCCGAAAGAGTTGATGGTAATTAGGAGAAAAGCATCTTGCTTAGTCAATGCGTAATAGAGCCATAGCATGCAGCTAAATAGTGACACTTGGTACGGTAGAGACTGGAAACTTTCAGTCGATTTGTTCTTGTATATTCTATAAAACGTCGGCCTGCAAAATTTCACAACAAAAATAAGAGAATAGTTTCTTAGCAAATTATTCTCAAATAATTATTTTATAAATAACTACTCCTAAGAAATTGCATGTACTTACACAGGAGCGAGGAATACAAGGAAGGATATTGCGTTTCCTGCCATTTCATTAGAAAAAAAACTATAAAAGAATGAGTTGATTGTAGAATTAAAAGGCTTCTAGGTTTGTGGAGACATGAATGAAAACAACACAAGTTCTCTAACCAACCTCAACAGGAATTGAATTGTTGCATTAACCGCACTACACGTACCGAGTATATGGACAACGATGCGTGACGATTTCAATTTGTAAAGCTTTACTATTGATCTATTTTCTGGTAGTTTAGGATTTTATTTACAAAATTAGAAGATCATTAATGACTCGTCTATATGTTTCTAAATGAAGAAAATTCTGGAAACGAGTACAAAATATATGTACTTATATTAGTAGGTAGGTCATGCATGATGAACTTCTCGTCTAATTAATGAACCGTACAATTTAAAATTATTGAACTAGAAGAACCATGAGAGATCGAAAAGAGAACAGCTAAGGAACAGACTAGGATTTGGCTTTGTGAGTATATATTAATATCGTTAAAACATTACCTAAGATGCCGAAGATGATAGCGAGCAAGTGATGATTGACCATGACGCCCATTTTCTATAAAGATCGAGATGAAGCTTTTCCCGTACGGAGATTTCTAAAGGATCTCAGTTTTTGAAACCCTAAAGCTCTCGCTCTCCCCCTCTCTCTCTCTCTGTAAGATGCTTGCTTCTTCTTATTTCATGGTGGAAACTAATGAGTCTCAGGTGGTGTATTTATAGCTCCAAGATAATCATTATTGTCAAATTATTTTGATTTTAATTTTTAAAGTTATTTGAATCGTGTAACGTGTTTAGTAGTATAATAAAACAAAATAAAAAAATAATCGAAAAGGTAAAACGAACTCAGCCTGTTTGCATGACAAGTGGAGAAATTAGCAGGTAGCGTAGCATTTTTTCATTCACTAAACTCTTCTCCTTTTCTTCGACAACTTCATTTTCTTCACGCCATCTTCTTAAACTAGCTTTCAAAAATCAATTAAAACCAAGTTTCGAAAAATAATCAATTAAAACGATAGTAAATTTACACTTTATACAAGATTGATGAATTTCATGGTGACCAAAGTCTACCCAACAATCAACCAACATAGTGGAAATCATCACTAGAATGCGATTAGTATATTTTCTTTTCATCTTTTTATGTTTTAGTTCACATATGATATGAGTTGGACGATCCAACATATCCCACCTATCTATTTGATGGATACAATAGATATAGACATAGTTTAAAATATAAACATTGGCAAAAGAGTTATGTACATAATTAGATTACATGTGATGTTGCAATATGGGCAAGAGGTGGGACTTTTTTAATAACAAAACTCTAATTGAAGATCCCGGAGAGTTGAGGATGTTCATGTAAATTTCTTTAGTCTTTTTAGTTTGGTGATGTGTCACATGTTGGCAATTTATCGATGATTGAATAACAAAGATCCAAGAATCAAGGTTAGTGTTTAATTCTGGACTCTTTTCTTATGTGTTTATGTGGCATGTCTGATCTATTGTGTAGTTTTGGACAACGTGGGTCACATGCCCTTGCAATCTCACAATTATTTTAAGGATAGCAATAGATATTGTAAGAATATGGTTGGTCTTATCAAGTTTTTTATTCTCTTAAAATGGGGTTTTTACTCATCTTGAAATGGATTTTTATTTCCAAAATATTGTTTTTACTGTTAATGAGTAATGACTATGATCTCTAAATATTTGTAGGAACTATCATGTACTCGAACATTTTTGTGCTCAGTTTTATTTTTGCAAAATAAATAAAGAAAAAGACAGTCAGCAAAAATTGTACAGTATGATTCTTTTGAATTTTATTAAATTATATATATATGACTAAAATTTTTTTGTTTGTTTTTTGCAAAAAAAGGGGTGTTCATTTATAGATGTGACAAAATATAAATGACTCAAGATAATTTAATCATTTATTATTAATTTGACTTCTCGCCACTATTTTTAGTCATCATACATAGACTGATTGTCACTGATTAGTTATTGATGATGTAATTCAGCTTGGCATTGTACAAACGTTACAGGAATTATACGTTAGCTAGGCACAGACAACCTTTACCGAAACATTAAGGTACATTTTAACGCCAAAAAAAAACATAGGAACGTACGTCTGAAATTTATTTGATTTTCTTAAAAAGTTTTCCATATATATAACCATCATGAGGCTCGCATTTAAATTAAACTTGAATATAATATTAAGATTTAGTTGGATTGTATATATACTTGAGGCGGGTAGTATTAGCTAAAGATAAACAACATTGGGTAGTTGTAGCTGATGCACTGGTATAAGCAGCATTAAACTATAGCTTAATAATATTTTTCTACCGTTTTAATATAAAAACCACGTTACAAAAAGAATATTTTACACAGTGATACTTTGCAACTCATTACTTCATTTTGTGTTGACCAAAGAAAACTTTGTGTCAAGTAGTAAATTTTCAAACTTCGTCGGAGAGTTTGTCACCAATATGGTCTTGTAGAATTCTTTTTTTCTGATGGCGACGTCAAATGAAAGTAGGTAGTCAGAAAGCTTATTAGTAGAAGTAATCAATTTATATTTAATTTTGTAAGAGCGCTATAGATACAATATTGCGAAGATAATATATTCACTTTATTTTTTTATTTTTTTGGAACACATTTTCACTTTACTTGAAACACAAAACTTTATGCAAGCACACATCAATAACAATATATAAGATACGAAACAATAGATAAGTTTAGCCGGCCGACGAGCCAAGAGTAAGAAGAAAGAGAGAGAGAGAGAGAGAGAGAGAGTGAGATAGATATGTGTTTGCTTGGTGAAATATCTTGACGACACTTCAAATTCGAGACGGGGCAGTCTCCACATGGCCTTGTCGGGCTTCAGTTGACGGCTCCTCCTCTTTAGTAATTTTGGATGCATCTTCATGATGAACAGTGTAAGAGAGTGGAATCACCGGTTCGGTCACCGTGACATCAACTGGGTGCATTTCCGACAAACCTAACGGACTCATCACAACAATAGTCTTAAGTTGTTCTGATGAACTGTTATTCTTTTTCCCAATATCTAATTTATCTCCTGAGTTTCTGTAAACTCCGTACAAAACCATTTGTACCAACCCTAGTATGAATCCCACCACGTTTGGAATCTACAAAAATCATTTTCCAAAATCTCAGTAACCTCTTTTTACCTTTGTTTTTTTACCAAAAACATGACACTTATGAAAATAAATGCTTACAGCAATGCATATGTCGTGGAGGAATGCGCCATATGCGAACCACATAACAGCGCTTATAGTGAGGAAGAAAGAAAGCGTGAAGGGCATGAACTCCACACTCTTGGTCTTTATCACACGAGCCTTTTGTACAACAAAAACATAAATCAACATTATGTTACCCAAAGTTCTGATTTAGTTTAAAATAAATTTGTGAATTTAACAAAACACAAAACGCGTAGTTACCACGATCATTAGAGGGGCAGCGAAAACAGAAACAGATATAGCAACGCAAATCCAGCCGATGACAGAGACTTGGAGGCTAGGGCGTTTAACCGCAAAATGTGTAACCATTATAATCAACGAGAAGAAAGCAACATTCATCGTCAAGAACAACTTAATAGCCGCCATCTGCAACGCATAAGAGAATATTTAGATCCATTATTCTTGTAACAAAATCAAAGGAGGACGCTGGGTAGAATTAAGAAACTTACCTTTTTCTCCTTGGTAGCGTAAGTGAAGAACATGGCAATGTAGATTGTCTCCACAACGCAGCCGAAAGAGTTGATGGTAATTAGGAGAAAAGCATCTTGCTTAGTCAATGCGTAATAGAGCCATAGCATGCAGCTAAATAGTGACACTTGGTACGGTAGAGACTGGAAACTTTCAGTCGATTTGTTCTTGTATATTCTATAAAACGTCGGCCTGCAAAATTTCACAACAAAAATAAGAGAATAGTTTCTTAGCAAATTATTCTCAAATAATTATTTTTATAAATAACTACTCCCTAAGAAATTGCATGTACTTACACAGGAGCGAGGAATACAAGGAAGGATATTGCGTTTCCTGCCATTTCATTAGAAAAAAAACTATAAAAGAATGAGTTGATTGTAGAATTAAAAGGCTTCTAGGTTTGTGGAGACATGAATGAAAACAACACAAGTTCTCTAACCAACCTCAACAGGAATTGAATTGTTGCATTAACCGCACTACACGTACCGAGTATATGGACAACGATGCGTGACGATTTCAATTTGTAAAGCTTTACTATTGATCTATTTTCTGGTAGTTTAGGATTTTATTTACAAAATTAGAAGATCATTAATGACTCGTCTATATGTTTCTAAATGAAGAAAATTCTGGAAACGAGTACAAAATATATGTACTTATATTAGTAGGTAGGTCATGCATGATGAACTTCTCGTCTAATTAATGAACCGTACAATTTAAAATTATTGAACTAGAAGAACCATGAGAGATCGAAAAGAGAACAGCTAAGGAACAGACTAGGATTTGGCTTTGTGAGTATATATTAATATCGTTAAAACATTACCTAAGATGCCGAAGATGATAGCGAGCAAGTGATGATTGACCATGACGCCCATTTTCTATAAAGATCGAGATGAAGCTTTTCCCGTACGGAGATTTCTAAAGGATCTCAGTTTTTGAAACCCTAAAGCTCTCGCTCTCCCCCTCTCTCTCTCTCTGTAAGATGCTTGCTTCTTCTTATTTCATGGTGGAAACTAATGAGTCTCAGGTGGTGTATTTATAGCTCCAAGATAATCATTATTGTCAAATTATTTTGATTTTAATTTTTAAAGTTATTTGAATCGTGTAACGTGTTTAGTAGTATAATAAAACAAAATAAAAAAATAATCGAAAAGGTAAAACGAACTCAGCCTGTTTGCATGACAAGTGGAGAAATTAGCAGGTAGCGTAGCATTTTTTCATTCACTAAACTCTTCTCCTTTTCTTCGACAACTTCATTTTCTTCACGCCATCTTCTTAAACTAGCTTTCAAAAATCAATTAAAACCAAGTTTCGAAAAATAATCAATTAAAACGATAGTAAATTTACACTTTATACAAGATTGATGAATTTCATGGTGACCAAAAGTCTACCCAACAATCAACCAACATAGTGGAAATCATCACTAGAATGCGATTAGTATATTTTCTTTTCATCTTTTTTATGTTTTAGTTCACATATGATATGAGTTGGACGATCCAACATATCCCACCTATCTATTTGATGGATACAATAGATATAGACATAGTTTAAAATATAAACATAGAATTTCAGGATTAATCATTGGCTAAATAGTTTCAAATTTGCTAACAACAAATTTGGGATTTTTTTGTTAATTGGTATATGTAAAGGAGTATAGGTGAAATTAATTAGTAAAGATCTAAAACAGCTAGAAATTTGTAGATGATGATTAGGTTAAACGAATGCAATTTATAGTAAAAAGCATCTATACGCAGAAAATGGACGCCGTTTTCTTTAAACTTATGGTATTTTCTATGATTAACCAAAGTCGAAAAAGGGCATTCACATCCCCTGATCAGAGTTCTCTGTATATAGACTCACACGTTTCTTTGCCTTATTACAAAAGAAGACGATAAACCATGCATGTTTTAGGCAAAACTCCACCCGTCAAAAGGGAGCGTTGCGCGTGAGAATATTAAGTGATTTAAGGAGGTAATGAAACAACAAATGATGCGTTACGGGAGATGCATAATTATTACTAATAGCATGAAAAAGGAAAATCTTGTGCAAATCACGTGACCTCTCCAAACGCTCTAGCGTTTCTTTTAGAGTTTGTAGAGTTCACACGATAGCTAAATGCCATGTCATCATGATGCTGACCAGGCCCTCTCTTCTTTCGTGTCTTCGGTGATATTTTCTGTTTTTTTTTTTTTTTTGCAACTGATTTTAATATTTTCTGTTTCTAATCCCCAATTTCAGGACTCACATCATCTTCTCATATTTAATTTTGTAAGAAAGACAAATTTAACGGTTAAAACATTTGATTTCAGTAACTCCATATTTATATTTTTAATGAGGATGCATGTATAGTGTAGTAATATCCACCAGTATTCATAGACTGATTGAATATATACGTTTTCTTCTTTTTATGTTTTAGTTCACATATGATATGAGTTGGACGATCCAACATATCCCACCTATCTATTTGATGGATACAATAGATATAGACATAGTTTAAAATATAAACATAGAATTTCAGGATTAATCATTGGCTAAATAGTTTCAAATTTGCTAACAACAAATTTGGGATTTTTGTTAATTGGTATATGTAAAGGAGTATAGGTGAAATTAATTAGTAAAGATCTAAAACAGCTAGAAATTTGTAGATGATGATTAGGTTAAACGAATGCAATTTATAGTAAAAGCATCTATACGCAGAAAATGGACGCCGTTTTCTTTAAACTTATGGTATTTTCTATGATTAACCAAAGTCGAAAAAGGGCATTCACATCCCTGATCAGAGTTCTCTGTATATAGACTCACACGTTTCTTTGCCTTATTACAAAAGAAGACGATAAACCATGCATGTTTTAGGCAAAACTCCACCCGTCAAAGGGAGCGTTGCGCGTGAGAATATTAAGTGATTTAAGGAGGTAATGAAACAACAAATGATGCGTTACGGGAGATGCATAATTATTACTAATAGCATGAAAAGGAAAATCTTGTGCAAATCACGTGACCTCTCCAAACGCTCTAGCGTTTCTTTTAGAGTTTGTAGAGTTCACACGATAGCTAAATGCCATGTCATCATGATGCTGACCAGGCCCTCTCTTCTTTCGTGTCTTCGGTGATATTTTCTGTTTTTTTTTTGCAACTGATTTTAATATTTTCTGTTTCTAATCCCCAATTTCAGGACTCACATCATCTTCTCATATTTAATTTTGTAAGAAAGACAAATTTAACGGTTAAAACATTTGATTTCAGTAACTCCATATTTATATTTTTAATGAGGATGCATGTATAGTGTAGTAATATCCACCAGTATTCATAGACTGATTGAATATATTTTCTTTTCATCTTTTTATGTTTTAGTTCACATATGATATGAGTTGGACGATCCAACATATCCCACCTATCTATTTGATGGATACAATAGATATAGACATAGTTTAAAATATAAACATAGAATTTCAGGATTAATCATTGGCTAAATAGTTTCAAATTTGCTAACAACAAATTTGGGATTTTTGTTAATTGGTATATGTAAAGGAGTATAGGTGAAATTAATTAGTAAAGATCTAAAACAGCTAGAAATTTGTAGATGATGATTAGGTTAAACGAATGCAATTTATAGTAAAAGCATCTATACGCAGAAAATGGACGCCGTTTTCTTTAAACTTATGGTATTTTCTATGATTAACCAAAGTCGAAAAAGGGCATTCACATCCCCTGATCAGAGTTCTCTGTATATAGACTCACACGTTTCTTTGCCTTATTACAAAAGAAGACGATAAACCATGCATGTTTTAGGCAAAACTCCACCCGTCAAAAGGGAGCGTTGCGCGTGAGAATATTAAGTGATTTAAGGAGGTAATGAAACAACAAATGATGCGTTACGGGAGATGCATAATTATTACTAATAGCATGAAAAAGGAAAATCTTGTGCAAATCACGTGACCTCTCCAAACGCTCTAGCGTTTCTTTTAGAGTTTGTAGAGTTCACACGATAGCTAAATGCCATGTCATCATGATGCTGACCAGGCCCTCTCTTCTTTCGTGTCTTCGGTGATATTTTCTGTTTTTTTTTTTTTTTTGCAACTGATTTTAATATTTTCTGTTTCTAATCCCCAATTTCAGGACTCACATCATCTTCTCATATTTAATTTTGTAAGAAAGACAAATTTAACGGTTAAAACATTTGATTTCAGTAACTCCATATTTATATTTTTAATGAGGATGCATGTATAGTGTAGTAATATCCACCAGTATTCATAGACTGATTGAATATATACGTTTTCTTCTTTTGCTTGTTTCAATATGTGTACGATGAAAGGAATCCGAATATTTTGGAAAAAAGTAGGAGAAAATACAAAACAATTCTGCGTTTTTCGAGCGCAAATTAAAACAGATATTTAAAAGTGGGAAGAAATGGACAAAGGAGGAGTGACGTGATAGGCGAATGATAACAATGATCATGGGTTTGTTAAATCATTCTTGTTCTTATTCGTTCTTTGTTTGTCTCCCTGGCTATCTCTCTTGTTCCCAAAATTTTCTAAAATATGAGAGGTGCCACTTTTGCGGCTAACCTCCACCTTAAATAGTCCATCAATAATTATTATTGATACTTTTGGTTTATCTTACATTTTGTTTAAGTGATTGGTGCCTAATATGTTTTGTCACGTACGTTTTCTATAACAAAAGGGCTTTTCACGTATTCCCATGCTGCTCTTGCAAATTGCAATCACATTCCCCTAACTTCTCACTATATTAATAATCTTGAACGTTAAAATAGTTTTAAAATGATATATAAAGGACATATATAAGAGATGCATACTTCATTCAATGGTATTCTCTCAACCCAAATTATGTTCATCTTTTCCATCATTTATACTCCCTCCATTTCGAATTAGATGTCGTTTTAGAGCAGAATTTTCGTTTCAAAATTAGTATCGTTTTATGATTTCAATGCAAAATTTATTGACTTTTTATTCTAATCTATTTTTCTATTGGTTGAAATTTGATTAGGTGTATTGGTAATGATGTTTATATCTAGTAAATAGATAAACTTAAATGTTTTATTAATCTGTGTGTCAAATTCTAGAACGACAAGTAAAATGAAACGGAGGGAGTATAAGTTTTCCGTAATAGATAGCTATAGAAACGAGGTCTGTTCGATCATAGATTAACACATGGCATTAATATGAAAAACACTATTTGCGACAAAATCTCAGTCGATAAATTAGAATATTTGCATGTATCAGAGGGTGATATTTCCATATCTATTTTAAAGCTCCAGTTTTGAAATTTACATTTTGTTGTTAATTTTCTAATTTATATGCACAGATTTTAAAGGGGGTTTTAAATATGGAAGTACTTGAAAAAAACAATACAATTCCATTGGAAAGCAAAAAAACAATACAATTCTTTACACCAAAAAAACAATACAATTTTTTTTTTTTTAACACAAATTACTTCATTCAAACTCAACTCTTTCGGTTACAATAAAAAGAGGGAATGGACCATCCTCTTTGATTCAAAAGGTAAAATACAATAACACAAGTAAATAAACAAGATAGTTCTTCATGAGAAGATGACAGCGAATTCAAGACGAAGCTCGAATGCGTCGATAAAGCTTTCACGACAAAGTCGGACAGCTGAGGAATAGTCACATAATGAGGTGACGTTAGCACCCAATCCACACCTCGGAATATCGTCGAAACGAAATCCGTTGCATCTTCAGACCCCGAACGAGCCGCTACACAAGATAGCAAAACGGTTATAGATATGGATGAACACTTCCATTTAATGTTTGGAAGGGAAACACTCCTTAACAAGGAGGTAGTGGATGAAAAGGTTCGCTTCTCCAAGCAGAAGTATGCTAGTGGTGATGAAGGCAATCCCGGTGAACCCATCGGTGACTGAGCAAACATTAAACTCTTCGTATAAGAGAGATCAGGCGATCCCGCTTTGGTAAATAACCCAGAGATCCTCGTCGGTAAAATGAAAGTACGGCGACGGGTGAGTAGATAGGATAGATCCGGTGAGGGCTGGTTCATCGGCTCAGGCCTCTGGCCAACAGATGGTGAGATGAGACTCGGAGGAGGGAGAACGCGAAAGCTTTTCTTAAACAGTTGGGGACTGAGAAACTTCGATGATACAGAGAGCTCAGGCGGTGGAGATGGCAATGGATCTTGCATATGAGGCGTAACTCCGGATGGATGAATGGTGTCGACCCCAAGAAGGGGTGGATATTCGTCGAGAGAGAGGTAAGCGTAGTAGCAAACCAATGTTGATGAAGAACGACGACTGTAACCAGCGAGAGACTCGACGGGTTGGGGAACCCCCCCCCCCCAAAAAAAAAATTTCAGATCCGGTGGAACCAGATCTGTAAAGAGACAGACAAGAGCTTCGACTCGCACCGAACAGCTTTCTCCGAAGAGGAACGTTGGTGTGAGCAGAGACGTTGTCAGAAACGGAGCACCAGGTTGGGGAACTTGCGTACACGGTGGAAACAAACTGTAGACAGGGAAAACGAAAAGAACTGAAGAAGAGGTCCCGACGCCGGCGGCCAGAGGCCTCTCCGGCGTCGAAAGGTGGCGGCTGCAAACGAGTCTCGATAGTCTGGCCTGAGAGCTTTAGGGCGAACTGTTGAAAACAATACAATTCTAAAAATGGATATTTGCTCACTTTACAGAATGAATTACCCGCAAAATATTAGAAAGCAAAAAAAAAAAAAAAAGATCAGCTGATCCAACCTCAATAATTTAAGCACCTAGGTGACTCACATTGATAAATGTTCGATGTATGCATAATAATTTGTATATGTTACTACCAGCCAAAGGGAAATTGACAAGTATGTGGGAGAAATTAAACCTACCCTATTTGTTTCGTTTTCTGATTTCCATTGGTTCGTACGAACCAAACTTTACACACACACACATTCATATAGCTATGCTATAGAGCTTTCATTTTCCAATGATGGATACCTATCTATGATTAATCTGTTAGCAAATTGATTAACCATTACCAAATATATAATTACTTGTCATTATGGATAACAGTTGTTTGTATTAGAATTAATAGTGAACTTCGAGTCAAATATGAAAATGACTACACCGAAACGGAAATAATGACTCAAAAGTTTGAAGGGGTCCATAAACGTTGGGTTCTATATAGAGTTTCATCAGAACTTGATTCATATGTTTCAAACACAAAAGAAATGTGGTCAATTAGTGGACAGAAGATCCCACACGTACCCATATAATTATTGTCTTCTGGATACACCTCTAGAAACATCTCATTCCAAATTTCCAATAACCATCTCATGCTTTTCCTTTGTTGAATACATTTCAAGTTTGTTGTCTATATATAAACCATTAGTAATAATATGCCATAGTGTTAAGGTATATAACAAATATATCACGTTGATATTAGAGGATTGGTAGATTTAATTAGTTTTGAACGGGTGACTTATGGAATACGTTATGGTATGGTAGAGAAGTGAAAGAAAGCACCCAAACACATACAGTTTGAAGATTGATGCATTGAACGTGTTTACACATACATATTTTCCTTTTCAGGTAAAGGCGAAGTCAGGTTTGTGATTTTTAAGACTTTTATGTGACGTGGGGATATTTTGATCGTTTTAATTACGTCAACGTGTTTGGTTTCTTCGCTTTGCACGTTTGCAACTAAATTATTGATGTGTTCAATTCAATTTAGTATACTAATAAATGAATTGTATCATATCATGTGTATTGTAATCAATCATTAGTTACTAATGCGTATTGATTTGTAGTATATATTTACAAAGATCCTTGTCAACTTAATATCTCAATTAAGTGCAAAAGCATTCCAAAAACGAGAGAAAAAGATGAACTCTTAGAGGATGATTATTAGGGAGTTTTTAGGGTAGGGTTCTTAACTTTTTTAGTTAAAAGTTAAGAGACGGGTTCTTATATTCCGTTAAGAACCCCACTTTAAGAACCCCCAATAATCATGCTCTTAGTTGCTTAATTTTTCTTTAAGATGATTTGATAGCAAAAATAGTTTTAAATTAACTTCAATATAATACATGTGTAACCGTTCTGACAGCTTCTGTCCATATGCCCTTCTTCCTCGCTCATTATCAGATCTCATACCTGTATATATGTCAGACGATTGATTTTATTTTCCTATTTTGAAATGAGCCCAACAAGTCATAATGGGCCTACGTAACTCGACCTAAAGTATTCCTCCATACATTTAACCTCAAGCTCTATAACAGTTCTCATTTCTCAAATCTTGAATTACATACTTCGCCGGTATCCCTAAACAGGCCCAAACTAAACACTTTACATAATTCTCTTTTTTCTTCCTTTAAAATTTACGCATTTTTACGGTAATATACTTCAAAATATCATTTAAAACCCAAACGGAGATGAACCAAAATTGAATAAGTTTGATTTTATAGTGAAGCCTGACTCTCAAACCGGAGTAAGCCAATATCCAAACCAAAATTAGATACATCAAATTCAAATATACCCAAGCTAAAATAAACAATCCAAATGCAAGAATATAAAAATTAGATAAACCTAACGAAATAGTATAGGTCTTTTTATGCAGATTTCTATATAACTAGGTGTTTTCCTGCACGTGTGCAGTAAAAAAATTTAAAATATTTTTCTAACAGATAAATATAAATTATATTTTAAAATAAAACTTTATTAATATTGTAAATTTTGTTTTCTTATCAATATTTTAATATAAATTTGATTTAAGTAAACATAAAAATTAGGATAAAAATAATTCTTTTTATTTTAAATTATATTTACGAATATGCATGATTTATTTAAAATTATAATCTTAAATAGATTTTTCTATCTATTTATTTTAATTAAATATATTAAATAAATTTGTAAGAAATTGCATAGTTATCAAAAATTAAAATTAAACAATATTTATAAAATTTGTAGATATATAAGAAACTAATGATTTTACGATTAAATTTTATAATTTTCTAAAAAAATTGTATACATTTTTGAAGGTTTTAGTAATAAAATAGTATAGTTTAAAAATATATAATTAAATGATATTTCGAAATTTGTAATGCCATATTTGAATATATTTATTTTAGTGATGATTTATGAATTATTACTATTTTCTAAAATAAATTCCAAAAATAAATCGACATTAAATGTAATATGAGTTATTACCATATTTTTAAAAGTTTACCAAAAATATAAATTAACATTAAATGTAATTCTCCATGTCATATTAAGCTATAAATCATGTCATCAATTTTAGTATCCATGTCATATTATTTTTGTGAAAATGATTGTATAGAGGACTCAGTAATAAACTAAAAGTCAACCTTTAGTGAGAATAAAGAGCATCTCTATTGTGATTCTTTCTTCTTCTTTTTCAGACTGGGAGAAAACAGAAAGTAAAAAGACAGCAAGATGAAAGTATAACCTTTAATTAATAGGCTGAAACTTGTGTCTCTCAAGTTTGGAATAAGCATCAAAGAAACAACTTCTTTCCCTTCTCAAAAGCACAACTATTTTTCTTTTCACCAAAAAAAAAGAAGAAAATGTTGGAACACGATTGGTAGCAGCACACGTGAGAGAATAAAAAAAAACATCTTTTGATAAGTTTTTAAATTTGTACAAACTAATTCAAATAAGACTGATAATTAAAATATCTTGGTCGAGAAACTTATGTGTTACATTTAGAGATTATGATATATAATAGTCACACGTTCTGATATTATGATATGATCAACATTAAACACAAAACAACTCAAAAAGGTGTTAGAGAGATAAATAACCTTTTAGGGGACATCAAAAACGCACCGTTTCGGAAACAGGGCATTTTTTGGCGATTTTGGAGGCGACGAGAGCTAGGTTTTGAGGATGGATTTGGCGGCTCCGCCGGATTCTCCTGTCTCTCCGACGAGGGATAAGGGGGAATCGGAGGTTAGGGATGAGGGTTCGACGGTGGGAGCGACGATTTCTCTTGCAGAAGCGAAAAAAGCGGTTCCGAGTTGGCTCTCTGTAGCACAAGACAAGAAGGTTCTGAAGAAGTTCGAAGTTGAGGTTTCACACGAGCGAGAGGTTCACTCAGTTGAGATTCCAGACGACGTTCTAACCACTACGACGCCGCTGTGGGAGGATTTTGTCGTCGGGAGGTTCCTCGACATCTCCCCTCATGTAGTAAAGGTCCATATGGTTTTAAACAAAATCTGGAAGTATGGTGATGCATCAACAAAGATGGATGTCTACGAAGTTAATGCAACGACCATGACGTTCCGTGTCTCGAATCTGAAAGCAAGGGAAAAAATCTTGAAGAGAGGTATGTGGAACATAACGGGGGTTCCAATGATTGTCACGAAATGGACGCCACGGTCAGAGGAAGAAAAGCAAGAGGAGGAGGCAGTGCCGATGTGGGTTCATCTCCGCGGGGTTCCACTGCATATGTACTCTTGGGAAGGACCTAACTTTATCACAAGTGCAGTGGGTTTCCCTGTGAAACTGCATCTGGAGACCATTGCGTGTACCAATCTCGACGTTGCCAAAGTCTTCGCTAAGGTGGATGTTTCAAAGGTGTTACCTAAAGAAATCAACTTTAAAAGGAATGGCAAGGAATTTGTAGTTGATTTCCACTTCCCATGGCTTCCATCTAGATGTAAGCTATGTGACAAGTGGTGGCATACAGAAGACGTTTGTGGGTTGAGAAGAAAAGAATCAGAAAAGGTTGACAGGAGGACTGAGATAAACACACAACACCATGAAACAAACAGAGTGGAAGGGGTTGGAAGTGGTAAAGAAACCACCCAACAGCAGGAGGTAGACAATGAGGTGGAGCGAGCTCAGGTTGAGACCAATACAGTGGGTACAAAAGGGGCAGCAATCGAGGATGGGGTTCTGCAACAGGCAGTAGAGAAGGCTGATACATCAGATGAGGTTGGTGTGGATGAGGCAAACAACTGGTCACTTGTCTCCCCAGAGAAAGTAGGAAGATCTCCAGTGGCTACTCCTCGGGGGAACCAGCTAGAGGATTTTCATATATCTGTTTCGAAGTTTGCAGTGCTGAGTGTTGATGGGCAAGAGGAGGAGCAAGAAGAGGATGGAGAAATCAAGGGCCCAGGGTTCCAGTTATCTGATGCTGCGTTCCCAGCTCTAGAGACTAGTACGAAGGTTGATAAAGAACGGTCTGTGGATAATCAGTCTGTTGTAGAAGCGGCATGACAGCAGGTGGAAGAGGCGAAGAACAAAGGTGCTAAGGCTACAATTAAGGAGCAAAAGGCTAAAAGGGCTAGGTCACAGGATGTGAATCTGATGGCTATGAGCACGAGGTCTTCTTGCCGCCATCATTAATATGTCGAGTGTTTTTGGAACATTCGCAGATTTAATAAAACTTTGAAGCAATCCGTGGTAAAAGAATGGTTATGTATAAAAAATATGAAGTTTGGATGTATATTGGAGACAAGAGTGAAAGAGAAAAGGCTGAAAGGATCTGAATTATGTGTTCAAAGATTGGTCATCGATAACTAACTACGAGCACAGTGGGGGAGGTCGAATTTGAGTACTTTGGAGAGACAAGGTTCGCATGACTCCGGTTTTCAAAACGTATCAGTTAATTATATGCTCAGTTGCATTGCAAGGGGAGGAAGAATTCTTCTGTACTTTCGTCTATGCAAGCAACCAGGTAGAAGAAAGAAAGGCGCTATGGGAGGATTTATGTCACCATCATAATTCTCCTCTTTTCAAAAACAAATCTTGGATAATCATGGGGGATTTCAACGAGATTCTTGCTGGTGGAGAACACTCGGCAGTGGACAGTTTGGTGCGATGGCGTATAGGCATGAGAGAATTTCAGAAGATGGTGCTTCACTGTCATCTTTCGGACATGGGTTATCAGGGACCGTTGTTTACATGGTGCAACAAGAGAGTCTTGTTTGCAAGAAGTTGGATAGGGTTCTAATGAATTATGTGGCGCTGCATAGATTCACCAATGCATACTCAGTGTTCTCGCAGGGGGGCTGTTCGGACCATATGCGGTGTTCTATTCAGCTATTTCCAGACCCAGAGAAGATCAGGCGGCCTTTCAAATATGTAAATGCCATAAGTAAGCTCCCTAGCTTCCTACCAAAGATTAAAGAGTACTGGGATGAGACTGAGAAACTATTTCCTTCTACATCTGCAATGTTCCGCTTCTCAAAAAAACTAAAGAACCTAAAGCCATTGATCTGTGAGCTTGGAAGAGAGCAATTGGGAACTTAACGGTTCGAACTAAAGAAGCGCATAGTATCCTTTGTGAGAAGCAGAGCAACACGTTAGCAAATCCTAGTCTGATGGCAATGCAGGAGGAAGCTGCAGCGTATGATAAATGGTTACATGTTGCAGAACTGGAGGAAGACTTCCTCAAACAGAGATCAAAGCTGCACTGGTTGGAGGTGGGTGATCTGAATAACACATCCTTTCACAATTCGATCAAGACCAGGCAGGCTCAAAACACTATGAGCGAGATCAGATGTACAGATGGGAGGTCAGTCACCTCACATTCGGAAATCAAAGCAGAGGTGAAGAGCTTCTTCTCTGAGGTTCTCAATTTGGCCCCAGACAGTTTCCAAGGAGCTTCTGTTGGCGAGTTGAGGGAGCTTCTGAACTTTGAATGCACCACTGTAGATTGCAGTCATCTGGAAGCGGAATTTTCAGAGGAAGAGATTAGAAATGTGCAACTCTCCATGCCCGCCAATAAGTCTCCGGGACCAGATGGGTTCCCTTGCGAATTCTACAAAGCAAGCTGGTCAGTAATAGCACAGGACTTCACGGCTGCAGTTAAATCCGTTTTTCAGTTTGGGTTTCTACCGAAAGGTGTCAACTCAACAATCTTAGCCCTCATCCCTAAAAGAACTGATGCGATAGAAATGCGGGATGACATGCCCATCGCGTGTTGCAATGTGTTGTACAAAGTGGTGTCTAAAATTATTGCTAACAGGCTGAAGACAATTCTGCCAAGAAGTATAGCTGAAAACCAGTCTGCATTTGTGGAAGGTAGACTGCTGATGGAAAATGTTTTATTGGCTGCATAATTGGTCAAGGATTATCACAAAGACTCGATTACTCCGAGATGTACAATGAAGATTGATATATCAAAGGCTTTCGATTCGGTCCAGTGGGTTTTCCTTTTGAACAGTCTACAGGCTATGGGTTTCCCTGAGAGGTTCATACATTGGGTCAGGCTCTGTATCACCACTCCCTCCTTCTCAGTCCAAGTTAATGGAGAACTAGCAGGCTACTTCCAGAGTACAGGAGGCCTAAGACAGGGATGTTCCCTCTTCGTCATTTGTATGAATGTCCTGTCTTTCAAACTGGACAAAGCTGTGAAAGAGAAGAAATTTGGATTTCACCCACGATGTCAATCACTAGCTCTTACACACTTATGTTTTGCGGATGATTTGATGGTGTTTGTGGAAGGGTCAAAGGAATCAGTTGAAGGAGTTCTGGGTGTCTTTGATGATTTTGCAGTCTGGTCGGGTCTCTCCGTCAGCCTGGAGAAGTCCTCTATCTTTATGGCTGGTATATCTGAAGTGGAGCAAGGAAGAATTCTCAGAAACTTCCCACTTGCAGTAGGTGAGCTCCCCGTACGTTATTTGGGGTTGTCTCTAATGACGCAATCCATGAGAAGGCAAAACTATATGCAACTTCTTGAGAAGATCCGAGGCCGCATTAGTTCCTGGACCAGTCGGTTTCTTTCATATGCCGGAAGAATGCAACTTATAAAGTTTGTCTTGATGAGCATTGTAAATTTCTGGGCAGCTGCTTTCAGATTACCAAGCTAATGCGGCAAAGAGATAGAACAACTTTGCTCAGCTTTCCTCTGGTCAAGGCCTATCCTAAAGTCCACAAGAGCGAAAGTGGTGTGGCATGATATTTGTAGGCCTTACAATGAAGGAGGTTTAAGTATCAGAGCTTTGAAAGAAGTCAACAAGGTTCAAGGTCTGAAACTAATCTGACGACTGTTAACGGGGGACTCTCTGTGGGGAAGATGGATCAAGGTTAACCTCCTTAAAAAGAAGAGTTTCTGGGAGGTCAGTCTGCATTCACAGGCTGGATCTTGGATTTTGAGAAAGCTATTAAAGCTTCGAGCCACTGCGAGGAGGTTTCACATGAAAGCTATTGGAAATGGCCGCCAAACCTCATTCTGGTATGATAGGTGGTCGAATTTGGGAGTGATGTCGGACCTGTTGGGGGATCGTGGAGTGATTGATATGGGCATCCGTAAAGAGGCCACAATGGAAGAAGTTCTACATGATCATAGGAGGCGGGTAAGGCACCGGGGGGTTTTACTTAAGGAATTTTAAAAGGAGCTGGGTCTGATTAAAGAGAAGCAAAGTAATGTGAAGGATGTAGATTTGTGGAGGCGGAACTCGGGATTCAAACCGAGGTTTTCCACACAAGGGACATGGAAGATGACGAGAGCAAGTGGAGTGCAGTGTTCTTGGGGTAGGCGTGTCTGGTTTTCCCAAGCCATACCAAAATTTGCATTCATGACCTGGCTTGCTTTGCCAAACAGATTAGCTACCATGGATAGAATCTCAGGCTGGAGTCAAGGTGTGGATTCAACATGCGTCATGTGTAAGAACGCCACTGAAATGCGGAACCATATATTTTTTGAGTGTCCCTTCTCCAGTCAGCTCTGGAAACATCTCATGAAAGGAATCTTACAGCGCTCATTCACTGTCAAATGGGATGATTTGTTAAGGTTCCTTATGGATTTGACCATGGAGAAAAAGAAGCGGTTCTGCTTTAGATATACGTTTCAGGCAGCGTTGTACTCATTATGGAGGGAACGAAATCAGAGGCGACATGGTGAACCGGGATTGCCTCTAAGAGTCTTACTGAAACGGACTGATAAAGCTATTCGCAAGTCTCATGCAAAGGAAGGGGGTCAAAGGTTATGGAGACATCTTACAATACTGGTTTGCCACAAGGATGTAAATAATTTCTCTTAAGTTAGGAATTTTGATCTTTGGATAAGGTGTAAAGAAAAGGAATAGAAGTAGGAGGCAATAGGAGTAGATCTCTTTTTACACAAAGGTTCACTTGTTGTACAAAGGCTTTTTGATGAATAAATTTAGCATTCATTCAAAAAAAAAAAAAATTATGATATGATCATACGCTCATATTTATACTATAATTTTGGTCTACAAAAAAAAAAATTATTAGGACGCATATAGTAATGGTAATTAAAGAGAGATTTGAAACCACTTAAAGCATTTCTTTTTAATTTTTGGTTAAAAAGCATTTGACAACTTGTCATACATGTATAAAATGCAAAATATTGAATAAAAGTGTCTTTGATAAAAGGAGGTATGCAACTTTGAGTTTGACAAAGTGTAGCTTCAACATGAAGAAACTGAGATCATTTAGAAAGAATAAAAGCAAAACCTAGCTCCTCCTTAAATCCATTAGATATAGAAAATCATTTGTAGTCAACTTCGAAATCGATTATGAGTGATGACTTTGAACTTTTCAATATATTTATTTGATTTGTCGACAAAAAAAATACCTAAGTTAATTCTGTAAACTAGAATGCTTTTTTTTTTTGTCACTGAACTAGAATGCTTTAATCCAAGCATTTTTATATAAGAAAAATGTACCGCAATGATGTACTTTCTTCAGTGTATTTGCTTTATTAATTTCATTTATTTTGCTAAGAGACATCAATTTTTTTAAAAAAATATGTAAATATTTCATTTTTATTCAAACTAGAAAAACGGTTCTATATTTTTGGTTAAAATAACCAAAAACCTTGAATCTTCAATCTATCCTTGTAAAAAGTATATGATTAATTTTGGGTGCCCATAAATATATTTAGAGAATAACATCAATAATGAAAAACGAATACATATATTACTTGGTCACCATTCACATCCGTCTGAAAGAAGAAAAAATGAATTATAAAGTATATTAGTATTTGCTATTTCATGTATAAAGGTTAGCTGGTTCGAATAATGAGAAATTGGGCTGTATAACCAATTGCCCTACTTTTTCACTGTTTCTTGTGTTTTTTATATAATATTGTCATATTACCCTTGATTGCAACCGGTAAAACCTGCAAGTCAATTTTTTTTTAATAATGTTAGGTTCCAAAAATTCTCCGTGTCCATTACAGAATCACATACCCTCACATAGTTTATTCTCCCTTTCGAAGTGCGTTACAAAGGGGACATCATCTCCGCTTCTGAAATCTATTGCGAGATGACGGTGTTACAATTGAAGTGGCGAGAAAGAGCAATCCGAGCATCTTTTTCTTCTCAGATTTGTGGGATCGTTGATGAAATTGTATTGTCTATGTTGATGGTGAAGGGATGTAGTGGATAATATAGTTTCAAAGACGAGTAGTGTCTGCAACAAAGTTGATCGGAGAAGAGGAACAATATATATTCTGTTACTATACTATTTTATTATGTTCCATTCCATTTGATGGTTACTAAAAAGTGTTCTATTTTATTTAAAAATACAATTTTAACTTTTTAAAGTTCTCGTTACATATTTTTGAACCTGTAAAATTCGCACTATGATCTATATTGTATAGTTTAATATTACATAATAATATAATATAGTTTAATATTACTATTATGTACTTTTTATATTTTGATATTTGAGTTTAGGTTTTATATTTAGGTTAGGGTTTAGTGATTATAGTTTAGGGTTTAGTATTCTAGAAGGCGAAAGGGTATGGTTGGGGTTAACATTAACTTCTTCCATGCAATCATAGACATTTCATAACTTCACCATTAAATACTATGTCATTTATTTTTTTCATTCTATTTGGGTTTAAGATTTATATTTGGGTTAGGTTTTATATTTGGGTAAGGTTTAGTGATTAAAGTTGGTTTATATTTGGGTTTAGGGCTTAGTGATTAGTTTTTAGGACTTAGTATTTAGTAGGTGAGGGTATGGTTGGGATCAACATTAACTTATTCCATGCAATCATATATGTTTCATAATTTCACCAATATGTATTATGCTATGTATTTTGTTCCATTATATTTGGGTTTATGGTTTATACTTTGGTTTATGATTTATATCTGGGTTTATAGTTTAGTAACTAGGTATTAGAGTTTAGTAATTAGGGTTTAGTAATTGGGGTTTAGAGTTTCTTATTTATGAGTTGGGGTTGAGATAGTGTTTAGTATTTAACGATTGTGGACGTTGTTGCATCCTCTTATACTATTTTGGCGATATGGAATAGAACACTATGCACATATGTATGTGGTCAATAAACGTGTAACGTGGATGTCTCTTTTCTTTCATATCGCATAGTTTTAAGTCACTCCTCACCATATATTATTTGTGATACGTCATGTTTACCGGGTAACTGTAACTAGAAAGGTTATAACCGGTTAATTTTGGGTGTAAATGTTAGATTTTTCATTATGTCAAAATTAATGTTATCTACCTAATTTCACTTCTAAATTTGGTTAGGTAGCAAATAAGCCCAATAATAATTCACATGGATATAAGTTACCAAAAAAAAAAAAAAATTCACCAGGATATTGTTTGCATACCTAGACGTTATACTATAATAGATCAGTCATAAATGGCATATTATTGCTTGTTGTTGTACCTGATTTTATTCAGCGTTAAGAAATCATTGCATATTTATTATTTTAGTTGGATCTCTGAACCAGGCAGAAAACCTTACAACTGGGCCTGATTTTAAATGGTTACGACCACCATCGCGCGTCCGAAAAGTAATATTAGTACTGGGTTAAAATCTCCGCATTGCGCGTGAACATTACATATACAAATAATATTTTTCATTTACGTATTATATATATAACTAATTTAGAGTAAACACATAAATTACAACAATAATTCTTGTTTATTTATAATTTTTTTTTGTTACATAAATCAAAAAAATCATTTTCTTTATTTTTTATGATATTTAACTAAATTTCAATGATATAAACATATATATAGTATGAATTTCTGTTGAATGAAACTTCATATATAATTAATATGAATATCTATTAAATGAATTTAGATTCATATGATTTTATGACTATTTGTATCTTGTTTTAACAAAAATTAAATCATTGATAAAAAATCCAATGTGAGATTTTTTCAACGTAAATTTCAAAGCTAAAATAATAAGATCTCAATACTTATTCAATGCAAATGTTGAAATTAACATATTTATGTATTTTTATATGGTATATAGTATAATTTAAATGATATTAAATAAATATAAAATATATATATATATATAGTATGAATTTCTGTTGAATGAAACTTCATATATAATTAATATGAATATCTATTAAATGAATTTAGATTCATATGATTTTATGACTATTTGTATCTTGTTTTAACAAAAATTAAATCATTGATAAAAAATCAATGTGAGATTTTTAATTTTTAATAATTTATAGTGGTTTTAAAAATTCAAAATATAACATATAAGAAAAATCTATTTTTTATTATTATTATATATATAACTAATTTAGAGTAAACACATAAATTACAACAATAATTCTTGTTTATTTATAATTTTTTTTTGTTACATAAATCAAAAAAATCATTTTCTTTATTTTTTATGATATTTAACTAAATTTCAATGATATAAACATATATATAGTATATTTTAATATAAATATTTATTATTGAGATTTCGTACTCATATGATTTTATTAATATTTTTATATTTGCTGCAACAAAAAAAAATATTAATCACAAAATTTTCAATGTGAGATTTTTTCAACGTAAATTTCAAAGCTAAAATAATAAGATCTCAATACTTATTCAATGCAAATGTTGAAATTAACATATTTATGTATTTTTATATGGTATATAGTATAATTTAAATGATATTAAATAAATATAAAATATATATATATATAGTATGAATTTCTGTTGAATGAAACTTCATATATAATTAATATGAATATCTATTAAATGAAATTTCGTATTCATATGATTTTATGACTATTTGTATCTTGTTTTAACAAAAAAATTAAATCATTGATAAAAAAAATCCAATGTGAGATTTTTAATTTTTTAATAATTTATAGTGGTTTTAAAAAATTCAAAATATAACATATAAGAAAAATCTATTTTTTTATTATATGGTTAATGTGATTGTTTATTTTTTTTAATAATATAAAGTTAAACAAAAAGAGATAGGATACAAATTTTTTTATCAAATTATTATTATTAATAATCATTAATTGTCACATATATGTAAATCATATTAGATAATTCCGTAACTTTTATTTAAGGAAATAATGTTGAATATTATTATGTACATTAGTAATCAATTTGATAGTTAGTTTAAATTGTTTTTTATATATGTTCTAAAGATTCTCAAAATCATCTTCGTTATAACTCGTGGATACAAAAAATGTTGTAATGCTTCTCAATTAATATATAAGAGATACTTTATAATTCATTTTCTTCTCTTTTCAGACGGATGTGAATGGTGACCAAGTAATATATGACAATTAATAAATTTCTTATCCTTCCTTCAAAGTTACACCTATGAAAAAGTATTTGTTACACACAATTCTTTGTTTTTTTAAACACAATTTTTTTTGTCATTCCTTTAATTTAAAAAAATTATAGTACAAAAATGTTCCTTATCAAAATTGGAAATGAATAATAGTATGGGTTTTCTACAAAAAAAACCTTGATGTGGTTTTATTTTGTAAATTAATCTGTGAACTCAAAAACCCACGGGTCAACCCTCCAAGTGTCAGTCAAACCGCAATATAAACCTCGGCCTTATATATGTGTATTTGACTGTATATAATTTTAACATTTTTAAATACTACGTCGTTTGGCACTAATTTTTAATGAAAAAAATTTGTTGTTCGAATTTGATCCTTAAACACTATGTGCATGCTATATAATCATCTCGGTCAACAAATATATTTGTTTATTTAATAAACGCAATTATATATATTTCAAAATTGATTCTGAAATGACCTTGTTTCTTCTTCTTCCCTTGGACATATGGGAGCTTGTGGCGTAATGAAGGTGGGGTGATACTTTGATTGTTACTCAAGCATTTATTTTTTTCGATTTTCTTTACTTATAGTTATTATCTCACATGTTTTGAACAACAATCGGAATGAGATTCGCGTTTCCGGCTCATTTCCGCATTCTTCTTCGAGTGTTATTGTGGCCAGAGCAAAGAAGAAAGATATGATGCGCTCCCAAGGCAATAGAAAAAAATATATATGCTGCGCTTTTATGGATCACCTCATCTTCATTATGCAAGCTCCCATGTCCAAGGGAAAAAGAAGAAACAAAGACATTTCAAAATGAATTTAGAAATCTATATAATTGCGTTTGTTAGATAAACAAATATATCTGTTGGACGAGATGGTTATGTAGCATGCACATAGTGTTTAAGGTTCAAGGTCCGAACCCTGTTTTCAAAAAAAAAATTATTAAAAAATTAGTGCCAAAACGACGTAGTATTGAAAAATGTTAAAATTATACATAGTCAAATACACATATATACGGCCGAGGGTTATATTGCGGTTTGACTGGTAGTTGGAGGGTTGACCCGTGGGCTTTTGAGTTAGCGGATTAATTTGCAAAAAAAAAATTACATTGAGGGTTTTTTTGCAGAAAACCCTAATAGTATTAACAATTTTTTCATTTTTATTATTTTGTTTCCGTCGCTCTTTTATTTTCATTCTTCTTGTTTTTTTAATAGTCACCGGTTATAGCCATAGTATTATGAAAAAAATTTCAAAACGGAACAGAAAAACAACTACATTGTCCCTTTGCCATAAATCTATTTTTGGTCTGTTTTTGACTCAGATACCTTTGGCCAACTTTAAAAATCCATATCAATTATTTTAAAACTCAGAAAAATATGGAAAATTATACAAAATGTACATAACCAAAAAAAAATCATATGAAAAATATTTTGGTTGACTAAATATAACTAAATATTAATGGAACAAAATTTCATTTTTCAATCTACGGAAAGCAGAAAACACAATCTATTGTCTACGACCTTGTAGATTGTAGTTTCATATGACTACATATATATCTGCAGGACGTACACCGCAATATCTACTTAATGGTCAATATCTACCACCGTAGAATAAACGGGATGCAAATTCCCTTTATTCTGAACTACATTAGATTTCGAAAACTACTATTTACTATTATATCTACTAACACGAAATCATAAAATCTGTCTATATAGAAATATTCTACGACGGTGTGATTGCGTTATATACAAAAATACTATATTCTACCACATCAGAATTACATAGTCTACTAGTGTATCTGCAGTATACACCCGTCAGAATGTATGTTCTGCGAAATTCATAATGTAAATATTCCCTAAATCTCTCCACAATCTGTTAAGAGAATATTTACCAAATCATAATTTTCCAAAATTTACGTATTTTCTAGGTTTATTTCTTTAAATGTGTTATTCCTTGTTCATCCAATGTTCTTGAGGAATTATTTTTTAAAACACCCAAAATTTTTGATTCTCTTGTTGGATAAGATGCATATTTATGCTTTTTGTGGGTTGTGGAAATTTGCTCCTCTTAAAGAATGAGGATTTTCTGTTGATAAAGAAACTTCTTGTATTTGCAAGACACTGAACTCTAATAAGTACAAGAACATCAAACTCTAAAACACAAAAATCTAAGATTCGTCGAAAACATTTGTTCATGTTAATAGACTAACTTCTTAAACACAAACTTTAATTTTTTTTAAATTAAAATATAACTTGTTTAAACACTAAACTCAAATTTGTTAAACATTATGTGATTAAGGGTTTAGGATTTGAACCATATCTTACTTAGGGTTTAGGGTCTGAACCCTATATTATTTAGGGGTTCGGGTTTGAAACCTATGTTATTAGGGGTTTGGGTTTGAACCTTATGTTATTTTGGGGGTCGAGTTTGAATCATACGATATATTACAAAAATTTATCAATAAAAAAGTAGAACTAATACGATTTAAATCTAACTTGATGAACTCATAAACTATAATCCAAAATCTGAGCCTAACATTATATCCATAAAGTAGCATCTAAAACCCAAATATTAAACGCAAATTACAAAAACAACAATGATGAGTCGCACTCTCGTTCTTTGCAGATGTATTTGAAGTGAACTTTGTCACATATTTGTGGATCATTACACCAAGTCATTCCTAACAAACAGACAACACTTAATATATATTTGTTCTAGCAGTTCTTTGGTATATGGTACTTTGGACGCAGTCACACAGAGACGGGCAGTGCTCGTTCATATGTGGGTATGGCTCCATAGTGTTGCAACGGGGAAGCTCCATTCTGTATTTTGCATGAATTTGACAGTACGGTAGCTTTACATCATTGTTGTCGTTACACCATTTAGGCAAACGGCTTGCATTGTTCTCGAAAAACTTGAGCATGTAAGCATCCTTGATCTGCAAAAATCGATTCTCTTGTTTAGTGTGTGTGTGTGTGTGTTATAACAAGAGATTAGTTCTAGAATCTCTTACCGTGAATTCAGCGACTTGGATGGAAATAGAGATTGGATCAAACAAGCCACCTTCTCTGTACATTTCGAGGATGAAAGCGATACAAGAAGTTGATTTTTCATCGCTCTATATCCAATCATCTTGTTCAATAATTACAGAAGGAAGTTTCCCAGTACCACCCACCTCTATCAAAGGAGAAAAAAAGAGAAACCTTTGTAATTGCTCGATTTCAACTAGTTTCCCTTTGAATTCGAGAACACAATATTACCAACAAAAGAAATCAAGCTAATTGCTTCAAATAGTCTAACCTCTCTGCGATGAGCAGAATATGGATGACTAGCGTATCTGGAAGCTTCAAGAGCTTCTTCTATATCGAGCTGAGATGCGGCTTCTCCGCTCTGTTTTTTTTCTCTGAGACACAGAGGAGTGAGGGATGTGATTCAGGGTTCGTGTTTTGATATTTGGGGATTAGTGAATATTACTTTTTTTCTTTCTTTTTCATTTTTCGTAACTTTTAATTCAGTTCTTTTTATAAATGAATTAACAAAAACGAAAATAGGTTTAGATTAGGAGTTTAATTGGGTTAACACAAAAAATTATACTATATGGACAATTTATAGTTCAATTTATGGCATAGGTACAATGTACTTATCTTTTTGTTCTATATTTACAATTCCCTAGTATTATTCATAAATATAACTATGAAAAGTTTATTAGTTCCTTGAAACCTAAAAGAATTTACAACAAATTCCCTTATAAAATTCACCTGAGAACAATCTTTATAAAATAGAACCTGTGATCAAACTGGAAATCTTATAGATTATGGATCGATATCGTCTGATCGGTTTAACATAATATCAAATTCACTCTCAAGTACCACCGTAGTAAGAGGATATCGAACCCCAAACTATAGAAGATAGAGTCGAGAACGAAACCACTCGAGTAAACCATGAACCTCAAACTGAAGTAGCTATTATGCAAATTTGGGATTCAAAATTTAGTCATAGCTGCACGCCCTTTGACGTTTCTCACTTTCTCTTCAACATCCCCACGCAAACTCCGTTGACGCTCTCACACGCATTTTCCATATTACACATTTATAAATACGGCACGCCACGACGCCAAAACTACAGAGGAAAGTTTTAAATATATTAATTATAAAGTGCTGGGAATTTTAAACAAAATAGTAAGAAGAAAAAATAGGAGCCGCAAAATTACTTACGAAATCCTAATTTGATATTTTCTCAATGTAGACCATTGATAACCAAGTCCCAAGTGGGGTGCGTATGACTGCTTTTTCTTTTTGCTTGTAGGGATCTCTCATCTATATTTGATTATTTCTTTGATTTTTTTATTATTATTATTAATTTGGAGATAATCTAGCCCTATGAAAAGACGTAGACTAATCCCTGAAAAGAAGATGTATCCTATGGATAGAATTTTTTTTGGGTATTCAAATTGACTGAAACCAAAGAGGTTATATTCATGTGATGTCCAAAATAATGTGACTTAATTTCGCGCAGTAGATGGATCAAACTTGTGTTGGCGTCACAAACCCTTCCTCTTATTACCCGGCCACAAGATCCCAGACAAATTAGTTAATACTCCTTCCGTTTCATAATACAAGTAGTTTTGGCTAAAAACGCGAAGATTAAGAAAATTATTATGTTTTTTAAAAGTATTTTATAATAAATAGGTTAGATATAATTTAACCAATAAAAAATAAATCTATTTAATTTGATTGTTCACACTGTATTCAATAAATGTAAAAGTTACCTAGAAATACGAAAATTACTTACATTTTGAAACAAAAATATTTCCCTAAAACTACTTATAATATGAAACGGATGGAATAGTAAATTTCTTTAAATTTTTAACCATTATTTTTCTGCAAATAAATAAAATTAAATTATAAAAGGACAAGCAAATATGTTAACAGAGTCGACTTTAGATGTATTAAAAGTGAAACATTAATTTTGAACCCCTAAAATTTTCAAAATAATATATATATATATATGAACATACACTCTCAAATTGTAAAAATCAAAAGTTTACTAAAATCTTTAATAAATTATTTTAATTTCTTAAAATTTCAATGATGGACCTGAAGTTGCACATACAAAAAAACACTAGTAATTAGGATCTCATAGAATCAATCACTTAGAGTATTGCGAATAAAATAGGTCGTCGAAGATATTAGAGGGTATTTTTGTCAATTTGGAAAGGGACCATTCATTGAATGTGATTAAAAATTAGAGACAAAGAAGATTTGGGAAATCGGGAGAGAGGGAGAGATGAGTAATGGTTTGGTCGCATTTCATTTTGTGTCTCCGAGACTTCAATCCGACGTGTGACGCTGTCGTTTGGAATCACGTAGGACCCTTCGCTCTTTTATTCTCTTCATCCACCTTCGATCACTTTTTACCATTATGCCTCTTCATCGTTTACTATAAGCTAACTACAAAACCATACGTAAACACTCACTAAATTACCACAAGGTCCACAACAAAACCCATGAAAAACTACATAAATGTTTTTGGTATATATCTATAAAGTAAATATCATGGTAATGTTTGGTAATATCGCAAGTAACTAATAACAATTAGTCAATTGTTTTTTTTTTCATGTTCTTAACATTAAACACACTTAACAAAAAAAAACATTAAACACCAAAAAACTTCGCAAAATTTGTAGTTGACATAGTATTGTAGTTTACGTGATAAAATAACCTAAAATGTGATACTAAAAGCACATAGCGATATATACTTCTTTATTGTAAAAAGTTATGGACCGAAGTTTGTAATTTTTAGGGTTAGAGATAAAAGCTGAGTGCAAAATTTATTTTTTGCATTTGCTGAAATTTGAACATGGCAATCTACTTTTACGACACAAAACTTTATCAGTAGAGATAACAGCTCCGGGTATATATATACTTTCTTTTACAATAGCTAACTACTGCTTGTGATACTTTACCCACATTTGATGTTGCTAACTCCATTGAACCTTTCAAAAATGTAAACCATTTTCAAGAATTGATATCTATCGTAATAATAGTGTAATAAATTGCCCCAATATAAATTGATAACAAAACAGCTTAAAATTTAATACTAATTGTTTAAGATTAAGAGATTAGATGTAAAACTATATTATGAGAGCCATTAATCGTAAAAAGAGCCAAGGAAATGTTCCAAAAACAAAATGAATCAAGAACAACATCATACAAAAAAACAGATAGAAAATCTAATTATATAATGTATATATAAGTACCTCATCCTCGTGAATCTTATATATCACATTAGATCTTCGAAACCGACGGGTAGTACAGGACTATACTTTATGTTATTCTATTCGAGAAAAACTAAAAGAGAGGAAGCTATCATTTTAAAGTATATTACCATTCCTATTATAAAATTATACATCGGAGCAAAACCAAAAACCAACTTCATAACAGATAGGTAACTTGTAGTGTCAATAGTGAATATTATTATGCCGACAATAACGTCACGACTTTGTTATTTTAAAGATAGCATATATTTGGACGAAATCGATCATCTGATCTATACAAACAGGAAGGTTGACAACGGGATTGGAGGAACTTACAGCACACTGTCAGCTTCACGGACCCCTTGACATTGATTTACTATTATTTATCCATTATTTACATAAAATAGTTTGATTACTAAACTGTATTTTATAAGTTATTTTGTTGCCGGTCCTTGATTTCTATCTCATATCCTATACATGGATATTGTTGTCTCACCGATCCGTTTATATGCGGGGCATGGTCCTTACGCAACTAATTATCAGGTTGGTGTTCGAATTTATATACATACGTATATACTTAGTTCTTTTACTTTGTAAGAGACCATTGACTTGTCTGGGGTATTTCATATGGTTATCAAATACTAATAGCATCAGCATTAGTGAACCCACTACCAAAGTGTTCATAAAGTATTTTTTTATTATTATTATTTTTTTGTTTGATTTTTGTTTATAAAAAAATTTATTAATCGGACTAATCATGGTCACACGTGTCGTACCTGCTACGTTGATGATCCGGGTTCAGTGCAGTGAACTCCCAAGAGACAGGTTCATTGCTTTTGTTTATTTTAATATTTTTTTTTTTCGAAAACTGTGTGAATTTCCGATGGAATTCACTGATGCAGATGCTCTAAGAATTCTACAATTTCTTCTTTTCTGGTGGTCTGAGTTGTCAATGTTTAATTAATACGATTGATATGTCTATTATTTAGCCAAGGGGCATATGCTGTGTTTAGTATTCAATTATATGAATAGAACACTAGAACTCCTTTAAGACTTGAAAATATAACTAATGTATTTCAATATACTATAAATAAGCGCACCTACTCCACAAAAATGGAATAACAGAATATAGCAAGTAATTCATAATCATTTGCTGTATTTTTTTTATAAATTCATGACTACAAAAGAACTTGTATTATATTCCGATAGATAGATTATATAACGAAAAGGAGAAATAGTTTTTTTTTTTTGACAAAGGGCTTGAAAGGAGAAATAGTTGCGTTAGTGAAGATCAATAACCACAACTTTCAATCCCCACAACACAAAGGAAAAGCATTCAGGGGACAATGGACCAAATATATATGATTTATTGTGTGCCCATCACATGTTAGATCTCTTCTTAATTGATCCTCTCTACAACATGTATGGTGTCTACACAATTACACACACGAACACGCCCATTTATTTCATCCACTAAACCTACATTTACTAAAGAGTGTTATTCTATTGAGATAATTGTAGTTAAATATTTGGATGGATATTGAACTTGCATGTAACGTGTTGAACATAGTAGAAAACATCATCGGTAGTTCGAGACGCCTTGTCCAAATTACTTCAAAACCAGAGGCTTACGGATTTTTGTCCCCCTCTCATAACCACCAGACGAGTCCACATATTTGCCCACACAAATCTATTCACGTAACTCAACCTAATTAACTATCGGTAGATTTTGTTTTGATATTAGAATCTCAGAAGGGGTTGCAAGTATACGAACGTGCAAACGCAGAGGGGTGTATCTTCGGCTGTCATGTCAGCATGACATAAGCTGACCACATCATCACCGCTTTAGCCGTCCCGTGACTGGCCTGAACGGACCTGCGCGCCTACGCAATTGAAAACTTTCTCGGACTCTCTCAAGCGGAAACCATATAAAATGACAATAGTGCCCTTTAAATGTATACACTACAAAAAGAAAATGAGCATTTAAATCCTCACCTATTTAAAATCAACAAGTTTAATACCGAACTATTACTTGCATGATTTTATTCCGACAACGATAAAGACGATTTCGGTGATAAAATAGCAAATCCGACCCAATTACGGAAACAAATATCACCGGAAATTGCCTTTCACATCACCGGAAATCTTCTCCACTCAAAGTTAAAATTTGAATTTGGGGATTTTCGAATTTTTCAGATTCAGTGGCAAGGATAATTGATTTAAAACTAACAAGATTCATTTACGATTTAACAGTTGACCTTTTTAGTTACTAATTTGCCAAGTCAACTATTAGTTGAGAAATAAAATCGTGCAAGTGATATTTCAGTATTAAACTTGCTGATTTCAAATAGTTGAAAATTTAAATGGTTATTTTCCACTAAAAAAAGATGTTTAACCCTAATTACAAGCAAGTTGAGAATGGGTTAATGTTTGTACTTTGTAGTAAAAAACAATTAGCACGCCCACGTTATTTCTTTTAAGTGTATGATTACGCTATAATTTCTTACAACAAATTAAAAAGGAGTTGTTGTTTCTAACAAAGTAGTCCTTTTGCGTATACAATTATTTATAGTAAAAAGAAAATAGTTATGTTTGAAGAGTTTACACTTTACAGCTGAAAGATACAAAGTTACAAACAAGAGGAGGTAGAAACTGACCAGAAATAATAATAACTGAGAGACAAAAAATATAGTAAGAATATTAGAAAATTGAAAATAACATCAAAAGAAGGAAGGAGATTGAGTATCGTTTACGCCAAAAATTAATAATAAAGAAAAGGAGCTGTTTGTATCGTCTTCTACCTTATAAAAACATACACCATTCTTGTTTCCCTCTTCCTACACCGCACTCTCTCTTCTTCTAGCTCGTTCTTGATTTTTATCTCCTCTGTTTAGGATCCATGGATAATGTTAAGCTCGTGAAGAATGGTGTTATGAGATTACCACCTGGATTCAGGTTTCATCCCACTGATGAGGAGCTTGTAGTTCAGTATCTCAAGAGAAAAGTCCTTTCTTCTCCACTACCAGCTTCCATCATTCCTGACTTTGATGTTTGCAGAGCTGATCCTTGGGACTTACCTGGTTGGTTTTCTCATTCAAAGTTTTCTTTTCTTGGTCTCGAACCAGCGACCTTGGATCTTATCAAACTCTCTTTATGTGCAGGCAATTTGGAGAAAGAGAGGTACTTCTTCAGCACAAGGGAAGCCAAGTACCCAAATGGAAACCGGTCTAATAGAGCAACCGGTTCCGGTTATTGAAAGCTACCGGTATTGATAAACGGGTTGTGACCTCTAGAGGAAATCAAATCGTTGGTTTGAAGAAAACACTTGTGTTCTACAAAGGCAAACCACCTCATGGCTCAAGAACCGATTGGATCATGCATGAATATCGTCTCTCTTCTTCTAGCTCGTTCTTGATTTTTATCTCCTCTGTTTAGGATCCATGGATAATGTTAAGCTCGTGAAGAATGGTGTTATGAGATTACCACCTGGATTCAGGTTTCATCCCACTGATGAGGAGCTTGTAGTTCAGTATCTCAAGAGAAAAGTCCTTTCTTCTCCACTACCAGCTTCCATCATTCCTGACTTTGATGTTTGCAGAGCTGATCCTTGGGACTTACCTGGTTGGTTTTCTCATTCAAAGTTTTCTTTTCTTGGTCTCGAACCAGCGACCTTGGATCTTATCAAACTCTCTTTATGTGCAGGCAATTTGGAGAAAGAGAGGTACTTCTTCAGCACAAGGGAAGCCAAGTACCCAAATGGAAACCGGTCTAATAGAGCAACCGGTTCCGGTTATTGAAAGCTACCGGTATTGATAAACGGGTTGTGACCTCTAGAGGAAATCAAATCGTTGGTTTGAAGAAAACACTTGTGTTCTACAAAGGCAAACCACCTCATGGCTCAAGAACCGATTGGATCATGCATGAATATCGTCTCTCTTCTTCTAGCTCGTTCTTGATTTTTATCTCCTCTGTTTAGGATCCATGGATAATGTTAAGCTCGTGAAGAATGGTGTTATGAGATTACCACCTGGATTCAGGTTTCATCCCACTGATGAGGAGCTTGTAGTTCAGTATCTCAAGAGAAAAGTCCTTTCTTCTCCACTACCAGCTTCCATCATTCCTGACTTTGATGTTTGCAGAGCTGATCCTTGGGACTTACCTGGTTGGTTTTCTCATTCAAAGTTTTCTTTTCTTGGTCTCGAACCAGCGACCTTGGATCTTATCAAACTCTCTTTATGTGCAGGCAATTTGGAGAAAGAGAGGTACTTCTTCAGCACAAGGGAAGCCAAGTACCCAAATGGAAACCGGTCTAATAGAGCAACCGGTTCCGGTTATTGAAAGCTACCGGTATTGATAAACGGGTTGTGACCTCTAGAGGAAATCAAATCGTTGGTTTGAAGAAAACACTTGTGTTCTACAAAGGCAAACCACCTCATGGCTCAAGAACCGATTGGATCATGCATGAATATCGTCTCTCTTCTTCTAGCTCGTTCTTGATTTTTATCTCCTCTGTTTAGCGGAAACCATATAAAATGACAATAGTGCCCTTTAAATGTATACACTACAAAAAGAAAATGAGCATTTAAATCCTCACCTATTTAAAATCAACAAGTTTAATACCGAACTATTACTTGCATGATTTTATTCCGACAACGATAAAGACGATTTCGGTGATAAAATAGCAAATCCGACCCAATTACGGAAACAAATATCACCGAAATTGCCTTTCACATCACCGAAATCTTCTCCACTCAAAGTTAAAATTTGAATTTGGGGATTTTGAATTTTTCAGATTCAGTGGCAAGGATAATTGATTTAAAACTAACAAGATTCATTTACGATTTAACAGTTGACCTTTTTAGTTACTAATTTGCCAAGTCAACTATTAGTTGAGAAATAAAATCGTGCAAGTGATATTTCAGTATTAAACTTGCTGATTTCAAATAGTTGAAAATTTAAATGGTTATTTTCCACTAAAAAAGATGTTTAACCCTAATTACAAGCAAGTTGAGAATGGGTTAATGTTTGTACTTTGTAGTAAAAACAATTAGCACGCCCACGTTATTTCTTTTAAGTGTATGATTACGCTATAATTTCTTACAACAAATTAAAAGGAGTTGTTGTTTCTAACAAAGTAGTCCTTTTGCGTATACAATTATTTATAGTAAAAAGAAAATAGTTATGTTTGAAGAGTTTACACTTTACAGCTGAAAGATACAAAGTTACAAACAAGAGGAGGTAGAAACTGACCAGAAATAATAATAACTGAGAGACAAAAAATATAGTAAGAATATTAGAAAATTGAAAATAACATCAAAAGAAGGAAGGAGATTGAGTATCGTTTACGCCAAAAAATTAATAATAAAGAAAAGGAGCTGTTTGTATCGTCTTCTACCTTATAAAAACATACACCATTCTTGTTTCCCTCTTCCTACACCGCACTCTCTCTTCTTCCTAGCTCGTTCTTGATTTTTTTATCTCCTCTGTTTAGGATCCATGGATAATGTTAAGCTCGTGAAGAATGGTGTTATGAGATTACCACCTGGATTCAGGTTTCATCCCACTGATGAGGAGCTTGTAGTTCAGTATCTCAAGAGAAAAGTCCTTTCTTCTCCACTACCAGCTTCCATCATTCCTGACTTTGATGTTTGCAGAGCTGATCCTTGGGACTTACCTGGTTGGTTTTCTCATTCAAAGTTTTCTTTTCTTGGTCTCGAACCAGCGACCTTGGATCTTATCAAACTCTCTTTATGTGCAGGCAATTTGGAGAAAGAGAGGTACTTCTTCAGCACAAGGGAAGCCAAGTACCCAAATGGAAACCGGTCTAATAGAGCAACCGGTTCCGGTTATTGGAAAGCTACCGGTATTGATAAACGGGTTGTGACCTCTAGAGGAAATCAAATCGTTGGTTTGAAGAAAACACTTGTGTTCTACAAAGGCAAACCACCTCATGGCTCAAGAACCGATTGGATCATGCATGAATATCGTCTCTCTTCTTCTAGCTCGTTCTTGATTTTTTATCTCCTCTGTTTAGGATCCATGGATAATGTTAAGCTCGTGAAGAATGGTGTTATGAGATTACCACCTGGATTCAGGTTTCATCCCACTGATGAGGAGCTTGTAGTTCAGTATCTCAAGAGAAAAGTCCTTTCTTCTCCACTACCAGCTTCCATCATTCCTGACTTTGATGTTTGCAGAGCTGATCCTTGGGACTTACCTGGTTGGTTTTCTCATTCAAAGTTTTCTTTTCTTGGTCTCGAACCAGCGACCTTGGATCTTATCAAACTCTCTTTATGTGCAGGCAATTTGGAGAAAGAGAGGTACTTCTTCAGCACAAGGGAAGCCAAGTACCCAAATGGAAACCGGTCTAATAGAGCAACCGGTTCCGGTTATTGAAAGCTACCGGTATTGATAAACGGGTTGTGACCTCTAGAGGAAATCAAATCGTTGGTTTGAAGAAAACACTTGTGTTCTACAAAGGCAAACCACCTCATGGCTCAAGAACCGATTGGATCATGCATGAATATCGTCTCTCTTCTTCTAGCTCGTTCTTGATTTTTTATCTCCTCTGTTTAGGATCCATGGATAATGTTAAGCTCGTGAAGAATGGTGTTATGAGATTACCACCTGGATTCAGGTTTCATCCCACTGATGAGGAGCTTGTAGTTCAGTATCTCAAGAGAAAAGTCCTTTCTTCTCCACTACCAGCTTCCATCATTCCTGACTTTGATGTTTGCAGAGCTGATCCTTGGGACTTACCTGGTTGGTTTTCTCATTCAAAGTTTTCTTTTCTTGGTCTCGAACCAGCGACCTTGGATCTTATCAAACTCTCTTTATGTGCAGGCAATTTGGAGAAAGAGAGGTACTTCTTCAGCACAAGGGAAGCCAAGTACCCAAATGGAAACCGGTCTAATAGAGCAACCGGTTCCGGTTATTGAAAGCTACCGGTATTGATAAACGGGTTGTGACCTCTAGAGGAAATCAAATCGTTGGTTTGAAGAAAACACTTGTGTTCTACAAAGGCAAACCACCTCATGGCTCAAGAACCGATTGAAGGCAAGATTCATAAACAATGAGAATTCTTATCTGGTGTGGTGAAGAATACTCAGCTCGTTGGCGTTGAAGCTTCTTGAGAGGCAATATTACGTTAACCTGCAAACAAGAAACAAAAGTTTACTGGTTAAATATAAGAGATGGAAGCAACTTTAAAGAAATTTGAAGTGGAGAAATTCGATGGGAAGGGTGACTTTGGTCTATGGAAATACAAGATGCTATGTCAACTAGAGATTTTTGGTTTGGGTTCTGTTCTCAAGGAGAAAACTCCCTACAGGATGATGAAGGTGAAGAACAGGAAAGCTAAAAATAAGGCAAATAAATCAGTCAATCGATCAAGGATGTGTCAGCAAATCTTATCGATCTACGGGATATGCATGAGTAAAGATCAATTTTGAAACTTGTAACTGATCAACAAGTCTAGAGCATCAAGATTGGTGAAGAAGATCAAACCATTCAGATCTTAACTGAATTACACCTAAGCAGTCTGAGTCTAGTTGATGTCAAGTTAAAGTCTGACCAGTGAGGAAAGGCGTTAGGTCCCAGTGATGTTACAAGCTCAGCTTATTAAAGGAAGTTGAATTAAGGGAGAAGGGACTTCTTAACAGGTCTAAGAGTAACTTCGGAGGGGCTGTTAGCCGGTAACGATAGGGGCAGAGAGGTGACAAGAACAACAAGACTTGGAGAGCTAGATCCCAATCAGATCACAATCAAGACCTAAATTCTCTAAAGAATGTTGGGCGTGTGGAAAGGACACTTTAAAAGCAGTGTCGAGAGGAAAAACCAGCAAACTTCGGTCAACATAGCTGAAGAAAAGCAACATTGGTATTAGTGGCGAGCCAGCAGTACTAAGGAGGAATGGGTACTTGATTCGGGATATGCGTTCCATATCACTCCAAATAAGGATGTCTTATTTGATCTTGAGAACATAGAAGGAGGGAAGGTTTTGATGGGCAACAACACCGTTAGTGAGATCAAAGGGATCGGGAAGATCAGGATTATGAATGATGATGGATCAAGCGTGATTCTCACGGCGTTCGTTACATGCCAACAATGGGCAGAAACCTTATTTCTACGGTTTATTGGAAGATGGGATGCAATCACAGGTAAAGACTTCATGGTGCAGTTTTACAAAGGAGATCGAAGGTTATTTCAGGAAGTCGCGTGGCGGCTTGTATTACTTACAAGGAACAGTATTGAGTGGTGAAGCTGCATCACAAGACCAGATATCGATATGACTAAAAGATGGCACTCTAGGCTTGGACATATGAGTCTAAAGGGCATGAATATTCTAGTCGAGGAGGGACATCTAAGCGAGAAAAGGCGTAAAGGCGTTAGAGTTTTAGAACTGCGTCTTGGGTAAAACACACAAGTTAAGCTTCCCAAAGGCAAGCACCGCGTCTAGGATGTTCTAGAATACATCCACTCAGATTTGTGGGGTTCACCTTCGGTGGTTGAGAGTCTTGGAGGCTGCTTTATTACTGTTACATTCATCGACGATTTTTTACAGAAATGCGGATCTATTTCCTAAGATCGAAGGATGAAGTGTTTCAGAACTTCAAGGAATGGAAGGCAAGCGTGGAGCAGAGACAGGAAAGAAGGTGAAGTGTCTTAGGGCGGATAGCGGTTGGAATTCTGCAATACAGGATGGATACATTGTGTAAGCGAGGATTAAAGACCGAAACGTCGTCTACACTCCGACAAAGCGGAGTATCGAGCAACGTGAACCGTACTATTATGGAGAAGGTGAGATGTATGTTGGCGGAGGCAGGCTTAGAACAGTTTTTGGGCCGGCTTACGCTGTACTACTTAATCAACCGATCTCTAGTACAGCTATTAACTTCAAGCTACCAGAAGAGGTGTGGTCTGAATGCGAAAACAGACTTAAATCATCTAGGAGGTTGGTGCACAGCTTATGTTCCGTGACTCAAGCCAAAACAGTCCAAGAGCAATGAAAGGAGTTTTCATGGGATATCCAGCGGGGACTAAAGGCTATCGAGTTTGGCTACAAGAAGAGTTGAGATGTGTAGTAAGGAGGAGCGTGTTTTAATGAGGAGGAGATGTTTAAAGACATCAAAGTAGTCAAAAGAAGAAGAAAGCGAAGAAAGTGGCGTTCAGTCGGCTGATTCAAGGACCTTCAACCAGCTACAAACAAATGAAGGATACAGTTCAAGGTGGAGTTTCTCCAGCATCAGAAAACTCAAACTGAGTCCTCAGAGTTCAGAAGTGAAGAAGAAGCTTGAACAAGAAAATTTGGATAACTACATTCTTCTGCAGAGATAGAATCAGAAGGGAATCGAAGAAACCTTCTAGGTATGATGATTCAGATTGCGTGGCTTATGCTCTAGCTACAGCAGAGAGATTAATATGGACGAGCCAAGTCTATTTAGAAGCAAGAAGAAGTAAAAGCTGGAAGTTATGGAACCAAGGAATGCAAGAAGAGATAGATTCATTGGAGAAAAATCAGACTTGGCTGGTGAAAACCGAGAATAAGAAGATTATTGGCAGCAAGTGGGTTTTCAAGCTGAAAGAAGGCATTCCCGAGGTCGAAGCCGAGATATAAAGCTAGATTAGTAGCTAAGGGTTTTCACAAGTTGAGGGCATTGATTACACAGAGGTGTTTGCACCATGGTGAAGCGTGTCGATCGAATTATGCTGTCACTTGTTGCAAATTATGATCTTGATTTGGAGCAACTAGGCGTGAAAACAGCTTTCTTATCCTGAACGTTGGACGAAGAAATTTATATGGCACAGCCAGAAGGTTTCGTTGAGAAGGGAAAAGAAGATCAAGTTTGTCTGCTGTTAAAAAGTCTTTACGGACTAAAACGTCACCAAGACAATGGAATAGAAGATTTGACACGTTCATGAAAGAGCAGGGTTTCTGAAGTGCCTATGATCCTTGCGTACACATGAAAGGTTCAGACCTATCTCATATGGTCTATCTCTTGATCTATGTCGACGACATGCTCATAGCGTCTAAGGATTCTAAGGAGATTAAAAGAATCAAAGACAGCTTGAAAAGAGAGTTTGAGATGAAGGACCTTGGAGCAGCTTCAAGAATACTTGGGATGGATATTATTAGAGATCGGAGAAAGGAACTCTAAGGTTATCACAGGAAAGTACTTACAGAAGGTGCTGGAGACTTTAATATGGTCGAGAGCAAGGCAGTGGTTCGCCTATTGGACCACAATTTAAGCTCAAAAGTTTGGCGAAGGAAGAAGAAGATCTGAGCGAAATTTATGAGCGTGATACCATATGCATCAGCTGTTGGGAGTTTAATGTATGCAATGGTGGGATCTAGACCTGACCTATGCTGCGAGTGGGCTTGATCAGCCGTTACATGAGCAAGCCAGGAAGACAACACTGGGAAGCTGTCAAGTGGGTTATGAGATACCTAAAAGGAGCTCTAGATTCAGACCTAGTATTTACTAAAGGAGAAGACTTCAAAGTGCGAGGATTCAGTGATGCAGACTATGCTACCGATTTGGACAGAAGGAGATCCGTTACGGATATGTGTTTCAAGTCGGAGGCAATACAATAAGCTGGAGATCTGGTCTCCAACACATTGTTGCACTATCAACGACAGAATCAGAATACATGGCATTAGCCGAAGCTTTTAAGGAAGCACTATGGCTAAAAGGTTTTATAACAGAGTTGGGGTTTGAACAAGATGATGTAAGAGTATTTTCAGATTCTCAGAGTGCTATACACTTAGCCAAGAATGGAGGTTTCCATGAAAGGACTAAGCATATGACACTAGACTACATTTTATGAGAGAGGCGTAATAGAGGCTGGCGACGTTACGGTTCACAAGATTCACACATCTATCAACCCGGCAGATTTCCTAACTAAGTGTGTACCTGGACAGAAGTTCGAGACATGCTTGGAGATCCTTAAGGTTCTGCCTTAGTAAGTCTCGTGTGGCTGCAGGTGACAAGGCTGTCGACTCGATCACCTCGCGGAAAGGCCACAAAAGAAAATATCAGTTTCAGGAAAAGCAAACTGATGGTTCGACAGAGATTTATAAAGCTTGGGAAAGATGAGTTCAGAAGATTACCTTTGAAGAATGATGGTTGTAGAGAGGAGCTGTCTATACAAGGAACCTGCAAAACAATTGAGGAATACTAGTTAAAGAGTTGTTGTGCAGGAGAATAAGCTTCAACAGAAGCTGGGAAAAACATTATAAAAAAAGAATCAGATGCTATACCTGAATATGTACGTGTTGGCAGCAAGCAAAGCTGGCAGCTTCACGGACCCCTTGACATTGATTTACTATTATTTATCCATTATTTACATAAAATAGTTTGATTACTAAACTGTATTTTATAAGTTATTTTGTTGCCGGTCCTTGATTTCTATCTCATATCCTATACATGGATATTGTTGTCTCACCGATCCGTTTATATGCGGGGCATGGTCCTTACGCAACTAATTATCAGGTTGGTGTTCGAATTTATATACATACGTATATACTTAGTTCTTTTACTTTGTAAGAGACCATTGACTTGTCTGGGGTATTTCATATGGTTATCAAATACTAATAGCATCAGCATTAGTGAACCCACTACCAAAGTGTTCATAAAGTATTTTTTATTATTATTATTTTTTGTTTGATTTTTGTTTATAAAAAATTTATTAATCGGATTGATCAGGGCCACATTTGTCAAACATTTCAATGCTACATCCAATTTCATCCCACAGTCAACCCGTTATACAGTGCTCATTATTTGTTTATTTTAATATTTTTTTTCGAAAACTGTGAATTCAGATGGAATTCATCGACGCAGATGCTCTAAGAATTCTACAATTTCTTCTTTTCTGGTGGTCTGAGTTGTCAATGTTTAATTAATACGATTGATATGTCTATTATTTAGCCAAGGGCATATGCTGTGTTTAGTATTCAATTATATGAATAGAACACTAGAACTCCTTTAAGACTTGAAAATATAACTAATGTATTTCAATATACTATAAATAAGCGCACCTACTCCACAAAATGGAATAACAGAATATAGCAAGTAATTCATAATCATTTGCTGTATTTTTTATAAATTCATGACTACAAAAGAACTTGTATTATATTCCGATAGATAGATTATATAACGAAAAGGAGAAATAGTTTTTTTTTTTGACAAAGGGCTTGAAAAGGAGAAATAGTTGCGTTAGTGAAGATCAATAACCACAACTTTCAATCCCCACAACACAAAGGAAAAGCATTCAGGGGACAATGGACCAAATATATATGATTTATTGTGTGCCCATCACATGTTAGATCTCTTCTTAATTGATCCTCTCTACAACATGTATGGTGTCTACACAATTACACACACGAACACGCCCATTTATTTCATCCACTAAACCTACATTTACTAAAGAGTGTTATTCTATTGAGATAATTGTAGTTAAATATTTGGATGGATATTGAACTTGCATGTAACGTGTTGAACATAGTAGAAAACATCATCGGTAGTTCGAGACGCCTTGTCCAAATTACTTCAAAACCAGAGGCTTACGGATTTTTTGTCCCCCCTCTCATAACCACCAGACGAGTCCACATATTTGCCCACACAAATCTATTCACGTAACTCAACCTAATTAACTATCGGTAGATTTTGTTTTTTTGATATTAGAATCTCAGAAGGGGTTGCAAGTATACGAACGTGCAAACGCAGAGGGGGTGTATCTTCGGCTGTCATGTCAGCATGACATAAGCTGACCACATCATCACCGCTTTAGCCGTCCCGTGACTGGCCTGAACGGACCTGCGCGCCTACGCAATTGAAAACTTTCTCGGACTCTCTCAAGCGGAAACCATATAAAATGACAATAGTGCCCTTTAAATGTATACACTACAAAAAAGAGAAAATGAGCATTTAAATCCTCACCTATTTAAAATCAACAAGTTTAATACCGAACTATTACTTGCATGATTTTATTCCCGACAACGATAAAGACGATTTCCGGTGATAAAATAGCAAATCCGACCCAATTACGGAAACAAATATCACCGGAAATTGCCTTTCACATCACCGGAAATCTTCTCCACTCAAAGTTAAAATTTGAATTTGGGGATTTTCGAATTTTTCAGATTCAGTGGCAAGGATAATTGATTTAAAACTAACAAGATTCATTTACGATTTAACAGTTGACCTTTTTAGTTACTAATTTGCCAAGTCAACTATTAGTTGAGAAATAAAATCGTGCAAGTGATATTTCAGTATTAAACTTGCTGATTTCAAATAGTTGAAAATTTAAATGGTTATTTTCCACTAAAAAAAGATGTTTAACCCTAATTACAAGCAAGTTGAGAATGGGTTAATGTTTGTACTTTGTAGTAAAAAACAATTAGCACGCCCACGTTATTTCTTTTAAGTGTATGATTACGCTATAATTTCTTACAACAAATTAAAAGGAGTTGTTGTTTCTAACAAAGTAGTCCTTTTGCGTATACAATTATTTATAGTAAAAGAAAATAGTTATGTTTGAAGAGTTTACACTTTACAGCTGAAAGATACAAAGTTACAAACAAGAGGAGGTAGAAACTGACCAGAAATAATAATAACTGAGAGACAAAAAAAATATAGTAAGAATATTAGAAAATTGAAAATAACATCAAAAAGAAGGAAGGAGATTGAGTATCGTTTACGCCAAAAAATTAATAATAAAGAAAAGGAGCTGTTTGTATCGTCTTCTACCTTATAAAACATACACCATTCTTGTTTCCTCTTCCTACACCGCACTCTCTTCTTCCTAGCTCGTTCTTGATTTTTTATCTCCTCTGTTTAGGATCCATGGATAATGTTAAGCTCGTGAAGAATGGTGTTATGAGATTACCACCTGGATTCAGGTTTCATCCCACTGATGAGGAGCTTGTAGTTCAGTATCTCAAGAGAAAAGTCCTTTCTTCTCCACTACCAGCTTCCATCATTCCTGACTTTGATGTTTGCAGAGCTGATCCTTGGGACTTACCTGGTTGGTTTTCTCATTCAAAGTTTTCTTTTCTTGGTCTCGAACCAGCGACCTTGGATCTTATCAAACTCTCTTTATGTGCAGGCAATTTGGAGAAAGAGAGGTACTTCTTCAGCACAAGGGAAGCCAAGTACCCAAATGGAAACCGGTCTAATAGAGCAACCGGTTCCGGTTATTGGAAAGCTACCGGTATTGATAAACGGGTTGTGACCTCTAGAGGAAATCAAATCGTTGGTTTGAAGAAAACACTTGTGTTCTACAAAGGCAAACCACCTCATGGCTCAAGAACCGATTGGATCATGCATGAATATCGTCTCTCTTCTTCTCCTCCGGTACAATTTTCTTCCAGTATCCCGGTTTAATATCCGGTTTTCTCCACCATTTATTTTCACCTAAATTTATTTTTCATTTTCTCTGCAGAGTTCTATGGGTTCTACTCAGAACTGGGTTCTTTGTCGTATCTTCCTGAAGAAGAGAGCCGGTAACAGCGATGAGGGAGATAACCGGAATCTTGGATATGATAATGAACATATTGAAATTACTACAACAAACAAAACCGAAGATAAAACCAAACCAATCTTCTTTGATTTCATGAGAAAAGAAAGGACTACGGACTTGAACCTTTTGCCGGGCTCTCCTACTTCCGACCACGCTTCAAGTGGACTCACGACGGAGATTTTCTCTTCTGATGAAGAGACCAGTAGTAGTTGCAATAGTTTCAGAAGAAATCTTTAATTTAATTTCACATGTTTTTGACTATCTTAATAATTTTATATCAATACGACTCTCCTTCCTTTTTTCCCATTTTTTTACTTGAAAACGAATATTTGTCCTTCTCTTTCGTTAACTAGTTGAGTTTTGTCTAAATGATTAACCACCCTATTCAAGAAAAATGTATTAAGTTTATTATTCCCTACCAAAACTTCAATTCTTCTCCCAACCGTCCACTTCTTGAAATAAATATATTTATAAGTCATTTTTTTATAAATTGTAAATATCATTACGATCGAGAGTGAACGTTGAGGTTACAAGATCTTGTTAAAGTCATTGTACAATTTTAGGTTATGCACTTTACTTGGATATATACTATCACAAAAGGAAAATGTATTTTTGGAAAAGAAAGGGAAGAAGCAATCGCTTACTACAAGTTAATTGGTTCGTGTTTTTCTCTACATGACATGACAAGCCATGCTGAATATTTGAAGTATTCAAAACAAAAATTATAGTAGTCTAGTTCTGATTAGTAAAAAGTATGGTACAGTAGCTTTACCGTATCTTTTGTATCATTTTTTGAACATATTCGTATGATTACATTATGCATGGAGGATTACAACTAAATAAGGTAATAATGGCACGGGGAGGCTGTCAAAGGGAGCTTTTGTGTGCAGAAAACGTAATAAAACTGTGATGAGTATTATCTCCTTTATTGTCTAAAAGGTCATAATTATTCGGTGGAAACTACAAATTACAAAATTTACTCTTTTCAAACTGAGATCCAAAACAAAAATAATAATAAAAGTACTATTCGTTGTTTACAATGATGTGATCTGATTTCAAATAAGGTCCCCACTCATGAAAATAATTTAGTTTAGGTTGAATCTTTCCATAACTTGTAAGTAGCAAGTTAGTTTTAATTTGGGGACTCCTTTGTTTTTATAAATTGTACCTATTTTACATTTTCAAACCCTTTAACAAAAAAAAAAAACCTATTTTACATTTTCTTTTGTGCACTGCTACCCTTTTACTTAAAATCAATTCTTCCATATATCACTATAATATTATTTGAGAAGTTTGTTTTCTACGTTTCGCACTCACGTTAATTTTCACGGTGGTTGATTACAATGATACATTTAATGAATCAAATATATATAATTATCATTATTAAATATTTATTCTATTTTTTTCTTTTTTTATTTAGGTTTCCTTTTTCTTTACTTTTTCAAAAAACCAATATAATAAAGAAAATTTATAAATTTTAAAAATGAAAATATCTTTTATATATATAGTGTAATTCATAATAAGAAAAGTTTACAAAAATAATCTTGATATCAAAGTAAAGAAATAATCTTCCCTTTTAAAATTTATCAGTTATGTTTTTATGTAACTTTGTATCTATCATCATTTTATTTTTATAATTTTTTTTTCCAAATTAACATATACTAAATTACTAAAAAATAAAAATATATTTACACATCTAAGATGAACATTCAAACTAATACAATGAATAGAAATAATTATACTTTAACTTGACAAAGTCAAACATTAAATTAAAATAATATATTTTATTTATAGTAATATTTTTATGCATATAAAAATATTAAACGGCTCAACATATTACAAATAAATATGAAATTTTCAAATAGTATTATAAATATATATATTAACCAACTATTACAATTAAGTATTTTGTATAACTTATATATATATGCATAAAGTTTCAAAAGACTATCATTGTTATATTTATTTATGTAACTTTGAATCGTCAACACTTTAGTTTACTTTTACTATTTGATTTTCAAAACAACATATATTGAATTATATATAATCTTACTAAAATATGTTTACAAATCTAATATAAAATCAAACTACATCAAAATAACAAAATTAATCAAAATTTTAATATGTACAACAAAAATATTGTAGTTGAATCGGAAAAGTAAATGTTATCTAATATATTCAAATAATAACCAAACAGTCGAGATATTATATATTCAAAATTATACATCTAATTAAAAAAAAATAATGCTATTTAAAGCCATTCATATTGATTACAATATAAATAATAGAATAATTAAAACTAAAATATTAATAAATTATTATAATATAATTATTTTATAATATTTATACCCGTGCATAAGCATAGGAAAAGCACCTAGTTATATATTAGACCATCTCCAATGACTTACTCTGTTTTTTACTTGAAAATAGAGTAACTCTATAATAGAGTTTGAGTTTACTCCAATGATACTCTATTTTACATTAGAAAATAGAGTGATGAAAAAAAAAAAACAAGTTTCTCTATTTTTGGAGTAAACTTATTTTTTACTCTATTATAGAGTGAAAAATATAGTACCAGTAGAGCATTTTTACTCTAAACTCTATTTTAAAGTGAGAAATATAGTGGGGTTATAAATGCCCTAAGAACAGTATGGCGATTAACTTAGTGCTATAAGTTGATGGAAGTTATAACTTATTTTATGAACAAAAAGAAGAAACAAGCATATAATTGTGAGCTTCAAAGAGTCACCATAAGAACCAAATTCCGTGAGGATAACATATTTGAGGAGGATCAAATCTCTCTACATATATTCCATTCCAATCTTCGAACCTACTCCAGTTGAAAAAAAAACATTCTATGTTAAGTTATACTGAGTTCTATTTCAACATCATATGTTACTGTTGTCTCCATCGAATTACTATGCCTTACGTAACTGAATTGAAAAGTTAGGTAATGGTCTGATGAGTGTTCGACCTAGCGAGACACAAAACCTACCAAGGAAGAATTACGCAATTAAATATTTGAATTAATGAAACAATTCCATCGATGTATGTAAGATAGTATATCATTAACTCGTAGTTTCATTTCCCCTATTGACAAATTTTCCACAAAAAATGATATTACAAGTTGATATACATAACAAAGATTCTGTTTTAGACTTCATACAAACATTTATTGATTTAAAGGAAAAAAACTATATGATAAAACGTCGGTAAATGCATTTTAATTTATGTTAAATAACTTAGTTGAAGTATATATATACAAGACCATGTTACCCCGATAGATATCCTATATTTTTTATTTTTTATTAATCCGAACATATTCGATATTAGTAGTGCTTGACATATGGTTGCGATTTCTTGTACTTGCAATAAATCCGAATCATCTTAGTGATTATCGATTGAGTCAAATTAATTAACACCTTTATTTTACATTCTTTTAATAATATTCTAAGGATTGTTTTCATGTTCCGTAAGCAACAAGGAAAGATAAAGAATATATCTCTAGACCCTAAGAGAAAACGTCCGTTTGGATTCGTCGTACGGCATTATTGCCAATAGATAGTTTGGATGGTGGATTTGTTCAATTTTTTAGTTATGTTTTCCTCACAAGTTACTTCTTTTGAAAGTTCAGAGACACCCAAATTATAACTCACGAGATTTCAAGAACAATTTCTTGTATATTAGAAACCTTTTAAACAATCTCCTAGACTGCTTAATCGATTTATCTTCGGTCACCTATGACAATGGGTTTAATCTAAATCACAAAGACCAAGCTAAACACCTGTTACTTGATCTCAGAGTCGACAAGAACAAACCTCTTGTTCTAGCTTTTTCCCACTTAACGCTTAACCTAAAACTCTCTTAGATTATCTCATTAAGTACACACGAAAAAGACAATATTCTATTTCCTAAAATCTTGCAAACTAGAAGATCTTCTTTGCTTCAAGTCCAAGCAATATCTTCTATTTCCATAAGTTTGTGACCGCCATCACTGTAACAAACTTCGTCATCTTGTGTTACACAATCACCGCGACTGTAACACACTCTTCTTCATTTCGAACACGCCACAATCTTGAGCTTACATTCTCCCCTTTTTATCTGAATGTGACACTCTACTCAGCTTAGAACCAGCTGTCCTAACATCAACTAGATATCGGCGTAATAATAGCAGGATCGAGAGCGTCGATGCATAGAACAAAGTCTTGCTAATGTAGTCTTTGTTCTGGTGAGTCAATACAAGCTCTTCTAGCCACCATCTCATGATCGCAGCTCCCCGTATTATTGAATCACGGTCTCATTCTCCCCTCCTCATCCCGTGAAGGCTGTTTGTGTACTGTGGGGTATTCTCCCCACAGTAGATGCACATTAAGATAAAACAAGATTAGAGACTCATAAAATTCAAGGAATGACTACAAGTATGACACCCTTACTCTCGGCGAATCGAATATTTTTCGGATCAGCTATGGTTCGCTTCAATGTCAGCCAAAAGATCCACAGACCGAGCATCGGCCTCTGTCCTCGACATGCCTTGATGTCTTTGACAACGAGCCGGATATCATGTGTACTCATCATCTTCTTCAAAAGACAACACAGTTCGTTGATAGTCAATGACTTGCTGAATCAGCGTAGGGAAGATGATCCTCCGACTCAATGTGTTAGCGAAAAGCGATGATCGATCATAAACGGATGACCAAAATCAAAACTCTGTGATGATTAAGCATGTAGAGGAACTTGAGTCGCCCCCGATTCATTGAAGTGTAGTTAGTCGTAGGTATCCGGTTGGACACCACGAGCTTGAAGAGCACGATTTGTCGAGTTAGGTATTTGGAGCTCATGTCTTCCCAACGTTGCACTCGATTATCGGTCGAAACGAGCACACAACGTCGATGTCAGCGATCATGTAGTCGGGGATCCTCAAATCCGAATCGAATCTGAGCATTGATCGGTGTAGGTGAGAAATCTACCATAGATCCACAAAGAAATACATCAACGCCATCCTCATATTCTGGCCCCAAATTCGCAATGAACTCTTTCCACGACATTTGGGTGAAACAAATCGCAGTCAATTAGAGTATAGATCAGTCCGGACTAACTACCACTCTTTTCACATCAGACAAGTTCTCATCATTCACATCTAACCTTTGTTGAATCACGAAGCCCCGGGGAGCCAACTTTTCATACCTTTCAGCTGAATTGCTTGTGACAAACCGACTCGAGACCGGTGTGATGTGAAACGAGCAAATCGGGATTCTCGATTTCGTGCACGGAAAGAGGCACGACTTGCTTGATAGTGTGGTTCCTTGGGTTGGAAAGCTTCAACCTCGTCATCAGAGGAAGAGGTAACTGCAGCAGGTGGTGACGATGGTGACGGTGTTGTTTCTCGGCGCTGCTTGCGGACTCATTTTTGGGAAGATTCAGAGGGCCCAGCGGCGGAGGAAACCGGCGCAGATGTAACTTTCTCAGACAATCGAGAGCTTCTGCGGAAAGGTTGTATGTTTCGACTTTGGAGAGAAGAAGAGATGTGGCGGAAGCTGTTTTTGGGGGTGACACACAGAAAACCCTAATTCCACTCAATTTAAAGCATTAGTCCCAAATCAAGTTCCATTTATTGAATTAAATAATCATAAATAAAACCCCGTGTAAAGCAATAAAACTGATGCGTTATACACACATGTAACGAGCCGCAGACTTCACTTACAGATCAGTATAAGAGCGGAGAGTCATGTGAATTGTGATATGAGCCAGTCCGTAACATAACCAGCATATACACATAGGCATCTATGAACATGATGCCTGCATCTCGGGGGTAAAGTCACTGAAGAACGATTTAGCCACACATCTAGCTACCAAAACTTTTATAAATGAAATCAATGAGTCAACCCAAGTCGTAGCTATTTCTCGGTGATTTGTCACAAACGAGATTCTGCTGTGTTCATTCAAGAAACCCCAACTCGCTTTCACACTCTTCAGCGTACGAAACACATGTTAGGTATCTTGTCGTCTGCCTTTCCATCTTCACAAACAACTACGTTTCATCAGTTCCAAGCAATGAATACACAACTTCATTGTTAGGAAAGAGATGGAATCCGGAGAGTGGAGTGACACCACTCCGAAACATTTATCCCAAGAGATTGGTAACATGCACTACAAACCGAGCGTGATCGAGATTAGAGACAAAGTGGGGTAACACCCAGCTCCATCACGAGTATCTATCATTCCAGGCCTTGTTCACGATTGATTTCTTTGTTGAGTAACACACCTCTTTCATGAGACTGCACACGAGTCATATTTCTTGACCTTTTTGTGTGACACACGTTTATCCTTATGTAACACTCACCCTCTTATGTGTTTCCTCATTCAATCCAGGCAGTGATCAATACCTCAAACGTGAAATGGGGTAAAATCTCAGTTCAAGGTGAGTGCCCTTCACCGCTGAATCGAGAAAAGAGAGTTAAACAGAGTCAGATGAACAAACTTACACAGCGGAACTTGTTGACTCAAGGTGTTAGTGGGGGAGTAGCATCGACATACGGAGTCAATCAAGAACTTACAGTGACTCTTCCCCCTTCTTCAGGTCTTAATCAGAGTTCCATGATTCCCAACGCCTTTCTAAGACCAAGAAAGGTGTTGTAATCCAAAGGTTTGGTAAAGAGATCAGCAAGTTGTTTCTCTGTTGGTACATGCTCGAAAATCACAATCCTCATTTCTACCAACTCTCTCACAAAGTGATGTCTTATATCCACGTGTTTAGTACGTGAATGCTGAACTGGATTTTTAGAGAGATTTATTGCACTCATGTTATCACAATGAACAAGCATGGAAGAAGAGATGATACCGTAGTCAACAAGCATTTGTCACATCCAAAGGAGTTGAGTGCAACAGCTACCTAGTGCAATGTATTCAGCTTCTGATGTGGATAGAGAAACACAGTTTTGTTTCTTGCTATGCCATGAGACCACGTTGTTTCCCAAGAAAAAGCAACCACCGATGTCTGTGTTATGCGTCATCTAAGCAACACCTTGATCAACATCACAAAACCGCAAGATTCACATTAGTCTCAAATGTATAATGAAGACCAAAGTCAAGGGTGTCTTTCACGTATTTAATAATACGCTTTCTGCATTCATGTGAGACTCTTTTGGTTTAGCTTGATAGAGAGCACAAATCCCCACACTGAGGCACATGTCAGGACGACTTGCCGTGAGGTAAAGAAGACTTCCAATCATGGCTCGGTAGAGTTTCTCATCAACTGATTTCCCATCGCTATCTCTGGAAAGTTTGGTTGTTGTGCTCATAGGCGTTTTTGCAGTCTTACTTGTCTGCATTCCAAATCGCTTGATGAGATTTTGGCATAGGTACTCGTGACCTGTGATTCCATCGGTTAGTTGTTTGATCAAGTCCAAGGAAATAGCTCAGTTCACCAACCATACTCATTTCAAATTCCTTTGTCATAGTCTTCACGAAGTCATCAACCATTTGCTTAGGCGTTCCTCGAAAATGATATCATCCACGTAAACTTGAATGATCAGCATGTCATCTCCATTTTCTCCGATGAACAGTTCTGTCCACACCACCTCTTTGAAAACCAGCTTGTAACAGAACTCCGTCCGACGGTCATACCAAGCTCGTGGAGCTTGTTTCAACCCATAGAGAGCTTTCTTGAGATTGTAAACGTGATCCGAAAATGTGGATCCTCAAACCCTTTTGGTTGTGTTACGTAGACTTCTTCTTGTAATACACCGTTTAGGAAGGCACTCTTGACATCCATCGATAGGGTTTGATTCTCAGATTGCACGCCATTCCAAACAAGAGTCGATTGATTCAAGTCGCAACCGAGCAAAGATTTCATCAAAGTCTACTCCTTCGATCGAGAGTATCCATGTCCAACTAACCGCGATTTGTTTCAATGATATTCCCTTCCTCATCAGTCTTGTTCTTGTGAATCCACTTGGTTCCAATGATGTTTACATTCCTTGGTCTTGGTACCAGTTCCACACTTGAAGTCGCTCAAACTGCTCAAGTTCCGTGCATCGATTCGTCCGAATTCATCATCCAATGCCTCCTGAATGTTCTTAGGCTCAATAAGTGACACAAAGCATTCCACTTCATTCATCTTCACCACGAAACACGCCAACTTTAACATCTCTTTGAAGTCGATTTGTTTCTTTCTTGTAACTCTTTCATCAAACAGTCCCCCAATCACAGCTGAAGAGGAGTGGTTTTTGTGTACTTTTCCTTGATTGAGATCGACCTTGGTCATCTCAGGTTCATCGTCTTCTTCAGACTCCTCTTTCACTTCATTCTCAGCTTCATTCTCAGCTTGTCTTGAGGAACTTGGCGTGACACCGTTATTCTGTGTTACACGAGCCTCATAGAATCCAATGCTATCGCCAAAGACTACGTTAACATTGTCGCTACAAACTTTGTACACTGATTAAACACACGGTAGGCTGAACTGTTCACCGAGTATCCGTAAACATCCCTACGCCACTTCTTGCTTCAAATTTTCTCAGATGTTCTTTGTCATTCAGAATGTAGCACAAGCATCCAAACACATGCGTGGGACTCAGGTTCGGTAATTTACCTTTGAGAATTTCATAGGGAGTAGTCTTCGTCTTTGGCTTGACATAGACCCGATTTATCACATAGACGCAGTTGATTGCTTCCGCCTAACCCGTGATGGAACATCTGTTTCCACACAGCATTGCTCTAGCCATTTCTTGCAATGTTCTATTCTTTCTTTCCACAACCCCATTTTGTTGAGGAGTTCTTGGGCGCATACCGATGACGGATACCTCGACTGCGATGTAACTTGTCAAACCGCTCATTCGAAACTCACCGCCATGATCGCTCTTGATCCAATGATTCCTCCTTTATCCCGTTTGAGCTGAAGAGCAAGGATTCTCGAAACTCTCAAGGGCATCGACTTGTTGCGTAAGAAGTCCACCCATGTATACCTGGAAAATCATCGACCAATACAAAATATATCGCTACCGCAATGCTTTCGGGAGTTATAGGACCCATGAGATCCATATGAACCAGTTCCAATATCCGTGTAGATCGATCTCGAAATTTGTTTATGTTGTACCTTGACTTGCTTTCCTTGACAGCATGCTCCACATAGGCACATACCGCTCGCTTGTTTCTCCAAATCAGGGACACCTCTTACTACTTCAGCATTTACGAGTCCAAGAGTCCATTTGTGTTCATGTGACCCGGTTTCTTGTGCCGAGATCAAGTTTGGATTTAGCGGCTGCAAAACACACGCTGGAAGGTCTCCAAAGATAGCAGCTTGTTTCCGAACGAATACCCTTAGCACGACATTGTTTCTTGCGTCAACGGCACGACATTCCTTGCTGTTGAAGATAACCTCTAATCCCTCATCACAAAGTTGACTCACACTGATCAGATTTGCCTTAAGACCCTCAACAAAGTAAACATTTGAGAGTTTAGGCACATCAGGTCTGGAGGTTATTCCAATTGCACGGATTTTGCCTTGTCCACCATCTCCAAAAGTAACTTTTCCACCTCTGATGAGTTCGAGTTTCTCAAGGTAGTCTTCATTTCCAGTCATATGCTTTGAGCAACCACTATCAAAGTACCAAAGAAGTTGCGATTGTGATGCTTCTTCAGCAGAGGTATAAGCAACATTACTCACGATCTTCTGTCTACTTGCACTCGCACCAGGTTGCAACTAGATCATGTTCGCCTCCGTGTGACTTAACAGAACTGGTGTTTATCTTAGAATGAGTATTCTCTTTAAAGTTCGGATACAGATCACGTTTGGCTATCCATACACAACCGTAAGCAGTTGGTTCGGTGAAGCACAGGTTCAACCTCCATGCTCTCTCATACTGATGTCTTCGAAAGTAACAGAATCTGGCGTTGTGTCCTCGTTTCCCACAGAAATGACATCCGTTTCCAAGTCTTCTTGGTTTAGGAAAGACATTCTTGTTTCTTTCAACAGGGACTCCTTTCTCTTCAGGTTTCTTTTCTTCATTAGGAGATTCTTTCACAAACTTCGTTTCAGTATCCTTTGAGGTAGATCCTTTATATCCCAAACCGGTGTTGAGACTCGGGCACTGTCCCAATGTAAGTATGTGATCAAGAGTTGCAGTACCAGATGAGAGCATGCAGACCTTCTTGTGATTTTCAGTTAGTTGACTTTCAAGTAGCCTGCTTCGATCAGTCTCTGCGGCTAAGAGATCACTCAATCTTTGTACGTGTGCTTCAGCTTCTTTACGAACTCGTTCCTATTCTGTCATTTCTCTCTTTAGTGCAAGAACTTCTTGATCTGACTCTCGGTCAATTGAGTAAGTTTTTGTCTTAGTGGTAGGTTGGTCAAGTTCCATTATGTTGATCGAGCTTTCATCATTGCTTTCTCCTTGAGCTCGAGGTTCTCATGACGAGATAAGAGAATTTGTCGAACGAGTCTTGTACTCAGTTTCAAGATCTTGTTCAAGATCATCATCCCCATCGATGTCAGCATCAATTACCATTCCACTTTCTCGACCAACTAGAGCCATCAAGTTCAGGTGCAGCTCACTTTCTTCATTCTCGCTTTCAGATTCGGTGTCACCAAACATATGAGAGACTTCTCTTTCTTGAGAATGCTAGGACACTCACCGCGTGTATGCCCAATTCCTTTACACTCAATACATTTTGCTCTTTTCTCACACTCGCTCCTGAAGTGCCCGTAACCTTCACACTCATGACACTTCTTTGTGTTCTTCTAGAATCATGCTTTGAGTGCTGAGCTACTCCTTTCATAATCATCCTTTTGGTAGCGCCCATTGAATCTACCACCACCTTTCTCCATACGCTTGACAAACTTGTTTAAGTTTCGTGCCATTAGACTCAGGTTTTCTTCAATCTTAGTAACTCGACCATCATCCTTAGACTCTACCGTGAAAGCAATGCTCTTCGATTAATAGATTGTCGGTCGTTTTCTCAAGATCATGCACTTTCAAAATGCCGGAGAGTTGATCAAACTTCATCTCATCTCGTCTACAGCCAGTGTAAGTACAACTTTATAAGCTTCAAACCGTGGAGGTAAACACCTTAGCAGCTTTCTTTACCAGATCCTTTTCTTCATACTTCTTTCCAGGACGACGCTTCACTTGCCGGTTCACGATCTTGCATATGAATCCATCAATTGGCTCATCGTCACTCATTCTCGGGTTTTCAAACTTAGAGGCTAGATGATCAAGACGTGTCCTTCTCACACCGGTATTCCTTCAAAGTGATTTATGGCGTATCCCACGCTTGCTTGGCAGATTCGCATCCTTGTATGATCTTGAACGCTCAACATCTACCGATGAGAATATGACGGTTAGAGCTTTTGAGTTGAATTTAGACGCCTTCTTCTCACCATCAGTCCACTGGTCTTTAGGTTTTAGACCTACTGACTTATCTTCCAAGACAACAGTAGGAGCACTCCAACCATCTTCTACAGATGTCGGGCATCTTCATCAACCCCTCTGATGATGTGTTGCATCCTTACTTTCCAATGACCAAAGTTGGTACTGTCCAGCATGATAGTCTTATGAATGTTAAAAGTTCCTTCATGGTGTCCATGTAATCCGCAGGATCTCAACCTGTAAGTAGTACTTGATACCACAGAGGTTTCCTGCTCTGATACCAAATGAAAGTTCAGAGACACCCAAATTATAACTCACACACAAGAGATTTCAAGAACAATTTCTTGTATATTAGAAACCTTTTAAACAATCTCTAGATCTGTTTAATCGATTTATGCTTTCGACACAACGTAGCAACGAGACCGGTTTAATCTAAATCACAAAGACCCAAGCTAAACACATTACTTGATCTCTCAGAGCCGACAAGAACAAACCTCTTGTTACAGCTTTTTCTCACTTAACGCTTAACCTAAAACTCTCTTAGATTATCTCATTAAGTAGACACGAAAAAGACAATATTCTATTTCCTAAAATCTTGCAAACTAGAAGATCTTCTTTGCTTCAGGTCCAAGCAATATCTTCTATTTCCATAAGTTTGTGACACGTCATCACTCGTAACAAACTCGTCATACTGTGTTACACAATCACCGCACTATGTAACATACTCTTAGCTCAGCTCGAACACGCTCACAATCTTGAGCTTACATCTTTGACTCCCATTATGCGTAGGGATATTATTTAAGATTTGGCCCGCATACATGTGGCGTATACATACTCAAATGATTTGAAACATATCTATCTAACTTTTTCAAAAAAAACATATCTATCTAACTTACTCTATACAACATATCTATCCAGTGGCGGATCTATAAAGTTTTATAATGGGGGGCAAAATTTTCAAACCTACAAATGAAACATACTTAATCCTAGGTTTGAGGTTTTATGAGGGACAAATTTATCCAATTTCTTCAAAATTCATTATAATTAAGTAAAGAATTTTTTTTTTTTTAAATCCATAGGGGGCAGATGCCCCACCTTTGTTGGCATTGAGTCCGCCACTGTATCTATCTAAAGGGTATTTATTTCCACCCACAAAAAAATTAAAGGCTAATAGTTTTTCCATTTTTGGTTATATTGGAATACCATAGAGAATAGGACGCTGTATTAATAAGTTTGTTAGCAAACACATACATAATAAACTACTTTTTATAGCTAACGTTGTATCATTTTCTATTGAATGGTCTTGAAAAGATCACTGATATTCTTTGGGATAAAAATAAGTACGAAACCATTATGACATAATTACCACACAAAAAGTTATATATGTGAACAATCGCATCTCTTTCTTAATAACAGATATTTCTGCTTAGTGATTACTTGTCTAATTTTGAGTAGGACTTTCTCTAGTAGCTTCAAGTATTCCAGTCGAGTTACTAAAGTACCTCAAAACTTACATAACCAAGAGAAATATTACTAAAACATTATGACAAATTAGCATATAAAGAAAAAATTCTTAAAACATCATTAATTAAACTTTTAAAATATGATTTTATTTTATAATTGAATTTGAAATTAGTGGTTATGATTTAGGGTTTAATATTAAAGGAGTGGAAGTGAGATTGGGTTTCAGGAGTTATAATAATTTAGTGTTGTTATTGTCATATAAATACTATTTTAATAATTTTACCATTGATTACTATTTTGAATTTTTTTTTTTAAATGCTAATTTTGAGATTTGTTCTAGGGCAATTCTCTCAAATAACTATTTTTAAGTTTTTATCACAAAATAACCCTCAAAAAAGAAAATGACCAAAATAATTATTTTTAATGTTAAAATTTTTAATTTTTATTTTTTTAAATTTGAAACCATATCCCCAAAACTCCATCCCTTAACTCTAAACCCTAAGTTTAGATTAGTTAACTCTAACCCTAAGTTTAGATTAGTTGACTCTAGGGTAAAAATTTATTTACACCCTTTAATAAAACTTATTTTTGTCATTTTTTTCGTTGAATGCTATTTTTATGACAAAAAAAACTTAAAAATAGTTGTTTTAGGGAATTTCTCCTTGCGCTCTATGACTATTCACTAGAATGAGGTTACATAGTTTTTTTTTTTTTAGACTTCAAAAAAAATAGCACCTTATAGTATTAGTTTTGATATTTGATATTTCAATATATTAAATTGATATATGTAATATGTGATATTTAAGTGGTAAGATGAGACTTGAGAGTGATATACAAATACAATAGTATTCCGATAATGAGATCTGACTTGCATCTCTGCTTCAGTATTTCCTTTAGTTCGCAGTCACAGTGACGATCATGGTAGTGACATGTATAATATATAGACTTATCTAAATATATATAGTATATCCATTTATTCATATATACTAATATATCTATCTATACGTACGTAGATCCGAATTCCATTTTAAATATTCGTGTCACAAGTTTTCCCGTTTGAAACACAATCCAATTCCGTTCTCTCATCTCTGCTTGCATCTAGTGACAAGAAGCAAAGTGCAAATCAAAGTTACCTTCCTTTTATGCAGTTTATAATAATTATCATTAAAACTAACAGCCAGTGTATACATAAAAAATATTAAAGAAAAGAGGAGAAAATAAAGAAGAGAAGGTGGAAAGAGTCGTATAAGGCTGACTTGTGTTTTGTGAGATTCAACTTTGTATAAAATTCCAAGTGGGCTGCGACTTGCGGAGACGTGGGAGACCCACACACTTTCACCCATTACTCACACGCTTTTTCTTTTACTCATATTGCATTGTTATGTGTCACTTCCACCAACCACATTCATTAATATGTATATGTATGTATATTCGCCTTAGATTTATTTTTTTTGGATCAAATGTTAAATATTATTACCAAATTTCAAATTTGTGATAGAAATTACAAAAAAAACTAGAAACAGAATGCATAAATCGAAATTAAACAACATGAGTGAAAAGCGACATTGCAACGAAGTCATAGCAGAGTAACTAGCCTGATAACAAGCCAAGTAGCGAAGCTGGCTGAGACCAAGCGAACCGAAGGGTCAAAGAAGGAGGAGTCGGTTGCCGTGAGCTACCGAGAGATAGGCGCTTTCAAACCTAGCTACGGCTCCTACAACTTCCAACAATTCTAGCCGACACAAACGGAGCCGAAGAATCAAAGCACAGACCTACCGAAAAATCAGACAAACACAACCTTCGACGGCAAAAGAATGAACCTCCACGTGACCGATGCCGTCGTTCGGAAAGCAGGTCTAGAAATTGCCGTTTCCAAACCCGGCCCTTCGTGACTGTCTACACTCGGTTAATTTGTAAAATGGAAAATGGAAAACATCTCTACACTCGGAGTTGTAAAACTAATAACAAATGTCCATAATAACAAATCAAAGCTGCCCGCAAACATAAACTACTAATGCAAACGTAGAAAGTTAAGGGTACGCCAATGCGAATGTTTTCACAAAAAAAAAAAGTAAAGGATATGCTAATGCAAACATTTTCACAAGAAACACTACGAAGGTGGAGAAAGTGCATAATCACTCATAAAAAAAGTAATATAAATCTCTTGAATCCAATCATTTCCATTTTTTCTCTCTCGACGACCACACCATAATTAAACTACATAAAACACACGAAGGAACCTAGTTGGGAAACCTAGTTGGGTAAGCAAACTCATATAAGAGCATCTCCGACGAGCCTCATCGTTTTTAATAGGGTCCACCCTTAAAATAAAAGGACGAAGAGGTGGTTCTCAAACAGTCATCCTCAAAAAAAAATTTAAAAAAATTAACAATTTAGACTTTAGTCCTTAAATTTTAATAATTAAATATGATCACTAAATTTTCAAAAATCAATAAAATATACTATTTGAAACATATTAAAATAAGATATTTTTGAGAGAATATAATAATATTTAGTCAAATATAACTATAAATAATACAAATAAATGTTAATAAAATAATTTAAAGAAAACATAATGATAAGTACTAAAATATGATATATAAAAGTTATACATGCTATTGTCAAACATATATAATTGTAGGGACTAGAAGCAAAAGTAAATAATATTTTAATAGGTGATCCTCAAATATGGGACGACTATTCGCTTTAAAATTTAAATGGATGAAAAGCTGTTGGAGTTTAAAAACCTTCAAAAAACGAAGGGATAAGAGATTGTTGGAGATGTTTTAAACCAAAGAGAATCTCTTATAATTTATTTCATCATTTTTTCTTTATTTGGGTTTAAGAGCCAGAATCTCTTTATGGCTCTTGCCTGTTTCCATAAGACCTATTAGAAAGCATTTAAAGAATAGAATGAAGTCAGTCCCCAGAGCCATATTGCCTAGATACTAAGCAAAACTAGAGATGTGACTCTCGCCATATTCATTTCTTGATGATAATACAAACCTAACCCTTATAATTAATCACTTAAGGTTTATAACTTTTATCATCATCAACCACATCGTGATGTCTATTTTATCACCCTTCGGATACAATATTCTAAGAAACAGAATCTCCGAAGTTAATCCAACCGGTTGAAACTATTATGGGAGGTAGAACGGGTCCTGACTTGGAGTAAAGAGTAGGGAACTAAATGATCCGGAAGTTTTCGGCTACATTAAAATATAGGTGAAGTATCCAAAAATTTGTGTTCGATATTTTGTGTCGATATCTATGGTGCTCCGAACAAAGAGGACCGACCAGCATTACGGCATCTTATGACCAGATTGGACTCGGTAGAACTGTCTCCGTTTCCGACCGAGACTTTAACGATCTCTGACAACTCGAAAAAGTGGGTGGTCCACTTAGATGGAAGGGATCGTTCTTGTCGTTCAGAATTTTGTCTCACGCACGGTTTGTGGGACCTCCACCTCCTCGAAATTTCTCTCGGTGGAGAGCACAAGATACTCTCATTTCATCCAATCCCACTAGATCAGCTATGGCAAATCTGGATTGGATGGAGATGTTCCTGGCTAGATGTGAATACATTCCTTGAAGGATCCGATCATCTCTCTCACACATTTTGACCAGCATTGAAGAAAAGAAAGGCTTGTTTCGGTATGATCGCGAGTTAAGTGAAAAGCCGGAGATCTGGAGCTAGAGGAAACAACGTGGAAATCCTCACTACTGATTCAGTGATCACAAAGTTAAATCGTTAGAAGGAAGCTAGTAGACGCGTAAACAACAAGCCACCGAACAACGAGGCCACCTCCGAAAAGAAATTATCGCACCAACCAGGATCTTTAGAAGCTGCTCTGTCTTACCAAAACCCAAATGCTGATCACATTGAGAAATTAAAAAGATCTTGGAAGCTGCATACCGAGAGGAGAAGCTTTCGACAAAGAAGCCGAGTTCAATGGCTAAATGGGACAGAAACTCGAGCTACTTCCATGTCACCGAGGCCGTAGAGCCTGTAATAAATTCTCCATCATCGAGGATGGGGCAGGAAACGCCTATTATGATGAAAGCAAGATTGTGGATGCCTTTGCTCAGTTCTATCAGCAGCTGTTCACCTCAGGGAACACATATTCGAGGTGTGGTAGCAGAGGCTATCTCATTGTCACACCAGAGATGAATCGAAAACTAATTATTGTCCCGACTTCGGAAGTTCAAGAGGCGGTTTTCTCCACTAACTCGGATAAAGCTCCTGGACTAGATGGCTTCTCAGCGGGTTTCTACCAGACTTTTTGGGACGTTATTGGAGAGGACGTCTACAGGGATATCAAGGTTTTCTTCGACTCCAGTTTCTTACACCCGAGACTGAAACCCACCTCATATTAATCCCGAAAGGAACATGTGCAAAAACGGTCACTGATTACCTTCATATTGCACTTTGCAACACCCACTACAAGATCATAGCAAAGATTCTTTCCAAAAGGCTCCAGTCTCTGCTCCATAAGCTGATCTCACTGTCTCAATCAGCCTTTGTACCGGGGAGAGCAATTGCTGATAATGTTCTGATTACACACGAGGTACTGCACTACTTGCGGCAGTCCGGAGCAAAAAAGCATGTCTCAATGGCAGTAAAAACATATATGAGCAAAGTCTATGACAGAATAGAGTGAGATTTTTTGAAGAACGTTTTGAGACGAATGGGCTTCCACGAGACCTGGACCTCATTGGTTATGGAATGCGTAGCCTCGGTTTCGTATTCCTTTCTTATTAATGGGGGACCGCAAAATGTCCAACAAGAGGACTTTGACAGGGTGATCCTTTATCTCCGTACCTCTTCATCTTATGTACAAAAGTTTTATCGGGACTGTGCAACAAAGCTCTCGAGAATGGATCCTTACCAGGAGTGAAAGTAGCACGCAATTTCCCCCCGATAAATCATCTCTTGTTTACTGACGACACCATGTTCTTCGGGAAATCAAATGCGACAAGTTGTGCTACTTTGCTCTCCATTCTGGATAGGTATGAGAAGGCCTCGGGACAATGTATAAACAGAGCAAAATCAGCGATAACTTTCTCCTCCAAGACGAACCAGGAGTGTCAAACTAGAGTGAAGAGGGAACTGAATATCAGTAATGAAGAAGGTATTGGAAAATACCTCGGCCTCCCGGAGCACTTTTGAAGAAGAGAGATATTTTGCATCGATTGAATCAGATAAGACAAATACCGAGCTGGACAAGCAGTCTTATCTCGCAGGAAAGATGGTGCACTGAAAGCAGTACTTACCTCTATGCCGACGTATGCTATGTCCTATTTCAAGCTTCCGGTTTCGCTCTGTAAACAGATTCAATCGGTGTTAACCCGGTTTTGGTGGGACGTTAAACCTGAGCTCAGGAAGATGAGCTGGATATCATGGGATAGGTTAACGCATTCTAAGAGTGCGGAGGGCTGGGCTTCAGAGAAATAAAAGTGTTCAATGCCTCTTAGCTAAACATACTTGGAGATTACTTAAAACCCGTCCTCCCTTTAGGACAAATTCTGCTCAACAAATATTGTCGGGATGCGGTTACTCCCTGCTCAGTCAAGTTCAGCGCCCCACGGGTGGAGAGGGATCTTGGTCGTGATGTAATCAAAAGGAATGGGTTGAACCGTGGGTGATGGAGCAAGCATCAAATTTGGAGAGATGTGGATGTCTACATACCACCAACTAAAGCCTATAGGTCCTCCACGAAGCAAGATCGAACCTTCGGTTAAGGACCGATGCTCCCCAACTCAGCGGAATGGAATATAGAAGATAAAACACCACTTGCCTCAATATCGCCAAATTATGAAGCTCGCTTACGAATACAAACACGAGGATGAGATTGTTTGGTTACGGAGATCGGGTAGTTATCGACGAAAACAGGTACCGACAAAAATCCACAATGGAAATCGAGTCCTGCTTAAGCGGAAACGTTATGTTTGGAATGTGGAGTGCTCACCGAAGATTAGACAGTTCCTTTGGGAACTGAATAATAATGCCCTAGCAGTGGAGGAAGCTCGGTTAGCGGAATGCGGTGGAAGGCAAGTGCAAGAGATGTGGAGCTAGTGAATCTGTCTTCCATGTGATGTTTGATTGCGATAGGAGGAAAGTTTGGCTCTGGTCCCTGCAGTGGCGATTCCATCCGCACCTCATGCAATACGATGGAGGACCTTCTCAAAGTAAGCTCTCACATGACTAACCTACCACCATTATTAGGTCGTCTAAACCCTTATACCCATGGATTTTCGGGTCTTGTGGACTAGCAGACCAGGTTGATGTTCGAAGATAAGTCTTTCTCGAAACAGAGATGTTGGCCAAAGCGATCGAGCAAAGGAATGGCAGTCTTCACCTCTCTCAAAACAAAGCTCTGTTTCAAAGAAAGACTGTATCACCTCGAATTTACCTCCTCGGTCTCGGAAAATGTTTGCATATTATACTGATGCTCCTTGAATTCTTCTTCTCTTGCGGTGGTCTTAGCTGGGTTTGTACAGACTGGAGGGCACACGGTTCCAAAGAACTGAGAACAGACGTTATATAGCTTCAGCTCTAGCAGAAGCGTTGGCATTATTAAGGACTCTCGCGGCCGATTCTACGGAATCGAGACGGATCTGTTTATCATATTTGAAAAGTCTCATTGATATAATCACAGGAAACAAAGCTGTGGTTTCTCTTAGAGGGATACTCCATGACATTGGTGTGTTGAGTGAATCCTTCGTCTCTATCTGTTTTAGGTTCATTTCGTGTTTGTAATGAACGGTGACAGCTGGCTAAAAATGCTTTGTTTCAGTTCTTGAACAATCTCGAGATTACAAACTTTGTATGATTTACTTTGAATGAATTAAGGAAGGTTTGACAAAAAGCCTTTTCACGATAATTAGGTTTCGTAGTTATCCAACCTAATTCTCATCAAAATATCCCTTTATAGCATTAGTTTTGATATTTGATAGTTCAATATATTCTTCCTGTTCTAAAATAGATGAAGTTTTAAGGTAGTGCACAATTATTAGGAAATTTGTTTTTTTTAATTTTAAAATATCATTAAAATAGAAATTAAAATTATTCAACCAATTATAAAATGAGCGATAAAAATATTATTGGTTACATAGTTTTTTTTTAGACTTCAAAAAAATAGCACCTTATAGTATTAGTTTTGATATTTGATATTTCAATATATTAAATTGATATATGTAATATGTGATATTTAAGTGGTAAGATGAGACTTGAGAGTGATATACAAATACAATAGTATTCCGATAATGAGATCTGACTTGCATCTCTGCTTCAGTATTTCCTTTAGTTCGCAGTCACAGTGACGATCATGGTAGTGACATGTATAATATATAGACTTATCTAAATATATATAGTCATGTATATCAATATTATTAAGGGAAAGAGTTCTAAAAATCTAATTACGCAAGTTGTTTGGACCCTTTCATTAGATTTAATTATTTTTTTGGTTTTACCTTATATGTTTGTAACAAAATGTTACTAAATAACACTACGCCATATTAACCGATATCTACTCTTTTCCTTGTGATTTAACCATATTATTTATCAAATATATCTCTAATCTTATTTTAGTCAATTTGCTACCGATACAAAAATAGATTGGTCAATTAAACCACGAACGTATTAGTATTCATATTTTGACTAAAAACACAATAAAATAATCGGTTAGTAAAAAAATATTTTGTATTTTGACTAAAAAAACTCATATATCACAATTCATAATGTAAGAAGATGGTCATAACAAACGTATTAGTATTCATATTTTTTTGGACTCTACATGATAACCAAACATAACACAACCATTTTTTTTCTTTCATTTTATATATACCTTCATAATATAAACTTAACGATATTCATAGTATTTATTATGTGATATGTTATTCATATATTTCTTGAATCTCTTTATGAATTCTCAATATATGTTTTGCCAATATTAAGCATATTTTAAATACAAACCAAAACTCTAAATCATATACACTATACCCTATTTCATATACTTATTTGAATCTCACTATTTTCATGTATAGTTTGAATCTAACATGATTCTCTATAAATATTTCCCATAATTTAGTTTTTTTTTAGACTTCAAAAAAATAGCACCTTATAGTATTAGTTTTGATATTTGATATTTCAATATATTAAATTGATATATGTAATATGTGATATTTAAGTGGTAAGATGAGACTTGAGAGTGATATACAAATACAATAGTATTCCGATAATGAGATCTGACTTGCATCTCTGCTTCAGTATTTCCTTTAGTTCGCAGTCACAGTGACGATCATGGTAGTGACATGTATAATATATAGACTTATCTAAATATATATAGTATATCCATTTATTCATATATACTAATATATCTATCTATACGTACGTAGATCCGAATTCCATTTTAAATATTCGTGTCACAAGTTTTCCCGTTTGAAACACAATCCAATTCCGTTCTCTCATCTCTGCTTGCATCTAGTGACAAGAAGCAAAGTGCAAATCAAAGTTACCTTCCTTTTATGCAGTTTATAATAATTATCATTAAAACTAACAGCCAGTGTATACATAAAAAATATTAAAGAAAAGAGGAGAAAATAAAGAAGAGAAGGTGGAAAGAGTCGTATAAGGCTGACTTGTGTTTTGTGAGATTCAACTTTGTATAAAATTCCAAGTGGGCTGCGACTTGCGGAGACGTGGGAGACCCACACACTTTCACCCATTACTCACACGCTTTTTCTTTTACTCATATTGCATTGTTATGTGTCACTTCCACCAACCACATTCATTAATATGTATATGTATGTATATTCGCCTTAGATTTATTTTTTTTTTTGGATCAAATGTTAAATATTATTACCAAATTTCAAATTTGTGATAGAAATTACAAAAAAAACTAGAAACAGAATGCATAAATCGAAATTAAACAACATGAGTGAAAAGCGACATTGCAACGAAGTCATAGCAGAGTAACTAGCCTGATAACAAGCCAAGTAGCGAAGCTGGCTGAGACCAAGCGAACCGAAGGGTCAAAGAAGGAGGAGTCGGTTGCCGTGAGCTACCGAGAGATAGGCGCTTTCAAACCTAGCTACGGCTCCTACAACTTCCAACAATTCTAGCCGACACAAACGGAGCCGAAGAATCAAAGCACAGACCTACCGAAAAATCAGACAAACACAACCTTCGACGGCAAAAGAATGAACCTCCACGTGACCGATGCCGTCGTTCGGAAAGCAGGTCTAGAAATTGCCGTTTCCAAACCCGGCCCTTCGTGACTGTCTACACTCGGTTAATTTGTAAAATGGAAAATGGAAAACATCTCTACACTCGGAGTTGTAAAACTAATAACAAATGTCCATAATAACAAATCAAAGCTGCCCGCAAACATAAACTACTAATGCAAACGTAGAAAGTTAAGGGTACGCCAATGCGAATGTTTTCACAAAAAAAAAAAGTAAAGGATATGCTAATGCAAACATTTTCACAAGAAACACTACGAAGGTGGAGAAAGTGCATAATCACTCATAAAAAAAGTAATATAAATCTCTTGAATCCAATCATTTCCATTTTTTCTCTCTCGACGACCACACCATAATTAAACTACATAAAACACACGAAGGAACCTAGTTGGGAAACCTAGTTGGGTAAGCAAACTCATATAAGAGCATCTCCGACGAGCCTCATCGTTTTTAATAGGGTCCACCCTTAAAATAAAAGGACGAAGAGGTGGTTCTCAAACAGTCATCCTCAAAAAAAAATTTAAAAAAATTAACAATTTAGACTTTAGTCCTTAAATTTTTAATAATTAAATATGATCACTAAATTTTCAAAAATCAATAAAATATACTATTTGAAACATATTAAAATAAGATATTTTTGAGAGAATATAATAATATTTAGTCAAATATAACTATAAATAATACAAATAAATGTTAATAAAATAATTTAAAGAAAACATAATGATAAGTACTAAAATATGATATATAAAAAGTTATACATGCTATTGTCAAACATATATAATTGTAGGGACTAGAGCAAAAAGTAAATAATATTTTAAGGGGGCGAATAGTGCATCCTCAAATTTGAGGATGCACTATTCGCCCCTTTAAAATTTAAATGGATGAAAAGCTGTTGGAGTTTAAAAACCTTCAAAAAACGAAGGGATAAGAGATTGTTGGAGATGTTTTAAACCAAAGAGAATCTCTTATAATTTATTTCATCATTTTTTCTTTATTTGGGTTTAAGAGCCAGAATCTCTTTATGGCTCTTGCCTGTTTCCATAAGACCTATTAGAAAGCATTTAAAGAATAGAATGAAGTCAGTCCCCAGAGCCATATTGCCTAGATACTAAGCAAAACTAGAGATGTGACTCTCGCCATATTCATTTCTTGATGATAATACAAACCTAACCCTTATAATTAATCACTTAAGGTTTATAACTTTTTATCATCATCAACCACATCGTGATGTCTATTTTATCACCCTTCGGATACAATATTCTAAGAAACAGAATCTCCGAAGTTAATCCAACCGGTTGAAACTATTATGGGAGGTAGAACGGGTCCTGACTTGGAGTAAAGAGTAGGGAACTAAATGATCCGGAAGTTTTCGGCTACATTAAAATATAGGTGAAGTATCCAAAAATTTGTGTTCGATATTTTGTGTCGAGGTTGCGTGCGAAGAGGCAAAACCCCTTGTAAGGGAGTGACTTGAGGATCAGCTTCAGCTTTCTGAGACATAATGACAAACAACAAATGGGTTTGATATAGGAGCAGTTTTACTTACATCACATGTTTAGCTTTCCATTTGTGGTCCTCTTTTTTCTCCAATCTCTAAGCAAATCCTACACATGTCTTGAAAAACTTGTAAACCATGGACCCCATTAAGGATTCAGTTGTATCTTCCTTAATTGACCCGTGCAGGAGGCGTGATTATACATTTATAGCTAAGAAATAATCCCAAAGGCATTAAAATTCTTGCTATAGATAGACATCTAAATGGTCCCAAAGAACCTAACAAATTAAACCACTTCACACGCTGAAGAGGCAACTCTTACTGGTTCCAGATTCCAACAAAGCAGAAGAGTTACAAAGCTTTGAACATTAAAACCAGTAGACAAGGCATATGCTTGGTGACAACTACAGTTGCACACCTGTACATCACTAAAAATTTATCTGCCTTTTCATCTTTGCACGCAACTCCCTACATCAGTCTATCAAACTCCATTACAAAAAGAATGAAAACATATTCAAAGTTGCTAATGATTATTTACATGACGTGATATCGCCCTAATCAAAGAGTTATAAGAGAAGTTTACTACTTTTGTCTAACCCAAACAGAACAAAAGAGCAAATAAAAGAAACAAAAAGCAGCAATATATTTTGTAGCTAATAAGTAATCATGCTTCAATAGTTTGTACTTGCTTCAATTTAAGATAAATTGCTGCTATCTCCGTTTTTTAATATAAGTCATTTTAAAGAAATTTTTATGTTCCAAATTATATGACGTTTTCGGATTTCTATGTAAAATTTATTAACACTTAATGTTAGACGACCAATGATAATATACCTTCTATTTTATTATTGGTTGATTTGTGGTTAAGTAAATAATTAATGTTGTTTTTGTTCAGAAAATATAAAAAATTAATGATTTTTTAATGTACTAGTTGATGTTCCGCACCCTGTGCGGATTAATATATCGATATACCTAACTTTTTTTTTAATTCTAATGTTTCATTTTAACAAAACATATAATAATTAAATTAGATCAAAATTTCAAATTATTATAAATTATAAAACTTCAATATTCATATTAATAATCAATGTATTAAATTATGTTCTTTTGTTTCATATTTTTATTTTTATTTATGTGATGTAGATTTTGATCAAAATCTTTTCTAATAGTAACAATTAAATTAGAAAATTTGTATTTGAAATTAAACACACATTGTATTTGGACTGGAAAACAATCATGTAGCAGCGAAAGGATTATAAAAATCACAAATATAAAGCATTAACAAAATAACGATAGTCTAGGATGTTCAATCCAATAAAACCGAACCATTTAAAACCGATCTAAACCAAAATAAAGAAAATAATCTGGATTTGGTAGTACCGAATAAACCAAATGATTGTTATTTAAAAAAAAACACAGTATGTGGATATGGTTTTGTATATTAAGCGATCAAATCGAATAAACAAAAAAAACCCGATTTATTCTGATAAATTAGTATACTCATATAGATATTTTATAATAATATGTAATTGATCAATATTTCAAATAAAAATCAGAGAAACTGACTATGATTTTAGTCACTAAAATTATAAACTAAATATAAGATAAAAGTAATGAAGATATTATCAGTAGATATGGTTATTATCAATTTATCAAATAAATGTGATAAATATCATGATAATTATATATTAAAAACTATTTTTTAAAAAATAATAGTATATACATATATCAATAGAATAGTTTAGTGATTATTAATTATCTTAGTTATCATGATAAATATATATATATATATATATATATCAAATAAAAAATAAAAAATAATATTAATTAAACTAATGACTTATCCTAAAATCATGGAAAATGTGACAAATAATCAAATTGACTAAAATCATGAAGAATATGACAAGTAAGCAAATTCACCTCTCAGATAATAATATAGATGTGCATAATTCTAAAACGACTTATATTAAAAAACGGGGGGAGTATTATCTACATGACCTCGATTGACAGGGAAGTATACCAAAATACTTACTCTCCAGGGGCTTAAGAAAGACAACCAATAATACAGTCTTCACATATTATCTACATTTCAATCTGTCAAGACTATAAATTATTTTGGTCAATCTGGGTCCATATTTTAGATAACTATGATTTAAAATAAAAAATGCCCGGAAACAACAGTAAAATCTACAAACATCGAACTGATGTTAAGATCTTTGCATATGGATCCCTAGCGATTTATCAAGACGGGGTTTAGTGTATTAAATTGACTTAAACACAATAATGATATTATTGTTTGAAAGATAAACCACAAATACCATCCAGTCTTCTGATTCACCAAGTTATTATTTGTAATTTTGGGCTCACGTTAAGCACACTCCGGATCCTTACAAACGGTTTTGGGCCTTATGCATGAGCAAATTCTATAGTATTTACTTTTGGTCCAGACCCATAACAAGCCGCGTTCAAACTATGCAGCTTATAACATGCCAGGCTCAAACGGGTAGTATCCCTCCATCACCGCCATACTTACCTGTGAGTTTTTAAAGAGAATGAAGAATATGGAGAGCCTTTGTACAGGAGTCAAGACACTAGACGATACAGACAATTTCCTCACCAAGCAACAGAACGACTCGACTTCACATTCAATTTTAATAAGAAAACAATCATGCAGGGAGTGCGAAGCTGGGTTGCTTCCACTGTGGCGGATCCATCACAAGGCAGGGATCTGATTTCTCAAAGTCAGCAACCTGTAAACATATCAATCATATAAACATATCTATCTTTGATACAAATGAAAAAATTGTGGGCAGGCAAGAAGAAGACATATTTTTAATAATCACCTTATTCCCACACTGAGGGCAATGGTGGTACTTGTTCCAGAGGCAATCCATTGAAGGACAGAGAAAGCAGAACCCAAGCATAAATGGCATCATGCAAGCAACAACAGCAGCTACACCTGGTTTTGATCTGTTCCCAGATCACAAACAGAGACAAAGAGAAATGCGAATAAAACCACAATCCCATGCTCTATAGCTAACAAAAGTTCGAGAATCTCCTACTCAACAGACGCGATGAACATCTCTTCTGTAGATTCATTTCCGCATCAAACGGCAGATCCAAAGCACACGATCAATTGAAAACGGATCGTAAGCAATATCGAATTGCAGATTCACATAGATAATCGATAATCGAGTTGTAACCATGAGCCTCTGGAATTGTATATGAGAGAGTTACCTGATACTGGTGAGGCCAGTGTTGCCGCAATAGAGGCAATTGAAAGGAGCGGGAGTGTCCCGATAAATCGTCTGCTGGATCGGAGCACCCAACGGATCTCCGTAGATTGCGTTCGGCGGCACGATTCCGGCTTGATACGGGTTGTGCCCCGCGTAGTACGGAACTCCGATCACCGTTTCTCCCTCCTTCGACATCCTTATCTGCACGACGTACAGTCAACGATAGCTGATTCCAAGAAAATCGATTTTTCAGGGAAATTGCGACGAGGAAGGAAGAAGATCTCGTTTCAAAGCAAAGTCCAAGTTAGTTACGCGTAATGGGCCTTCTTATTAAGAAATTAAAACCCAAATCGGGCCCAATAGGCCTAATAATCGAACTTTTCGTACATTGCGTGTCCATGCTTGAACAAAATGTCCCTTTTAGGCTTTTTCCTACCTTCTACGTAAGACAGTCCTTGTCGCCGACACGTCAACCTTTCTAGTATGTTTCTGTAATCCTTGTTTTTGATATTCTTATTGGTTAAGAATAAGCCTATCTAGATTCAAGCCTAGAAAGTACGACTCTTAATCCCAAAGGCAACAAACACACCCCAGACGGCGTTTAATAATATTCGTGTTACCCACTTATATATATATTAATTCTCAAAGTCAAATCGCAAACCACAAAAACACATCTCAACATTCTCGAATCATCCGCCAAAACTACAAGATAATTTTCAGCTATGACAGGATCCCAAGAAGAGACTCACAAGCCTCAGATCGTTGATCAAGAACATCCCAAAACACTAGAAACAGAGGATCCACGACAAGAACAGCCTTCTTCGTCGTCTCCGGATAAGAAGAAATGGGGTACTCACGTGATGGGAGCTCCGGCTGAACCGGTGGCTCACCCCGATAACCAGCAGGCTGCTGCTTGGGTCGCTGGTGATAACCGGCAGATGCCGTACCAACCTTACATCGTCTACTCTCCTGTAGAGCATCCTCCGTCTAACAACCCTCTCGAGCCCGTCATCGGAATGTTCCATACTTGGAGCAGGAAGGCTGAAACCGTAGCTCGCAACATCTGGCACAATCGTAAGTCTCCTTCTAAATCATTTTTTGTTTTTGTTCTATTGATTATTGATTGAATTAACTCTCTGTGGGAAGTAAAAAAAAAATATTAATTCATTCACATAATCAATATATGGGGAATTACGAGATTGGTTAAAGCATATTTTCATATAGTTATTAGGAAATTTAGCATTTATGTATTAGACCATCTGATGTAATTTTGTTTTTCTTCAGTAATTCTATTTTTAAAGTAAAAAGATGATATACTTATATTCTCCTCTATTGAGTCATACAATTAGAGCTTGAAGCAAAAGTTAATCTATAAAAAAATTTACTATGTTTTATAGAAAAAGATAGATTTGGGTTGAAAATGTAGGAACCTTATTTTACTACCATAGGACAACTGATATTTGTAAAGAATAATAAGAACATGAACTAAAATTTCAATACCGAAATATAAAAATAAAGAAAAATTGCAGAGTCAAGATAGTTAATCTCTTTCTTTAAATCTTTAAACGCCCCGTAGTGTGACGGTTTTATAGCCGATTCCTGTGATACAACCGCAAAGATTGTTTCGTTTACCATCACCGAAAACGAATCTATCGAACCTATTTCGTGATGTACTCGGACTCAAATAAAAAATACTAGCACAACTATTCTGAGTGGGAGAAATGTTTCTTGATTGTATGAATATGTGTATTTTTCTATAATGCTACCAAGCCTATTTATAGAAAAATAATGAGAAGCATAAGTTTCATTTTTCAACACAAAAATGAAACCTCCATGGTTCACTAATGGAATCTTTAATTCTTGTCAATTAGTATGTGAATTTATTCCACATTTTGACTAAAAAATTAAGAGTAAAATTATTTTTTGTTTGACCAATTCAAACTAAATAATATACTTTAAAATGGATTTTTTTTATATATTTTATCAATATAAAAGATCAACATATATTTGGTTTATAAGATTAAGTCAATGAACATGAAGTCCAACTAACAAATCAAAAAACCCAAATCCAAGTTCAAATATCCAATGTGTGTATTTACTACTTTATATAAGTTTCTCAAATCACACACATTAGACCTCCATTTCTCATTCAAATAAAACTTCTTTTTTGACATATGAATACATTATTCATAATGTTCAAAAAATAGTTCCAACAATCCCCCACATGAATAGAAATGACTCTAGACACTAGACAATTCGACATACTTTCTAGAAAAGACTCAACTTCCTAGACAAGACTCGACAAGACCTAACTAAGGACTTTTGAAAGTAAAAACGAAAAATCCACTGCATGATGAGTTGGTAGCAATTTTTCAGCCTTGAACCAATCATTGTTAATAGCTATCGGATTTACTCGGCCAGGAGGTGGCCATGATGTCTTGAACCTCCCGGGGTTTGGTGTAAACCTAGACAATAGCTACAACACAACTTCATTCTCTCACAGAACTAGGTTCTTTATTGTGTTCATTTTGGCCGTGAACAGTCCTGGTAATCATGAGTGAACTTAGAGAATATAGCTTTTCTTTCATTCTCCTAGAAACGGCCCTATTTCACACTCACAAGGTGATTTGCCATTAGCTTTGTTTAGAGGAGTATCATGTACTACTCCATTCATATCTCAAAGCTATGGACACAAATCATTAAAAGCAAATGCTTATTCTATAATCCTTACATGTAGCACTGTTTAATCATCAGAGGAACTAGGTATAGACCGAAGTCTTACAGTGCTTTGGGCAGACTTAGTTTGACTTAGTTGTCTCCTTGAACCTATTTCTTGGGATCTCCAGTCAGTTAGGTAGAGTTACCGCCAAACCTCATCTTAATTCACAGGCTACCCATTCCTTTAGATGATATAGCAACTTGATCTCATGACACACCTTTAATAAAAAGATCCTAGGTTGTCATCACATTGAACATAATCTCTTGAGATTAGTCGAGATCAATTGTCTAATGATTTTTGTTATCTTTTTTCCAGATACAATTAATCATTATACACAAAACTCAGTGTATGACACTAGCTTTTTTTTCTTAATTATATTGTGATAACTATCACTAAGTTCATTTGGTCTCTTGCCAACAACTTTATATGGTAAGCAAAGCTTCCCCCACATTTCTTGAGATAACTAAAAAAACATGCACATTTACATTTAACATCTCTTAAGAGTTTAGAAAGTTAATCTACAACTCCTTTAGATTTAAATGAATAAAAAGCATGCTTGAAAATTATTACAATTTTCTTAAAAAATGTATTTCATTTTTAGAAATTCACATTTTTCATACAACTATTTTCATAGTTCTCTCAAGTTGATATATAAATCTAACTTGTATGTTTTAGATCTTTTCCAAACACATATTTTTGATTTTTTTTAGCAAATATACATATCATTATAAGATATTATTTTTGCTATCAAAACCCACAATTTATATGATTATTCTCAAGCATATTAACTTTAGAAACTACAATACATGTCAGTTTCAGTCACATTGGTCTGAAAATTCTCATTGTTTTTACATGGTCAATCTTCTTGTAACTTGTATTTAAGCATTGATGAAATATAAATGTTTTTGATCAATATCAACAAACATTTTATTTCCTATGGCAAATGATTTATATGTGGCAAACCTCTCCCAAACTTAATTTGGAGCGTCGACTCACAAAATCCATTTCCATCCACGTAACTTGATCTCTTAAAGATCAAAATGTTGTTTTATAATTATAAGTATGGTATCACCATACTTGAAACTTAATTTCTTTTTTTTTCTCATTGGTCACACATGTATTTAATAACTAAATTAAATTACGCTTAAGGAAAAAATCTGTAACAATGAAACAAAAAAAACGTTAATCTTGATAATTAAATCAGACAAGTCAAAGCATTAACACACACTGTGACTAGTAACGTTTTCTTTTAAACACCTTTATGAAGCAGTAAATTAAAAAAAAAAAATGTATGCATTTTTCTTCTTACAGAAAACGTTTTAAGAGTTAAAAACAATGGAAACCAAATCAGTGCTTTGAACATGTCAAACCAAAATCAAAAATAAAACCAACAGCTTTTTCTATTCTATTAAAACTGCAATAAATTAACCCAACAAACTCGAGGTTAAGGATGGTATAGCATACTCGAGGGCTTTCAGGGATTGATGGGTGCAAGGAATACTAGGGCATGTCTTTCACCTCTTCATGCAGAGATGGAAGCTTTGATATGGGCAATGGAATGCATGGGGAATTTACATCAGTTTCAGGTTACTTTTGCTACGGATTGTTCTCAATTGGTGAAGATGGTTTCGAACGGAGGAATGACCGGCGTTTGAGAGTTACCGCACGACATAAAGCTATCGAAGACATATTTTACTAGCTCAACGATCATTCATGTACCCGGACGGAAAATCAAAAGGCAGATAGTCTAGCACGATGTGCGAGAAAACAATCGTCTTTAAATCGTTCACATGGATCGCGAGTTACCAGTTTGGTTCGCAGAGTCTATATGAGTCCGTTTGTTGATGAAAAAAAAAATTTAACTCAACAAACCCTGCATTTGTTTTCCAGTTTGATTGTTAGGACGATGAACACCTGCTCAACAAAAGAAACAATTGACTGAAAACTATAATAATAAATAAACGATAATTCTGATGAAAAAATGATTTCCATCATCTTGCATTTCCGGTTCCAAGAATGATTTAATTCCTTATTGAATTGAGTTCTCAATACTTACTACGGTTTATGTAATTTGAGAATAAGATTCAATAGTGATTAATGATCTCACTAACAAGCTACAAATTTTAAGCTCTTAAGATAAGTCTTGTAAAATATAAGATTTATCTTATAAGATTGAGTTCATAGTATTTTTGAATAAATCTTAAAAGATTGAGTTCATTATACTTTTGAATAAATCTTAAAGGATGGAGTTCATAATATTTCAATAAATCTTAAAGGATTGAATTCATGATATTTTGGATAAATCATGTAAGACAAAGCGCCTTAGTACCTTCGGTAAATATGAATTTAACGATCGAGTCCAAATAATTCTATTATGGATAAATCAAAATATAAAGATTGTGTCCATAAGGATAAATCTATTATATAAAAATTGTGTGTAAATGACTATAAAATATTTATTTTGAATAAATCTAAATCTATATTTAGATTGTATTTCAAATATTTTATTTTGAATAAATCTAAATCAAAAGATTAAAGATTGCGTTCAAATAATAATGAAATATTTTGTTATACAAATATGACCAGTGAGGACGACAAACCTAATTGGGAATGGTCATCCATTTGGATTGTCTTCATGTGAAGATTTGTCTATGCCTAGTAAAACCACTCATATGAGTTGAATACTTCCATGAAACATTGAGTTTCATATGGAGAAATCAAGGCTAAGAACATAAGCTCAAAGAAGTTTGCAGGGCAAATTATCTAATTAAAGAGTTGTGATTCTTCATGCATGAGATAAAGACTGCATGTATGACAATTTATTTGCATACTAGGTTTATAGTTAAACTGGAAAATTTCCATAAAAACTATTTCTTATAAGCAAAGGCTGGGTGCCATATTATGACTTGATTGTCAGCAAGACAAAAATATGCAAATCACAAAGTATATGTCATCACAATTGTGAACATAAAATGAAAGTGATTGAGAAAAAGAACTAGAAAAGCTTAAAGTTCATATTAAATTATACATTAGCTTTAGAAAGCAATATGCTTAAAAGAAGTTCAATGTATAGTTTCGAAAAGTTGACACACATCAGCAGTGGCTGGCGAATGTAGCAATATTGGTTTACGTGAGACAATGTGAAATCTCAAACCAATTTGATAAAACTAACACTTTAAGTAGTTTTGAGTCAATATTCCATAATGGAATAGAATGTGGCAACTTAAACGAGAATAAATGTTTTCTTAAGAGAATTAACATTATTACTGCCTCCTTGTTCACTAATCCAAATGAAGTTCGGAACAAAAGTTCAAACTCTTAACGGATGATTGTAAGCATGCATGATCCTGAGTTATCTTAGGAAATGGGGAGCGTTGCTTACCACATTCAAACATTGGCAAAGGCCATGTACTTTGAAAAGGTAATGTACATTGGTATAAATATCGAGAAGTGTGGGGTGCTTAGCAAAAGTCAAAGTACTAACTCCTAAAATGTGGAGGTGCTTAGATATCGTGGAAATCTTCCAAACAAACATTATTGACCAGATCAACCATGAAATTGAGTTCATTGCTTTAGACAAAGCAGAGAAGAAGGAATGACTTAATTTTTGGAAGATATTCCAATATGAGAGAAACCAGCTCTACTACTTATCAAGCGATAGTCAATCGAATATAGCTTGCACGGATAATCTCTATAATGGTAAGTCGATCACATAAGACGACATAAAACCATTGTAAACCTGCAAAAGTCGATGACAACCTTATGGATGTTTACCAAATGTTTAATATGAGATTAAGTTTTGAAATCATCGGGGAATGGGTTTATCACCTATGATTAAAGGATGTTTGATGGAAACCCTACCAACATGACCGGAGATCCGAAGTTGGTTCAAAGGGACAACTAAATCAAACAAAATCCATAAAGCAATCAAACCTACCCATATCCCAAGATGATAACAAAGGTTCTCGTAAGGTTAAGCATTGGCTTTTAATGAGATAAGACCATGGCCTTCATATACATGTATATAAAGTATTACAGTGGTATTTTATTGTGTATATGATAGGTGCACATGGCAATCACCTAATGAGTGTGAAATGGGCCGTTTCTAGAGAATGAAGTTTAGGCTATACTCTCCAAGTTCACTCATGACAAACCGTGCAAGTTCACGCCAAAATGAACACAATAGAACTTAACTCTATGAGAAAACGCGAACCGTGTTATATCGTTGACTCGGTTTACATAAACTTTCGGGGTTCAAGACATCAAGTTCACCACCGGTAAATCCGAAGATACAAACAATGAGTAGCTCAAAGCTGAAAAATGCTACTACATCATATAGTTAGTTTTCATTATACTCTAAAAGTCTCATTCATTCAGCCTAGGTTAGTCCAGTTATATTACTATCGAAGTCAGTGATCATAAAGTCCAACTAACAAATCAAAAATTCAAATCCAAGTTCAAATATCCAATGTGTGTATTTACTACTTTATATAAGTTTCTCAAATCACACACATTAGACCTCTATTTCTCATTCAAATAAAACTTTTTTTTTGACATATGAATACATTATTCATAATGTTCAAAAATAGTTCCAAGAGAAAATGCTCTAAAGAGTTTGATAGAAGTAATATATTTGTATAAATAAACCTATTGGCTAAGTTAATAATATTATACCACTAGCCAATGTTGATGAATTTTTGACGGTTCTTGTTTGTGCAGTGAAGACGGGACCGTCTATGCAGGAAACGGCGTGGGGAAAGGCTAACTTGACGGTGAAAGCGATAACAAAGGGAGGTTTCGAGTCTCTCTTCAGACAGATTTTTGGAACGGATCCGAACGAGAAGCTGAAGAAGACTTTCGCATGTTATCTCTCGACTACGACAGGCCCTGTCGCTGGAACTTTGTATCTCTCTAATGTTCGCGTTGCTTTCTGTAGCGACCGTCCTCTCTTCTTCACAGCGCCTTCAGGACAAGAAGCTTGGAGTTACTACAGGGTAAGTTTGTCAAGTCATGTTTTGTAAAAAGAAAAACGTTTCTATAATTTTAATTGATGGTTTTTGGGCAGGTGGTGGTACCGTTGGTGAATATTGCGACGGTAAACCCGGTGGTGGTGAAGGAGGATCCACCTGAGAAGTATATTCAGTTGACGACGGTGGATGGACATGACTTCTGGTTCATGGGTTTTGTTAATTACGAGAAGGCTTCTCATCATTTGCTGACTAGTGTCTCGGACTCTCAAACCGCTCGTACCTCTGCGTCTGGTTAGAGAAATATATCACAATGTTTGTGTCTTTTAATATTGCTTTGTTTTTTGTATGTGTGTGGTTGGTTTCTGCTGCTGATGTTTTCATATGTTCATATAAATTTTATACCAGAGTTGGAGTTTTGCAAGTCTTGAATATACATATATGTGTTGATTAGAGTTGCTTTTCTTATTTATAAATCCTTTTGTAATAGTTTGCATACCCCTTTCCGGATTTGGTTATGCTTTATGCCTTTACTACGTACGCTCTTCTTGTTTTTTCTTTAGTTGTTAAGGCGATTTAGGCTCAACTTCTAACATAGAGCATATGTTTAATGAGTGATATGTAAAGAGTCAGTAGATAAGAACGTGTTCTTTATCTTCTCACGGGCACTAGTTTCCTTTAACGTCTCCACTCCTCCATCCATACATAATTTACAGAAAGAAACAGGCAATCACTCCTGAAATGATAAGAAAGTGTCCCTTTCGGCTTTTTAGGATGAAAATATAGTTTTGGGCATTAGTTTCACTGGAAGCCCAATAAAACTTAAATTTTTGGACCCGAAGGCTATAAATTTAAATTGCCTAGACAAAACCATTTTGTTCCTACTATAAATCAAACTCAAAACCATTCTATTCCTTATAATTTTGTAATTTTGTAAACACACACAAAACTTGTAAACAAAAATGGCAACATTTTTCTTATTTCATATGAATCATTTTTAAATACAAGATGCTTGTATAATATTGGGATATATTTTTGTTTGTGATGAAAAACTATTTATGAAACCTTACTTTCTCTAAAGCAAAAAAACGTCACAGGTTCCATGTAATTTTTTTTATTATATAACATATTAAAATACCTATATTGAATTATTGATGTTTAACATTTGTTTATTTTATAAGTTTTAACCTTTTTCTTGAAATTTTCCCCGATTGTAATCTAGATATGATACATTTTAAATTTTGATATATTTATTGTTCTATATTTCACTACAAAGTTATGTTGTAACACGTTTAGAGGTATGAATCTTGACACAAACAAAAAGAAACATAATTTGACACCCCTATCAACTTTATTTCAGAATTTAGGAATGGCATGATATATTAGTTGAGATAAATGAATAATGTTTATAATGGTAAGTCGATCACATAGACGACATAAAACCATTGTAACCCGTGATCTCAAAAGTCGATGACAACCTTATGGATGTTTACCAAATGTTTAATATGAGATTAAGTTTTGAAATCATCGAAGGGAATGGGTTTATTGCCTATGAAAAGGATGTTTGATGGAAACCCTACCAACATGACGGAGATCCCAAGAAGTTGGTTCAAAGGACAACTAAATCAAACAAAATCCAATAAAGCAATGAAACCTACCCATATCCCAAGATGATAACAGGTTCTCAGAATTTAAGGTTAAGCATTGGCTTTTAATGAGATAAGACCATGGCCTTCATATACATGTATATAAAGTATTACGGTATTTTATTGTGTATATGATAGGTGCACATGGCAATCACCTAATGAGTGTGAAATGGGGCCGTTTCTAGGAGAATGAAGTTTAGCTATACTCTCCAAGTTCACTCATGACAAACCGTGCAAGTTCACGGCCAAAATGAACACAGAACTTAACTCTAACGAAAACGAATCGGTGGCTGACTCTTGGCACATAAACTCGGGGTTCAAGACATCAAGTTCACCACCGAAAAGTAAACCGACAGATACAAACAATGAGTAGTTCAAAGCTGAAAAATGCTACTACATCATATACGTTAGTTTTCGCTTATACTCGAAAAGTCCGTCATTCAGCCTAGTGTCAGTTATATATTACTATCGAAGTCAGTGATCGAGTAAATTCTTTTCATGTGGGGATTGTTGGACCAATTTCTTATAAGCCCAATAGCTGTAAAAATGGAAGTGTGAAAAGAATTTTATAAGCCTAATGGGCTGGGTAAAATTTTGATTAAAGTGAATAATTATGGAGATTATTGGGTTAATTTTGTAAGCCTAATGGGTGAGCAAATTGATGTTTTGGGGTCATGCTTAATTGGCTGAGTAAATTGATTCATTTTTGGTTTTGGACCTATGATGAAAAAAGCTTAAGACTTAAGGGAACTTGGTAACAAGTTACAAAACTAAGAACCAAGCTAAGTCACCTTAGTGACTAAGTTAAGCCAACTTGATTTGCAAGTTTGGCTAACTTGGTTTGCAAGTTTGGCTAACAGTGACCAAGCCAAAACTTAGCTATAAATACCCATGATCATCTCCATAATCTCACATCCGATATTGATCTCTCTCACTTCACACAATACAATCTTTTCTCACCAAAAAATACTCTTTAGATTTTTTTTCTCTTGTCTCGAGAGTATATCGTAGTAGTGAGTTCGTAGATTCTGCTGTGTTTGAAAGCCTCATCACTTGTATCTCGATTCAAAATCGCATAAAACCGCTCACACATTACGGGCGATTTATTGAGTTAAGGAAAGAGATCAAATCTCTAAGTGAATTCGTCATTTCTTTACGATTTCTTAAATATTGTAAGTCTTTATATCGTTTATTTGCTTTTAGTTTCGTAATTTTCAATCTGGATTTTCGTATTACATAAAGAATATTAGTTGAATCAATATATATATATATATATATATATATATATATATATATATATATAGAGAGAGAGAGAGAGAGAGAGAGAGAGAGAGAGAGAGAGAGAGAGAGAGAGTCAAATCAGAATGTGAGGAAATGACAAATTAGAGAAAGGGACGAAAACCCTAAAGACTTATGGAGAAGGAGAAGTGCACCTTGTTAGTGATGTCTTGACTTTAACTCCATCTATCTCAACACGTGAAGGTGAAAGACATTCTCTTTCATTTTTCTTATTCATTTGTTTTATCTGAACATGCATACCAAACTCCAATAATCAAGACAATTTTAGAGTTGTAAATCAGTATATTTCTTAACTAGTTAAGACTAAGTTGTAAAAAAATCGAATACAATTATCAAAACAAAGTCACTTTATATTCATACTTTTGCAAATATCGAAGTAATAAAACGACTGAAATTGTAATATGTAATAGTATGGTGCTACATGCAGGTCTTTTCTAGTGAAAATGTGTAAATTGACCTACATGCTAAGACATTATAATTACCGAGTGAATGCTTGAAATGAAAATGGTAATTTACTAATGGTTTATATTAATAAATATAATGCTCATAAGCAGAAGAAATGGTTTTAGAAGATACAATAATATTACAGTAGAAAACGAACAATGTCTGAGTATTAAACCGAAAAAAACAATGCCTGAGTAATCCATGGTGAACATTATAAGGAAATACATGTTTGGACGGTCACTAAAGTAGCATATTGTTCTATTTGCTGTGAAAATTTTAAATTGAAGTACATGCAATACATTACAAATACGAAAAGAATACTGCAAAAAGTAGTAGTGATCATGTTTAACAAATAGGAAAATTCATAAGAAAAAAAAAATATTAAGAAATTAATTCCAAAAGCATGTTTGAAAACGAAATAGATCTTAAATTAAAAAAAAAAGGTAACGTACAATGTCAGAAGAACCCAAGGTGACCGTACATATAACACAAAAAATCCGGGATCCAATACGATTTGAAGATATTTTATAAGATAAAAATGTATGACTGGACCTTGCGTTATTTCTCGATGAATGTTAAAATATCTTTTTTACGATGCCATTAACATGTGTTTTTATCATTAAAATAGTACTCCATCTGTCCTTAATATTACATATTCTAAGAAAAAAATTTGTTTTAAAAAGATCAATTTTTTACATTTTCAAAACATGTTTTATTAACTAATTACAAATTTCAAAAAATTAATTGTATTTACTGAATTGTTATTGGTTTAAAATTATAAAACAAAAATAAACACAAAAAATATGCAAATTTAATATATTTTATTAAAATGTGTAAAAAATCTGGAATATGCAACATTATTAAAAAAACAAGGGAGTAGTTAAGCGGAGGTTGGGAGTAACTCAAAAATAAAAATAAATAAAGAAAAATAAGGCATAAACCTCGTGCGTTATATCTGACCGATACACATTATTAATTCTTTCAAAAGTTCATGAAATATATCCTTTTATCATTACTTCTTCTCGCGTCTCTTCTCTCTCTCTCGGTCTCTGTTTCTTGATCTCTCTGCTTCATCGGGAAAACAGACAAAACATGTCTAAAGTTACCACAGAGCTCGACTTCTTCGGTCTTGACAAGAATCAGACCAATAACGCTCCAAAGCCCAAGTTCAAGAAAACTCTCGACCGTCGTCGCAGTTTCCGAGGTTCGTTTTTACCTTTTTTATCTTTCTCATATTCTTCTTCTTGTTTTAATTTATCTTGTCCTGAACCATCTGGTTTGAACTTTCATTACAGAAATGCAAGGTGCGATATCTAAGATAGATCCGGAGATTATCAAATCACTGTTGGCTTCTGGTGCTAACCGTTCCGAGTCATCCACCAGATCGCTTTCTGTTCCATCTACTCCCAAGGAGGATCATCCTCAAATACCGTCTTCTCCTGTCCACGTGCCTCTTTCCAGGTTTTTATTTTTTTTATAAAAATATTTTGTCATTTTAGCGCACCAAAGAATAAAACATAATAATATTTGTTATTCTTTGTTTTCAACAAAATATTTCCTCAGGCCTAGCATGGAACTTGTCTCTGGAACTGTTCCTATGACCATCTTCTACAATGGAACCGTCTCCGTTTTCCAAGTGTCTCCTAACAAGGCTGAGGATATTTTGAAGGTTGCCAAGGAGACAACACCAGAGAAAAACAAATCGATGGAGAAAGATCTTTCGGTAATCCCTCCGACCACCCTAAGGTCAAAGCTCTTTGACAAGAATCTAGAAGGAGGTTAGTAATAAATTAATAGTGAGTCACCTGGTACTTGATTATTCAAAAATATGCTTTGTTATTGTATGTAATTTAAAAAGGGTTGTTGTTAGCAACATGAGCATCGGACCAACCCACTAATTGTTATTTATTTAGCTTTGAACTTTGAGATATCTTCATATATTATTTAAGATATCTTTTTAACGTCTGATGTGAAACTTTGTCTCTGGATGATTATTTGAATATCAATCTTAGAATATTATAGTGAAGAAGCTATGGGCCAACTTTGAGCTAAATATCAACCATATTATTTTATATGAGTTTTCAATATATTATTCAAAATCCTTTCCAACTTATGATTTTGGATTTTGTCTATAACAAAATCTGTTAACTTGTTATGAATTAGGAGTTGAAAGTGTAACCAATTGTTTCTGATCAGGAAGTGTTTTTGTGTGTGTGTGTGCAGATCTTCCCATCGCAAGGAGAAAGTCACTACAAAGGTTTCTTGAGAAGCGCAAGGAGAGGTAATTGCTCTCCTACCTTCCAAGGATTAACCCCAAAGCAATTAAACTAAAAGGTTTCTTATTCTTTCTCTGTGTCTACTGAATATTAGTTGAATCAATATATATATATATATATATATATATATATAGAGAGATATATATAGAGAGAGAGAGAGAGAGAGAGAGAGAGAGAGAGAGAGAGAGAGAGAGAGAGTCAAATCAGAATGAGGAAATGACAAATTAGAGAAAGGGACGAAAACCCTAAAGACTTATGGAGAAGGAGAAGTGCACCTTGTTAGTGATGTCTTGACTTTAACTCCATCTATTTTCAACCCGTGAAAAAAATCATCTGACTCTTTCTCTTTCATTTTTCTTATTCATTTGTTTTTATCTGAACATGCATACCAAACTCCAATAATCAAGACAATTTTAGAGTTGTAAATCAGTATATTTCTTAACTAGTTAAGACTAAGTTGTAAAAAAAAGCGAACACAACTATTAAAACAAAGTTACTTTATATTCATACTTTTGCAAATATCGAAGTAATAAAAACGACTGAAATTGTAATATGTAATAGTATGGTGCTACATGCAGGTCTTTTCTAGTGAAAATGTGTAAATTGACCTACATGCTAAGACATTATAATTACCGAGTGAATGCTTGAAATGAAAATGGTAATTTACTAATGGTTTATATTAATAAATATAATGCTCATAAGCAGAAGAAATGGTTTTAGAAGATACAATAATATTACAGTAGAAAACGAACAATGTCTGAGTATTAAACCGAAAAAAACAATGCCTGAGTAATCCATGGTGAACATTATAAGGAAATACATGTTTGGACGGTCACTAAAGTAGCATATTGTTCTATTTGCTGTGAAAATTTTAAATTGAAGTACATGCAATACATTACAAATACGAAAAGAATACTGCAAAAAGTAGTAGTGATCATGTTTAACAAATAGGAAAATTCATAAGAAAAAAAAAATATTAAGAAATTAATTCCAAAAGCATGTTTGAAAACGAAATAGATCTTAAATTAAAAAAAAAAGGTAACGTACAATGTCAGAAGAACCCAAGGTGACCGTACATATAACACAAAAAATCCGGGATCCAATACGATTTGAAGATATTTTATAAGATAAAAATGTATGACTGGACCTTGCGTTATTTCTCGATGAATGTTAAAATATCTTTTTTACGATGCCATTAACATGTGTTTTTATCATTAAAATAGTACTCCATCTGTCCTTAATATTACATATTCTAAGAAAAAAATTTGTTTTAAAAAGATCAATTTTTTACATTTTCAAAACATGTTTTATTAACTAATTACAAATTTCAAAAAAATTAATTGTATTTACTGAATTGTTATTGGTTTAAAATTATAAAACAAAAATAAACACAAAAAATATGCAAATTTAATATATTTTATTAAAATGTGTAAAAAATCTGGAATATGCAACATTATTAAAAAAACAAGGGAGTAGTTAAGCGGAGGTTGGGAGTAACTCAAAAATAAAAATAAATAAAGAAAAATAAGGCATAAACCTCGTGCGTTATATCTGACCGATACACATTATTAATTCTTTCAAAAGTTCATGAAATATATCCTTTTATCATTACTTCTTCTCGCGTCTCTTCTCTCTCTCTCGGTCTCTCTGTTTCTTGATCTCTCTGCTTCATCGGGAAAACAGACAAAACATGTCTAAAGTTACCACAGAGCTCGACTTCTTCGGTCTTGACAAGAATCAGACCAATAACGCTCCAAAGCCCAAGTTCAAGAAAACTCTCGACCGTCGTCGCAGTTTCCGAGGTTCGTTTTTACCTTTTTTATCTTTCTCATATTCTTCTTCTTGTTTTAATTTATCTTGTCCTGAACCATCTGGTTTGAACTTTCATTACAGAAATGCAAGGTGCGATATCTAAGATAGATCCGGAGATTATCAAATCACTGTTGGCTTCTGGTGCTAACCGTTCCGAGTCATCCACCAGATCGCTTTCTGTTCCATCTACTCCCAAGGAGGATCATCCTCAAATACCGTCTTCTCCTGTCCACGTGCCTCTTTCCAGGTTTTTATTTTTTTTATAAAAATATTTTGTCATTTTAGCGCACCAAAGAATAAAACATAATAATATTTGTTATTCTTTGTTTTCAACAAAATATTTCCTCAGGCCTAGCATGGAACTTGTCTCTGGAACTGTTCCTATGACCATCTTCTACAATGGAACCGTCTCCGTTTTCCAAGTGTCTCCTAACAAGGCTGAGGATATTTTGAAGGTTGCCAAGGAGACAACACCAGAGAAAAACAAATCGATGGAGAAAGATCTTTCGGTAATCCCTCCGACCACCCTAAGGTCAAAGCTCTTTGACAAGAATCTAGAAGGAGGTTAGTAATAAATTAATAGTGAGTCACCTGGTACTTGATTATTCAAAAATATGCTTTGTTATTGTATGTAATTTAAAAAGGGTTGTTGTTAGCAACATGAGCATCGGACCAACCCACTAATTGTTATTTATTTAGCTTTGAACTTTGAGATATCTTCATATATTATTTAAGATATCTTTTTAACGTCTGATGTGAAACTTTGTCTCTGGATGATTATTTGAATATCAATCTTAGAATATTATAGTGAAGAAGCTATGGGCCAACTTTGAGCTAAATATCAACCATATTATTTTATATGAGTTTTCAATATATTATTCAAAATCCTTTCCAACTTATGATTTTGGATTTTGTCTATAACAAAATCTGTTAACTTGTTATGAATTAGGAGTTGAAAGTGTAACCAATTGTTTCTGATCAGGAAGTGTTTTTTGTGTGTGTGTGTGCAGATCTTCCCATCGCAAGGAGAAAGTCACTACAAAGGTTTCTTGAGAAGCGCAAGGAGAGGTAATTGCTCTCCTACCTTCCAAGGATTAACCCCAAAGCAATTAAACTAAAAGGTTTCTTATTCTTTCTCTGTGTCTACTTTTACCCATTTTTATAAATATTCATTCAAAACCCATGATAAATTATTTGGAGTGGTGCCTCTTTTACTCAATACAACTTTTAGATATGCATGTGGCTGTTCAGCGAAGCACATGCTTCTACGTAGACATTGTCGAGCTATACGTATATTTTAAAAAGCTTAGGTTATTGTAGAACTTCAAAAACGTGACTTTAGGTCTCTCTTTTTGTTTACTTCCGACAAGTGATATCTTTCAAAATGATTTATATAAATCAATGATGAGAAAATGAGAAGAAACACCGAAAGTAACTTAACATTTGTTTGTATTGTTTGTACCATGCCGCCAAGAAAGATTGACGTGTTCTAAGTACTGTTGCTATAAAACGCGTTCTCACATTTTCTTTATCCTTTTTGTTTGCTTGTGTTTGCAGATTAGTATCAACATGTCCTTACTTTCCAACATCAGCCTAAAACGAAACTCTTTTTCTTTTTCTTTTTTTGACTGGGACGTGAAACCAAACCAGTTCATCCTGCATTTGGCTTCTCCCCAAATCTTTTGGAATGTCACTACACAGCTTTAGTATATTACGTTTCTTTCTTATAAGAATATACAGTATCTTATCTAAGTATGTTGCCATCTTCTTAAATGATTATTATTATATCTAATGTACTCAGACACTTTGTGTTATTATATGTTTCCACTATTTCTTGTACTATTCATCCTATTCTTAGGATAACCAAAAAGTTGACATAAACAGCATACCAGACTACATCCTAGATCTATAAGCCACAAACCGATGGACATACAATTTCTAAAGACAAAAAGCACACAAACTACCAAAGAACCAAATACAAATAAAAACCGTCAATTCATTGCTTAACGCTCAATTAGCTCAACGTAAGACGGTATTTACACTACTTTTTTTTGTAATTTTTAGTACTTGGAAAAGAAACGCCTCTTGGCTTCACGTGAAGTTTCCGATTGCGTCTTCAAATAAAATGTGTCTATTATCATGTTTTAACTTTGCGTCTATGATTATATATCTTGTTTGGTCTAGTTTTGTCGTTAGAGAATATGTATTATAATGGAAATTATTTTAGGAAACACGTGAATGTATGTTTGTTAAAACAATACGGTCACGTCTTGCCGACAAATGTGTCTTTTAAAAGTCCTAGACGTGGCACGAGTCTGGTCTTGGTGGAACTGTAAATTGGGATAAACATAAATAGAAGGATAAAGTGAGCGTACTTTGTGTGCCTTCTTTTAAACCAATACCACTTCCATTGAATAGTATTCATCACTAGCATTAACAGAGCATGGTTTGTCCGCATTAAAGAAACAATACCAATTCATATACTCCGGACCACCATTTAATGTTGCCTTTTTCAATTGAAACCAAAATACTGTTAATATTGATACCTAATTTCTGCAATTTGAATATTTGAGGGTGAAAATCATGATGATTTGCTCTACGAGAGTAGATAGTTAGATGTGTTTTCACTTTCACTATCTAAAAAGAATTAAAAAAAAAAACTTAAATCAAAGTTCACAGATATTGCAAAAATGTTTTGGAGATAAATAATTTTAACATTCTTTCGGAAAAAAAATCATGATGATAGGTTGTACTTTAGCAATTTAGCATATGGTATATTTTTGAATAGCAATTCGCATGCCACAATGATATAATTTAATGTGTGTACTGCTGTCTTCACAATAGAAGTTGAAACCAATATAAGTTTATGTCACTGTTGATCATCTAATGTGTACTGTTCTCTTCACAATGACCTCTGAACCCTCGGATGCGGTCTCAGCCGCCGGACACCATCATCTGCTAGTACTGCTACACCGGCACCTGCTCATGTATGAACCTCTCCATTTTGGGCTTAGTCTAAGCCCACTATCCTAATCTAAGCTTTCGTTGCCCGAAAAAATAATATTTGTTACTGTTGATAGTTAAAAGGGCCATGCTTTGACGATGCGTGTCCATTTCAGATACTTGCGCATATTACAAATATTTGTTTGGACAGAAAACTGAACACATGATCATTGCGGTTTAGGAATAAATGGAGTTCACTTCTTTTCAAGATAAAAACTGATTAGTATGTGACCCCAAAAATAAGCATGACTTGAAATTAAAACCCATAAATATTACTCGCCGGTTTCTTCTAAGCATGGGCATTCGGGGTCCCAATCGGATTTCGGTTTTATTTAATCGGGTTTTGGTTTTTCGAGTTTATCAGAATCAGCCATATTCGGATTATATGAAAGTTCGGTGCGGGACCGGTTCGGATTCTATCGGATTCGGATCGGGGTTAGTAAATCTTCAAAGAACCGGTATAACTCAATATACTTTCGGGTTCGGATCCCAATCAGTTTTTCGGTTTAAAAGTACATGATTTTTACCTATTTTATAACCAAAACATGAGTAAAATCGGTTCTTCAATTTTAAAATACCTCATTTGTACCTATTTTATAACCAAAACTTAAGTAAAATCAATTCAAAAATAAGGAACATCAACCGTGATCATTCAAAATCAAACGAAAAGTAAATATATTTACTGATAAAAAAAAACCAAATAAATAAAAGCATAAAACGAAAACAAAGTTTTCATGAAATGAGAAACATTGTTTAACGAAAACAAAATCAAATCTAAATACTTCAAGATTCAACGGTCATCTTCAACCATCAACCTTCATGTAATAGAACCACTAACCTTCGTGTAATAGATAAGTATTTTAGATGTTCAATATTTCTTAGTGTATTTTGGATACATATTAGGAATTGAGATCATGTACTTTGAGGTTTTGAATGTTTCGGGTTCTATTGTATATCCATTTAGATTCAAGTTCAGTTCGGATAATACCCATAACCCGAAATACCACAAAACAAGATCAATTCAGTATTTATGTCAGGTTCGGATCGCTTCAGATCGGTTCGGATTCATTTTTATCGGATCAGATTCGGTTCGAGTTTTCGGGTTCGGTTTATTTGCAGCCCTAGTTTCTCCGGTTATGTCAAACTAGCTGGTATTAATATGCAAATATGCAATTCTCTCTTTCTGTTTTAATTTGTTTCCATAAATGTAATAGATATAGCAAACGAAATGTTTGTCTTAGTTAACTATTTGATCATTACAGTTTCACTAGTTTAGAATGAATTCAGTCAGTCAAAAGTACACCGATTGAACACCAAAGTTTAATTTGTTTGAAAGCTCACATCTATTCGTTATTACTAATCAAAACCGGAGATAACTGACTCACAGCTATTTGAGAACAAATACTGGAATCATATATAAACATTTAAAAAATCTTTAATAAATCTTTTTAGTCTTTCTTCTGTAAAGAAACCAGACTTATGTTTATCATTATCGTTCATTCCATATTGACAAGAACGCTAGAAAACAATTCGACAGATTTCATCTAAAATGAACAAAAGCAAGACATAAATGAAGCAAACGTTTCAATTATTAGATTGAATGGATCGGAGCATCAGTTTTAAAAAGCTCGATTTATATAATCCGCATGGTAATTAGGAAGCACTGTTGTTGTGCAAAAAAAATCATCATCTGCTCCGATTCATTCCGTCGAAATTAAATAAAGTATTAGATTCCCAAAACAACATAACCAAAAACTTCTGAAATAGTCCTAAAGAGAGATGAGAAAATAAAGCACAAACTGGAGATGAAAATCCTAAAGACAGAGAACTGGTAGATTGTGTCTGAATGGTTACGGCAGCTAAAACTTTGCTTTATAGGGCGAGACTCACAGAAGCCCTAGTTTGAATTGAGTAATCGGATTCAGATCAATCGGGCCACAAGGGTCGGCCCATATCTCATGGGCTAATGCTTGTCTTTTTTCTTAAAAGACTTTGTCAAATTAAGCTCTTCTAATCGACCGGTTCGAATCACTAAACCAGTGATCAGAAAGATTCTTCGATGAGAATGTGTAAAACCAACCCGACGGAATCAAAGAGCATAAACACAAATCTCAACTTTTTGTCTCTTCATTTAGGAATCCTCAGATTACAAGAAAGTCTGATAAGCTTATTTTACACATGACATGGTAAAGAGTTATAGTTAGGTTTAATTACTTACACATATAAAAGGAAAGCGAAGAGCTTAAACCTTGGATTCACATGTCTAAACACTAAAGAGCATAACATCTAACATTTGATGATATAACAGAGTTTCTACACTCTGTGCACCTCGGCATGAAGATAGAGAGATCGATCATCACATATCCATGTCCTCAAAGATCTCTTCATCATCTTCTCCATACGGAGGTGTGTCAGCCAGAAATGCATCGTATGCCAGGTTACTGCAACAGGCATTTTAAGAGTTAGAGAGGCTCTGAGAGAAGGCAAGGCAAACTTGGTAATCAATCTTAACCTTATGCAGCAGAAACGAAAACCAGCAACACGCTTCTGTTTTCGGTTGTAGAATAAGAAACAGAAAGACCATCTGCATTTCACTCACCCAAAGGGAAAAAAAGAGAAAGGAAGCAGCCTTTTAGTTAACAATCAGCGTAAAAAGTAAAGCTGTTGTAACTTACATTGCTCCTTCTTCGAGGAAAGGATCAGCATTAGGATTAGGGTTGTACACATATATCTCACATTCAGCTAGCTTTACAACCTGCGTCACATTTAAATGACTTGGTTCTTACCATTACTCTTGCCCAGCTTCTAATGTATCTTATTACAACAGTGAGCTTACCTCATCAAGAGCCTCGTACATTCCCTCAAGTAAGGAACCATCCTCATTCCTCTCAGTCCATTCGTACAAAAGCAGATATATGATAATATTATAGAAGCTTATGAGAAAAAGAAAAAGAAAAAAAAGCTTTTCTGTAACTGAGTTGCTAAAAGGTGAACATTTGAAATACCTTAGAAGCTTCAAACATGTAGTTGCTAAAAATCTGAGTAAACGTGTCCCAGCTTTCCTCCGAGAAAAACTGATGTGCTTTCACAGCGCTGGAAACAAAAAAAAAAACACAATAGGAAAAAAAAAACAATACAATAGTGATAGAGTTATATACATAGATTAGATGGACTCCTTCAAGTTCAATCAGACACTTCATGGACCTTTCACACAACCGGTTTAGTTTAGATTTTTTGGGTGGGGCAATGGAGAGAATTGAACTCTCAGCAAGCAACGGTTCAAAGAACCGTTGGTTAAACCTTTCTGACAACACTCCCACAAAGATTATAAAATGGGGATTATATATAGCGGGTTGCCATGTCGCCAAAGAAGCTGACAATGAACATTACCCGTATAATCCCCCCTCCCTTAAAAGATTTTACAAACACATAACTGATTACCTGAAGTCGTAGTCTGGATACATCTGATAGAGTGTGAGTAGAGCTGTAAACGCCAAATTTCACGTCCACAAATTTCATATCCATTTGTCCATTTATTGTTTCATGGACAGTGACCATGTCCATTAAGAACCATGTCCATTAAGAACCATACCCATTAACACCCATATTTTCATGGGCTGCCATGGGGTCCCATATAAGAAATTTTAAATTTTAATTTTTAAGCCTACAATTATATATACAAGTTTATAAAATTAAAATTCATCCATAAATTTAAAAGTACAACAATACATAAGTTCATAAGTACAACAATTCCGGTCTTGGCGGAAAAAATTGATTTTGCGGTTTTGGCGGAAAAAATCAATTTTGCAGTTTTGGCGGAAAAACTTAATTTTGCAGTTTTGATGGGAAAACTCGATTTTGCAGTTTTGGCGGAAAAACTCATTTTTGGTTTTGCCATGGGGTCCATAATGACCATATAAGAAATTTTAATTTATAAGCCTACAATTACATATACAAGTTCATAAAATTAAAATTCATCCATAAATTCATAAGTACAACAATTCCGGTCTTGGCGGAAAAATTGATTTTGCGGTTTTGGCGAAAACTAGATTTTCGATTTTGGCGAGAAACTTCGATTTTTCGGTTTTGCCATGGGGTCCATAATGACCATATAAGAAAATTTTAATTTATAAGCCTACAATTACATATACAAGTTCATAAAATTAAAATTCATCCATAAATTCATAAGTACAACAATTTCAGTTTTGGCGAGAAAAATCGATTTTGCGGTTTTGGCAGGAAAATTCGATTTTCCGGTTTTGGCGGGAAAATTCGATTTTGCGTTTTGAAGAAAACCTCAATTTTGCGGTTCTGACGAAAAATCTCGATTTTCTGGTTCTGGCGGGAAAATTTGATATCAAAATTTAAGCAAAAAAATCGATTTTACGATTTTAGCGGAAAAACTTAAATTTTAGAAACCTTAGGTTTTGTGACCATTGGACAGTCCACGTCCATAAAGCCCAAAACCAACAAAGACCATTTTCTTAATGGTCTTCCACATTTTGTCCAATAAAAACCAATGGAAAAAATGAGTTTGTCCATATTAAGCCCGTTTGTATATGGACATGGGCAACCATTGGACGGCCCGCCCATTTGACACCTCTATATGCACTGATATAATGTTTTAATCTAAGTGATTCTTTGAACAAGACAAAAATCTTCGTAAGGGTTATGGTTGAGCATAGCATGATGAAATGTATATTTGGCAAGAACGGAAACATTCAAAGTTAAATGAGGTGGAAAAGACTTTATGATCCTAATACCTAGCTAGATGAATGTAATTTGGGGCTTTAGTTGTATATGATTGTAAATAAATTTGCATGTACTGTATATTTTCTTAATAAATCCACAGTTTACACCGTTTTAAACAATTTTTTTTAACATCGACTCTCTCCCACATCAGGAGAATCTATCGGCAAATCCAAGTCAACGAAACATTTTCGATCTATTTTGTATCCTCTTTCATATCTTGATTCTTGATGATGCTTTCTTTTTCTTGAAAAATATTTGTTGTTTTAACTATGAGTTGTGAGTTATCGTATTTATATGGGTAGGGTTGAATTTAGTTATATATGACATATGATCCCTGTTGGTTTTGATGGATTTATATATCGTAAAAAATATACTATAGTTAATGATTGTTTTATTAACAATTAAAAACATTGAGGTTGATTGGTTAGTGCTTTAGTTGTTGTGGAGAGCCAAAAATATTTCTACGGCCACAATATTTAACAATCAAGTTTTGCTTTGATTTTTAAAACCCATAGCATGCTTTCCATTATTTTATTTTTTTGCGGTAGACACTGATTTTTACACAGTAAAAAAACAGTGCATTAGAAATTTATTAATAAATCTATGAGTTTTATAACACATAAAGTCAAAGCAAAAATTTTACAGCTACAGCTAAAAAATATACAGCATAAATTCTACAACAAAAAACTAAAATCACAGGTTCAACCAATCAGAATGTTGTCGATGATTGTTACTACGACGCTGCTCCTTGCTTCTCAAGCCCTCTTGACATCTCCTTATTGCAGTATGAACATGAAGAAATTTTGAGTAGATTGGGATCAACTATAAATTTCCTATTCCTATTTATTAGGAAAAATATTCCTAGTAACATAAAATTGTTGGGGAGCACATCATGGTTCTTAAGACCATGATTAACCCGGAGTTTTTAGATTGAAGTTTTTAGCGGAAGTTAAGAAACTCCGTCCTAAGAATTTCGGGTTAATCATGCTCTAAGTTTTTTTTATATTATGCTCTAAGTTTTAAAAACCGGTTCTCGGCTTTTTTTAGTTAAAAATCAAGAGACGGGTTATTATATTCCGCAAAAAACTCTCCTTAATGGTCTTGAGTACATTTCGATGAGAAACAATATTGTTGTTCAAAGCATCACAAGGTCTGTATGTTTTTTGCTGTATGATCTGGGGAAGTGAGCTTTTAACGGAAAACATCATCATTTTCGGTGCATGCCGATTTCCCCTCAGCAATTATTTATTTATTTTTAATCACTGACTTAAATATTCGTAGTTTATCGCTTATGATCATTAACTACTATTCTTGGGATTATTAAAACACTTCATATTTAAATAATTGAAATTTGTCAGGTCTAATGTCATCATGCCTCGCACTCCACTCGTCTCGTTTTATGGCTTTACTGAAAATTCCAGCTTTTATTTAGCCCTAGAAAGATCAGAAATATTTAAAATTTATTTTTTCTATTCTGTAGTGTACCATGTTTTATAAAGTTTTTGATGTTTCACTATGTAAATATTTTTATTTTTCTAAGTAATCTTAACTTTTTAAAAAACTATATAGGCAATAGTATTTTGTATTCTATTTTTTAATTGTTGAATATTCAATTTCTATTTTAATAATATTTTTAGACGAAAATTGTTTTTTTTAATAATTGTGCGTAAGTTTAAAACATCATATATCTTTGAACAAATATAGTTATTAAAAGTGCAACTTCTTTTATCTCTTTAACTTGTAAAGACCACACACACACTAGCAAAACAAAACAAAAATTACGTGATATGCTATATAATTTGACTCGGTCAAGTCGTTGTATATTTTCCTAGTTATAATATATGTCCATGCCACCTTTTATATATTTTTAAGGTACAATAGTGATTAATATTTCTTTAGTTATATATATTTTTTTTTTCCATCTAGAATTTTATTAACGGATCGTGGCCCAAACTGAACCAAGCCCAACAGAAACACACAAACAAAGGCCTAACGAACGGACCCAAAACATAGCGACACTTTGGGCCGCAAGCCCAAAAGAAGGGAAACCCGAAGAGGAAGGCATCCACGCGTCCCACCACGTGGACGAACGCCCGGCGTTCTGAAACACGTGTCAAGGAGAGAGCAGACCACCTTCCAGTGACTATTTGGGAGGAGACTCGACGGAACTCCGCCGCCAAGCAGAGCCATGCCGATGAAGAACAGTTCACGAAAGAACCATATTCACGGTTGTTCAAGTCGCACACCGGATCTACGATTTCAAAAGAAGAACGCCTACAATCAAACCCAATACCATCGATCTTCCTGACGAGAAAGCCGTCATCTTTAAAGATTAGAAGAAGCCCGAAGATGAAACGACTCGCGACAACGACGAGGAGAAGAAGCGATGAAATCAAGGCTAAGGAAAGAGAGGCGATTGGACCGAGAAGAACAGAAAGCATAGACCAACACAACCGGAGAAAAACCCCAGAGAGAAACCGCTGCCGCCTTCGAGAAGAAATGCGACGCGGAGACAAAAGCCGGATAGCTCCGTCGAAGAGAGCGCGAGCCACCGGAGGCAAAAGCCGGCTATACTCGTCGAAGAGACCGTATTATACCGGAGACAGAGTCACCGAAAAGAAATCGGCGACGGGAATCGGAGCTTCATCTCATCATCTTCCTCGTGAAAGATACGAGAGAGAGAACGAGGAAGAGAGATAGCTTTTTTAGATCATTTCTTTAGTTATATAAGATGAATTACTTCATAATATTTTGATTGTGAATTTCCAAGCTGTTTCTATAACTAGTGGAGCGGTTGTGCCTAAAAAGTAATTGTTTTACCATAGATTTACAGTTAAACTTTAAAATACAAATTATTTATTGTTTTGGTAAACATGTAATTTAATATTTTATTTATAGTTATCATAATTTTTTTTTGCTTAATTTATTTTTTGTAACAAAATTTATGAATTAGTTTATGATAATTTATGATTTGTTTTATCTGCATATATAAAAGAAGATAATGTAGTGAATTAGCGCGAGTAGGGATTTTTAGAATTCTGCCAAATATGGTTTTGCATCTGCTGAACCATGTACGACGTATAAGACAAACTTTAATTTGGGGGTAATAATACATATAATTTATTTTGAGATAGCTCATAATATTTAAGAAAATCAAAGTTATGAAATGGTGTCGAGCATGTATATGCATGAGTAAACGTATGTAATCTGTTGTTGTATATACGTGATATAAGCTGTATTTTGTGTCTCGCATGATACGTGTTAGATAAAACGATATATATTCGTTGTAATGATAAGATACATTGAGGAATATACCACTATAGTTCTTCTCCTGAAGTATTAATATCTTATGTGCGTTGAATATAGAATAGAAGACTTTTGTTGGCTTGATGACGCAGGTAATATGCTGATTTTATTTGATTTAATTTTGTTATTGTGGATTGAGTTCTCCATGCAGTTAGATTGGTTCAATTTTACAGTTTCCTATATATATTTATTTTTGAAAAATATGAATGTAGGCGTACAATGCTTTTTCGCGGCCTTCCGACAAAAAAATGAAACGATAAAGTCATGGCTTGTTTAACACATACATAAATAGTAACTGAAGATTCATCTTGTGAATCGAAGGATTGTTCCTTTTTTTTTTTTTTTGTCACGAAACTGATTATATTAATCTAAATGTTGAACGAGCTAAGACGATTACATCCGGAGGAAAACTCAACGGGAAGACGAAAACAGAAGGAAACTACAACAAAGAAAACGATAGATGTGTTCAAGGAGTAAAATGACCCGTAGAAACACTTCACTTGAATCCATGAAACTGTTCTTGGAAAGAACAAATTATAGTCGGAATGATCGACGTTGAAATACCCACGAAGGTTTTGGGAGCAGTTGCATACCGCCACTGAAAATAACCAGCTCTTGCTTGAAAGCAAATTCAAGATCAAAGGAGCATAAGGTAGGAGACCTCAAGACCAAGATGCATACTTGAGACAGTTATGAGATGTTGAGGCTCGCTTGCAGGCTTGATCGGAGAGAAGGTAATAATACTCCATTAAGGTGGCTTGGTCAAGGAGAGTTGAGCCATAAACTCCGGTTCTAGAGTACTCTTTTAGGAGACTCATCGTGACAGTTTTGGGCTCAGTGGAAATGATGACTGGCATTGCTTTCCATAAACAATCAATGACCATACATTGTAGGCGCAAGAATGGAGCATCCGGTGATCGTCCGACAATGTTCTCCAAAAAGACTAGGTGAATCTCATAAGTTTGGAAGAGCATGTTGTTCAGTGAGAAGGGCGCTGAGACGATTGGGACAAATATCTTCTCTGACTCCATATATGGAGTTGACACTAACGAGCACGGTATGGATGTCAAAGCCATCTCTCCACGAAGGATTGTTCAAATCATTGTATTACGATGTTTATTCATGCTTTGTCCACACTTTATGGTTTTAAATGATAGAAATCTTTGGATTCTGATAATTATCTTCCATTTTTTGTTTAAAGGGTGGTGAAGAAAAAGAAAAAGGACAAGAAAATACGTGTGTATAATAATGACACCAACATATATGTACTTAGATTGACCGCATAAGAAGCTTTTTCGTATACCTAGTGGCCACAATCTATGTATAATTGCAATATTGATCCCTCGTTCTCTCTCCCTGAAACGATTTAATCTCCACAAGATATATTCTCTTCCTTCTCAAGTCCTCTCTTATCATTAAGACACATACTCTCTCTCTCTCTCTAGCTCCATGTCTTTTACGGTCTCTGACCATTCCTCGAGTTCTCGATCTCTAGTCTCCATCTAAGAACCCTAATTTATTATTCTCTCCTCCGTTTCCCTTCATGTCGAGATCATCAGAAACTCTTTGTCCCGCTCCTCTCCTGCTTTCTTTGGCTATTCCGGTCACCGGATTTTGCCATGGTTCCTGATACTGAATCCTCCTCCTCCACAACGCTTCTTCTTTCATGTGGGTTTTCCAATAATTTCGCTTTTATGAGGTTATTACAAAAAGCTCATTATTTCTCTGCCGTCTCTGAAGACGACAACAACAAAGATCACCAAGTAAAAGATAACCATCACCAATTTTGTAGGAGAGACTGTAGTTTCATGGCCGATCAAGAAGAGCCTAGGAGTACTACTTCTAGGCTAATCTACAAGGATGATGACGACAACAACATTAATAGCAATAACAATAATAATGCCAACGATGACGCCGAAAATCATGAGATGAGGCAAGAAGGGTGGCTCCGGTTAAGCATAGGCCACGAGAATGATGCTACACCGGATATTGACCATCGGCAACATCATCAAACCGATACAGCGGCTAGAAGGAACTCTTTTCTAGAGCTTAACCTTTCCTCTGGCGGTTCAAATAGAGAAGGAGTTGGTCTTCCATTGTCATCTCTCTTTCATCATCAGCATCAACAAGGAGGGATGATGATCAATCCATTGATGTTCCCTACCAGGCCTGATCAGGAGATGATTGGTTCTTGGGCGGCTGCTGCCTTTCGAATGCCACAAAACCTAATGGAACCAACACCATCATCTGCTTCTTTGATAATGCCACTGATAGGACCGTACTTTGGTCGCACCAATTTCCAGCAGCAGTTACTAGGGGACAATAATAATAATAATAATAATCAGGATGTGGTGGCTGGTCCAAGCTCGAGTTTTCGAGTCATTGATCCACCTAGACGACCCCATTCCGGCATTTGGTTCCTCCTTCAAGCTTCTCAAAAACAGTAAGTGCTAAATGTTAACTTCTTTTAAACTATGTTATGTAAGGTCCATAATCTCATAATTACAAAAATTAAGTACAGAATCATTAACCAATCGGACTTTCAAGTCTTATTATGGTTTTAATTATTAAGTGTCATATTATTTTTTTCAATTTTAAGTGATATTGGCTTTGTCTTTGGTGAACGTTATAGGACAAGAGAACCATTCTTGCCTCAGATACACAAGAGCTACTTGAGAATCAAGTAAGTACTCGTCGATGATCAAGATTTTACAGTTCTCATTATTTTCTTCAACCAGCTAGTAATTTATAATACATACTAATTAAGAATGATAGATAAAACGTTAATCTTATCAAAATTGTTTATGGCTAATTAATTTTGGTGTTATTTGATTACGTAGGGACGGGAAGATGACTGTTCGGCTATTGATGAAATATTTGGTGAATAAGTTGCGATTGGAGCACGAATCCCAGGTACTTTCTACTCAATCTCATCATCTTTTTAATTTTCCTTTCTTTAACTTTATTGTTCTAGATTCCATGTACACGTTTGCTTGCCGTAACTACAATCTTTTTAGTTGTTTTCAGAAACAAAACAAAAAATCTAAAACATTGCATAAATACTATTTTGAGCATAAAAGATTATAAGAATAGTAGTATGATAAACAGAAACATATTAGTAAAAAAGGAGAGAGAGTACATTCATGGGGGTTGGTGGACTGAGGAACATGACAACAACTTCGGATCTAAATTGCCACAAAAGTGTCTCCATGTTAATTAGGTCACAAGTAGATGTCGCTGCTAGGTAGAAACCGTTTTGTTATTTCTTTGTTTTTATATGCTTATTATCCATTAATCGTCTTTCAACCTTTTTCGAGTTTGTCTTATTTGCTCCTTTTTATAGCTTAGGGGTAATTGATTAACGGTCGAGGCGTCTTGCCATTAGTTTGTGCCTCGTGTGATCAACTTAATTCTCTTAGAGATGAGTGCACCCTTTTTAATTTGTTTCTTTTTACATTATATAAGTGGCAATCCACCTACCAATCTACTTATATACGAAGATTGAAATTTAGAAACCGATTCCTTTATGAAAATATGTTGTGCTTACGTTTAAAATGTTCACAGCATCTTTCCTGAATATGTAAGCTTTTTTTCTAAAAAAAGAAAGTGTATATGTAAGTTACTTCGAGCTAGGGCCAATTGTGAAAAGCTTGAGAATAATGTTAGGATACTTTCTTTTTTAATGTTCGGATACTTATGATAAATCACATATAAAAACTCTTTATTTAAGTAATAAGTTTACTGTTTTCGGATATATCTTAATAATTTTATATTCATTGTCGATATATTATAAAAAAAATTGAACTTATATACTAGTTTGAGAGACAGTGCCAAAATTCTTACAGCTATTATGAATTATTTGATTATTTTAACTGGTTTGGATAGATTCTGATTATAACATCACACCGCAGTTAGAAAACTCAATTCATGGAAACCAATTGTATATTTGCAAGTAACATACGTACACGAACATTATATTATATATGTATATACACGTACAAGTACAAAACTGACTATATCTATATCGCACGCTTTTTTTAGAGCTAGTTAATTATCTCAAATGATGAATACAATAAAGTAGCTTCCTATCATATGCATGCTGACTTATTTGAAATCTTACAAGTCGAATTCATGAAACAAAAAGTGTACTTTCCCTTAATATTTCTGGTGGAAGAAATATAATTCAATCCCTAAAGTTACGTACGATGCTTTGCAAATTTTAATAATTGATATATGTGCATTAATACGGCCGCTTACGCATAACACGCCGGCTGCAACCGAAATGCATTTTTTTGGAATTAAAACTTTCCAATGCTTAATTCATGTGCATTTTAAAAAAAATTCATCCGTTAGAATTGAAAAATGGAATGTGTATTCCATTTCATTCCATACAATTAACTATCATTTGAAAAATCATTCGAGATCAAAAACGTTTTGAAATAAGTGAAATGCAGATTCCATTCCATTAAATTTTAGAAATAATAATTCTTATCATTCCACATATTTCTTTTAGTTGTCGCCGGTTACACCCGCTATTACTTTAATGATTATTTTAACCAAGATAACTTTTATGATTTCTAAATTAATTATTACAATTTTATTGTCAACGGATAAATAAAAAAGTTCGAGCTTTTTCTTACAAAAGTTCGTTTAGAAATAAAAGTGTGCATGGAACGTCATTAGTGCTGTGCTTGTGATAAATAGCAAACAATGAAATATAATTGTTTTTTCTTATTTCAAATACGTAGCCTTTTTCCTCTCGATCTCTTTTTTTTTCTAATGTTTTCAAACAAAATTGAAAGCCACACACAGATAAATCTTTTGGACGCCGTACGAAATTGCATGCGACTTTTAAATAAACATAAATAAAATCCAACCTTATAGCTAGGTATGTTATCTTTTTGAAGAATGAGCTAGCCTGCATTGATCCCTGCATATATATATATATGTTACATACCAATGCATAGAAAAATACTTAGAAATGTGGGAATATAGTTGATATACTCCTTTACATAAAATGAAAACGAAATCCTTAAAAGGAGAAGAATACAAATTTAATGGATATTTTTGAAATAATATCAATAATCGAGATGATGATCTTAGATTATTTGGAATTATAATAAATACATCAGGTTGTTGCAAGCATGTTTTCCTAAACCATTCTTTAGAAGCTTAGAGGTCTATTAAATTTAATTAACATGGAAGGAAGATAAAGTAAACTATAATTTCTAGGTCAACTCAATGTTTAAAATTCACTCAAATCACTAAGTTTATCTATCTTCTTGCATTAAGCCATGGCATGAAGTATAGTATGTAAATGGAAGGAGGCAACGAGTATATATAAATGCATATCTTTGTACTCTCATACACATTAAATATGTGACAAGTCTGATATATATATTTATCGAATATTTAAGTTTTTATTGACAAGCTGTTTATTTCTTGTCCATTTCTCCTAAACTACACAATATAAAATAATAAAAATGTCAGATATCAGAATTTTTAAAACATTTTACATTTGGAATACCGAAAGAATATATGTGTAAGAATATATTTTCATATATATAGATGATATAATTATGTGAATGTGTGTGCGTAAATTATTTTAGGTAGGGCATAGGTATCAAGAGTGATTAATATATATGAGTGTCATGATTAACCAGCCATAATCTGACTTCGTGGAGGCATTGTTCGCCCATTTTGTGTTTTCCCCTTTTTAAGTTTCCTTTGACTTTTTAGACGTAAGAAAACAAAAGCCTTAAAAAGCTCCAAATATTACACAAATTTCAAGTTTCCTTCTGCGCCACATGTTTTTTGTCAACTCGTTCGCCATTCCATGTCATAAACAAATAAATTCTCAAATGACAAATGGCAATTACTTATATTTGATTTGTCTTGTCGTAATTAACTAATCAAAAGTTATTTCCACCCTTTGTTGGTAAAGACTAGAGAGCATAAAACACTTGTTTCTCTCAATTTTTAAAATATTAAGTAACCATAATAAATATTCCAACACTTGTTTTTATAAGAATCCTAGTCTTAAATCACCATGGATAAACAAGAATAATTTTGTCTTCCAAAATTCATATCGTAGATTCGTACTTACTTTCATGATGAGCCTTGATTAACGATTTTGGATAAAAATGCCTGTTACGTTTCATTCTAATATTTCACATCATTATTCGTAGACTATATCACTACAAGAAAATCAGTAATTTCTGACCGTCATATCCGTTGAAAAGCGGTTGAAATGACCTGCTCGACAGTTTCCGGCGGATCGACCGTCGAGATCTATATGGTCGAAATTTTTAGTTGTCGCCGGTTACACCCGCTATTACTTTAATGATTATTTTAACCAAGATAACTTTTATGATTTCTAAATTAATTATTACAATTTTATTGTCAACGGATAAATAAAAAGTTCGAGCTTTTTCTTACAAAAGTTCGTTTAGAAATAAAAGTGTGCATGGAACGTCATTAGTGCTGTGCTTGTGATAAATAGCAAACAATGAAATATAATTGTTTTTCTTATTTCAAATACGTAGCCTTTTTCCTCTCGATCTCTTTTTTTTCTAATGTTTTCAAACAAAATTGAAAGCCACACACAGATAAATCTTTTGGACGCCGTACGAAATTGCATGCGACTTTTAAATAAACATAAATAAAATCCAACCTTATAGCTAGGTATGTTATCTTTTGAAGAATGAGCTAGCCTGCATTGATCCTGCATATATATATATATGTTACATACCAATGCATAGAAAAATACTTAGAAATGTGGGAATATAGTTGATATACTCCTTTACATAAAATGAAAACGAAATCCTTAAAAGGAGAAGAATACAAATTTAATGGATATTTTGAAATAATATCAATAATCGAGATGATGATCTTAGATTATTTGGAATTATAATAAATACATCAGGTTGTTGCAAGCATGTTTTCCTAAACCATTCTTTAGAAGCTTAGAGGTCTATTAAATTTTAATTAACATGGAAGGAAGATAAAGTAAACTATAATTTCTAGGTCAACTCAATGTTTAAAATTCACTCAAATCACTAAGTTTATCTATCTTCTTGCATTAAGCCATGGCATGAAGTATAGTATGTAAATGGAAGGAGGCAACGAGTATATATAAATGCATATCTTTGTACTCTCATACACATTAAATATGTGACAAGTCTGATATATATATTTATCGAATATTTAAGTTTTTATTGACAAGCTGTTTATTTCTTGTCCATTTCTCCTAAACTACACAATATAAAATAATAAAAATGTCAGATATCAGAATTTTTAAAACATTTTACATTTGGAATACCGAAAGAATATATGTGTAAGAATATATTTTCATATATATAGATGATATAATTATGTGAATGTGTGTGCGTAAATTATTTTAGGTAGGGCATAGGTATCAAGAGTGATTAATATATATGAGTGTCATGATTAACCAGCCATAATCTGACTTCGTGGAGGCATTGTTCGCCCATTTTGTGTTTTCCCTTTTAAGTTTCCTTTGACTTTTTAGACGTAAGAAAACAAAAGCCTTAAAAGCTCCAAATATTACACAAATTTCAAGTTTCCTTCTGCGCCACATGTTTTTTGTCAACTCGTTCGCCATTCCATGTCATAAACAAATAAATTCTCAAATGACAAATGGCAATTACTTATATTTGATTTGTCTTGTCGTAATTAACTAATCAAAAGTTATTTCCACCCTTTGTTGGTAAAGACTAGAGAGCATAAAACACTTGTTTCTCTCAATTTTAAAATATTAAGTAACCATAATAAATATTCCAACACTTGTTTTTATAAGAATCCTAGTCTTAAATCACCATGGATAAACAAGAATAATTTTGTCTTCCAAAATTCATATCGTAGATTCGTACTTACTTTCATGATGAGCCTTGATTAACGATTTTGGATAAAAATGCCTGTTACGTTTCATTCTAATATTTCACATCATTATTCGTAGACTATATCACTACAAGAAAATCAGTAATTTCTGACCGTCATATCCGTTGAAAACGGTCGAAATGACCTGCTCGACAGTTTCCGGCGGATCGACCGTCCGATCTATATGGTCGAAATTTTTAGTTGTCGCCGGTTACACCCGCTATTACTTTAATGATTATTTTAACCAAGATAACTTTTATGATTTCTAAATTAATTATTACAATTTTATTGTCAACGGATAAATAAAAAGTTCGAGCTTTTTCTTACAAAAGTTCGTTTAGAAATAAAAGTGTGCATGGAACGTCATTAGTGCTGTGCTTGTGATAAATAGCAAACAATGAAATATAATTGTTTTTTCTTATTTCAAATACGTAGCCTTTTTCCTCTCGATCTCTTTTTTTTCTAATGTTTTCAAACAAAATTGAAAGCCACACACAGATAAATCTTTTGGACGCCGTACGAAATTGCATGCGACTTTTAAATAAACATAAATAAAATCCAACCTTATAGCTAGGTATGTTATCTTTTTGAAGAATGAGCTAGCCTGCATTGATCCCTGCATATATATATATATGTTACATACCAATGCATAGAAAAATACTTAGAAATGTGGGAATATAGTTGATATACTCCTTTACATAAAATGAAAACGAAATCCTTAAAAGGAGAAGAATACAAATTTAATGGATATTTTGAAATAATATCAATAATCGAGATGATGATCTTAGATTATTTGGAATTATAATAAATACATCAGGTTGTTGCAAGCATGTTTTCCTAAACCATTCTTTAGAAGCTTAGAGGTCTATTAAATTTAATTAACATGGAAGGAAGATAAAGTAAACTATAATTTCTAGGTCAACTCAATGTTTAAAATTCACTCAAATCACTAAGTTTATCTATCTTCTTGCATTAAGCCATGGCATGAAGTATAGTATGTAAATGGAAGGAGGCAACGAGTATATATAAATGCATATCTTTGTACTCTCATACACATTAAATATGTGACAAGTCTGATATATATATTTATCGAATATTTAAGTTTTTATTGACAAGCTGTTTATTTCTTGTCCATTTCTCCTAAACTACACAATATAAAATAATAAAAATGTCAGATATCAGAATTTTTTTAAAACATTTTACATTTGGAATACCGAAAGAATATATGTGTAAGAATATATTTTCATATATATAGATGATATAATTATGTGAATGTGTGTGCGTAAATTATTTTAGGTAGGGCATAGGTATCAAGAGTGATTAATATATATGAGTGTCATGATTAACCAGCCATAATCTGACTTCGTGGAGGCATTGTTCGCCCATTTTGTGTTTTCCCCTTTTTAAGTTTCCTTTGACTTTTTAGACGTAAGAAAACAAAAGCCTTAAAAAGCTCCAAATATTACACAAATTTCAAGTTTCCTTCTGCGCCACATGTTTTTTTTTGTCAACTCGTTCGCCATTCCATGTCATAAACAAATAAATTCTCAAATGACAAATGGCAATTACTTATATTTGATTTGTCTTGTCGTAATTAACTAATCAAAAGTTATTTCCACCCTTTGTTGGTAAAGACTAGAGAGCATAAAACACTTGTTTCTCTCAATTTTTAAAATATTAAGTAACCATAATAAATATTCCAACACTTGTTTTTTATAAGAATCCTAGTCTTAAATCACCATGGATAAACAAGAATAATTTTGTCTTCCAAAATTCATATCGTAGATTCGTACTTACTTTCATGATGAGCCTTGATTAACGATTTTGGATAAAAATGCCTGTTACGTTTCATTCTAATATTTCACATCATTATTCGTAGACTATATCACTACAAGAAAATCAGTAATTTCTGACCGTCATATCCGTTGAAAAACGGTCGGAAATGACCTGCTCTGACGGATTTCCGACGGATCTGACCGTCAGATCTATATGGTCAGAAATTTTTTAGCTGTCAGAAACGGTCAGATATGTCTGACCGAAAACCGACGAATTACTACGGTCGGAAATTTTCGACGAAATGTCCGTCAGAAATATCGGTCAGAAACTTCTGACCGTAGTTGCGGTCGGAAATTTTTGACGGGTGTTTCGGTCAGAAAAAATTGACGGAAATCGCGGTCGGAAAGTTTTGACGGAATTTACGGTCAGAAATATTTGACGGAAAGTACGGTCGGAAAGTTTTGACGGGTAGTTCGGTCGGATATTTCTGACAGGTTCATCGGTCAGAAACGCTTATTTCGGCTCAAAATATAAAATATTGAAATGGTAGTTCGATTGTGAATTTTAAAAGTCGAATTTTTATAAATAAATTTGCAAAGTTAAACTAACATACATCGATAAAGTAATTAATTTACATGGTCATAGATTGTACAAACATACCAAAATGATTAATCACACCAAAACAAGTAAAAAAAACATACCAAAACGGTTGGCAAAGTTCCAGCAAGTAAAAAAAAAAAACCAAAGTTCCTTACTAGAAACATCGATCGTCAGGGCTTTGGGTTGGAGAATCCGGCTGGGTTTAAGTTGCAGAGAACTGCTCGGGGCAAAGGTTGGAAATGAAAACGGTCAGGCGACGAAGCTCTTCCTCAATAGCTTGATGTTTTGTCCGCTCTTCATCAAGCTCCGTCTTCATCCGCTCCATGTACTGAACAATACTTGAGGAAGAAACAGAGAGCTGAGATGATGAGGTTGAGATAGCTTCGGAGGTACGACCGATACCATACCGACGACCCTTCTTAATAGGAACATTCTACAAAAGAAGAGTAGAAAGATTTTAAAATTTTAGAAGAACTATAAATATAACATGTTAAGCAGAATAAACTGGCTCGGTTTCTGTTTTTCTATATACAAAGTCACACAACCCTTAACTGAATTCAAACTAACAGTTCTACCGAAGTGAAACCAAACCTATATTAGAAGCTTGAGAACGAATCCTAAAATTCTAAGTTATTGGCTGGAGAAAAATAAAATAACAACTGACCACATAAAGTAGACATACCTCGAGAACCAGTTGGTTGATCTCTTCGCGGGACAGCATGTTAGAAGCTGTAGATCCATCATTCGCAGACAACTGAGACTGCTGAAGTTGTGTTTCTTTGTCCTCCTTCAGCTTACTCGAGTTGCCAACAGCTCTCATAGCGAGGATCTTGGACCTCACCGGTTTGTTTATTGGTGTGCATATCCCTCATCAATTCTAACCAATCTGGTGGCACACCACCCTTTCAGCAGTCTTCCAATACACACACAAATGATATAAGAGTATCAGTTCAATGTATATGATGAAATTAATAAAATTGAAAAAAACAAGATACCGCTTACCATTTCTATCTCACGTTCCTCTCGTGTCTTAGCACCACCATTGTGTACTGCTTCACCTTTTCCACCACGCTTGCTTCTTCTATTACCGAATTGGTAGCTGCAATATGTGCGGTAGCATCGAGCTGCTATAGGCTTTAAACCCATCCCACACATCTTGATTCGGACATATGAGTTTATCCTTCTTCAGCCTCCACTTTTCTTCCACTCAGTCCGTTGCTCGTGTACGCTTTCTAGCCTGCAAATTAAAGGCTGTCCGCGACAGCATTGGTGTAGCGGGGTCCCGGTTCAATCTTGCTGCAATGAACATGCAAACACAACAAACATATGCATAAGTCGAAATTAATCTGTAACCAGCGGACATTTACATTACAAAAGACATTACCGCAAATGAACGGAGCCACATCTTCTGAATTTCTAATGGAACATGTTCATCGTCGGATAAGGCAACTCAAGGAGACTGTGAAAGCACTTCAAAATCGACTTGCAAATTGCATTGTGATTGCTTAGCCTAAACCTATAACAATGAATACATAAGCACATAGCAAAATAGAAATGATTAGATGAAGAATTAAAATTTACCAGCTAGTATTTGGTTCTCCATTTGGGCTCAGCTTAGGAAGCAACTCTCGTCTGGTGCCACCAACAACTCGTTCAGTAACCTATCCTCGATGATTGATGCTGGCTGTGGCTGAGGACACTTGTTCCTTGTGTAGCCGGGAACCCAGACCAGCGATGAGGAGGATGGAAAAGAACCGTGAGAAAATCCGCATAAGACCTCGAGTCAAAAAATTAACACTTAGAACAAGAATTGAAATGTTTTTGACAGAGAGTTAACAACATAACCGATCAATATCTATGTACTTTTACAGTTTTAATTCCCACAACCTATAAGAAGCTATCAACATCATACACGGAAAATCATTTGATAAAATTAAAACCGATGATTCATTCGCACGAAGCAGACCAAGAATCTATCAAAATCATAGACGGGAATTTTTGCCATAATCAAAACCGATAATCAAGCATTCAGACGAAGCAGGACACGAAGCTATCTATCATCATCATAACGAGAAATCATTTGCCCCAAAACCTAAACTAAACAAACGAAAGTCATAAAACTTACATCAGCTGAGATTTTCGAGAGAGAGAGAGAGGGAGAGAGATCGGAATGCAGGGACGGCGAGATCGACGGAGAACGGAGGGGGAGAGCGACGCAGAACGAGGTGGGGAGATCGACGGAGATGGGGATGAAACAAGGAGGCGATTTCATCTAGAGGGGGAGAATACGGATTAGGGTTAATGCGTTTCTGGATATATAAAACCCTTCCGACCGCAATAATGGTTGGAAACCGGTCAGAAAATTCCGACCGAAACCGGTCAGAAAATTCCGACCGAAACCAGTCAGAAATCAGTCGGAAATTGAATATTTTTTTTTAAAACAAAATTCCGCTTTGAAACATTCATTTAAATACAATAAAACATATGAAAAATATTTTATTTAAAAGCAGTCAGACTTACTAAAAAAGATTTTCTCTTAAACATTACAAAATATATAATATCTTTCTAACTTATAAAAATTTTTTAAAAATATTGAATATTTTTTTTAAAAAAAAATTCGCTTTGACACATTCATTAAAATAAAATAAAACATATGACAAAATATTTTATTTAAAAGTACTCAGACTTACTAAAAAATATTTTCTCTTAAACATTACAAAATATATAATATCTTTCTGACTTATAAAAGTTTTAGTTAATCCGAATTAGACGAATATTCTGATGAAACCGAGTCTTCGTTGAATTCTCCGTTCTCCGACTCCGAATCTGAGAATACTTCATTGTCACCTACACCAGTAAAATCAACAACAAGATCGATTTTGGAGCCATCAACATGAAGATCACCTATGGCATTGCTCGAGGATTGTTGCATCGCAGCCGTATCCAAAACTCCTTCCAATTTCCCCCGTGGAGTTATATGGGTCACGGTGACCCAAGGGTCTTGTTTATTCCTCACACGAGGATACCGAATATAAGTTACTTGATCAGCTTGTGAAGCCAGAATGAACGGATCATAGTTTGCAAGACTTCTTCTGGAATGAACTGATGTTACTCCGAACTCGTCAATTCGTACACCATATCCAACGATCGGGTTGTACCAATCAGCAAAGAAGGCAACACACCTCAAATTAAGGATACCTGGATAGTGAATCTCCAATATCTCACGCAAAATACCATAGTAGATTACTTAGCGGATCTAGCGGATATACCATGATTTATAGTTGGCTGCGTAGTGTTTTCGCTGAAAATCTTAAAAGCATATCCACGCGTGCAATACTTCGGGTACGACGCATCAACAAATTTGGGACCAAAGGCCAACTCCTCTGACCATGGCTGAATAGGATCTCCTCTGGACAAGAGAAACCTTACCTGCATAGTAGTCACAAATTTAAGTAATGCACCATGTACAAAAAATCAAAAATTCAGAAGTAGTAGAGAATAGATTTCAAAAACTTACACGAATTTTACCCAATTCTGAACTTCGTTTTCCTTTAGTGCGAAACCTGATCTTCAGTGTAATTAGGATCGCACCCTTATTTGCTCCATGTAAATCCTGTAATTTAAATCATAATTAGTTACAAATTTATTTACAAAATAGAATTCTTAATATATCATACTAAAACAGAACTACCTTTCGTATGTCATTACTTCTTCGCAGTTTGCTAAAATGTACTTATGTAAGTGCATGTGCTCTTGTTCGGTGAGTCTTCTACTTTTTCCTTTTCCACTTAATCGACCAATTTGGGAAAATATGGTAGGCACCTCGACAGGATAAACTGTTCTCGCCCTCCATCATCATGTCTTGATGGTTTTCGACTTTTAGTTTGTACTTCGGGGGCAAAATAGTAAGCGAACTGGGATGTTTCCTCATTGATGCTTTGTGAAACAATAGAACCCTCAACTTCGGCTTAAATTTTTCACTTTCGCTTGAAATGATACATAGAACGCTTCAACCGGTACATCCATCGATATTGAACCGGCCCCAAGTTCGCTTCTCGGCGAGATGGATTGGAAGATGCTCCATAACATCAAAAAGGAAGGTGGAAAAATCTTCTCGAGATTGCATTGGATTATCAGAATCTTTTCTTTCAAGTTTCGATTCCATCTGGCATTAATGATCTCGAGCACAAATCTCGAAAGAAAGCTGCTATTCCTGTAACAAAGAAAAAATTATGTTAGATATGAAAAGATACTATGTAACAGGTGAAGAAGTTATTGAATACTAAATTTACCTGCTATTGCTTCATGTACATGTTTTGGAAGAAGACCAGTGAAGCAAAATGGGAGAAGACGCGCATCATGACATGACAATCATGACTTTTCAAACCAGAAAACTTTCCTTCTTAGCGATTAACACAGTTCCTTAGATTAGGCGCATATCCATCCGGGAATTTGGCGCTATCTATAATCCAGTCGAAGAACTCTTGCTTTGCAGCTGCATCTAACCGATAAATAGGCATTGGAAGTTTTCCTCTCCCATCCACGTTGAGAGATTCGAGCACATATATCGGCAAGTCTAATCTGGACTTCAGGTTGTCTTCGTCTTTCCTTGACATTGAGAATGATATTCATGATGTTGTCAAAGATATTCTTCTCTATATGCATCACATCTAAATTATGCCTAAGTAGATGGTTCTCCCAATCGGCAACTTCCAAAAATACTTTTCTTGTGCGGTTGTGATTTTCGTCATATCCATAAACTGGATCATGCCCATTTCCCCGCATTTAGTTGTCGATTCCACACCAAAATCTCGAGTTGAGTCGGGATAGATTTTCCATCTATTTCGGTGGCGGACCATCAAACACCTTTTGTTCTTAGTAAACAAAGTGGTGCTTTTTCGATCTGGATGGTCATGGGGTAGATATTGTCTATGACAATCAAACCAACATGTCTTCCTTCCATTCTTCAGTTGAAACACATCTGTGTTATCTTGACAATAGGGACACGCTAATCTTCCATGTGTTGTCCATCCAGATAACATTCCGTATGCGGGAAAGTCACTTATGGTCCACATAAGCCTACGCATTATAAAATTCTGCCTAGCAGATATATCATACACTTCAACTCCTTCGGCCCATAACATTTTCAACTCATGAATCAATGGTTGCAAATATACATCAAGGGATCTTTTACGATGCGCAGGACCAGGAACTAGAATTGTGAGAAAGAGAAACTCTCGTTTCATGCACAATGATGGAGGTAAATTGTATGGTGTTACAATAAGCGGCCAAAGAGAATATTGTCTCCCATGGCTTCGAGCGGGTTGAATCCATCCGTACTTAATCCAAGGTAAACATTTCTTCTCTCAGATGCAAAACTAGGATACACTGACTGAAAATGTTGCCAGGCTTTTGCGTCTGATGGATGAGCAATTTCTCCGTTGCTGTTGTGTTCACCATGCCATCTCATAGCCTCGGCGGTATGTTTGAATTGGTATAACCTCTTTAGTCGGTATGTTATTGGCAAGTACCACATTCTCTTATCACGGGATTTTAGTCTTTCGACTTGTTTTTGAAACCGTGGTTTGTGACAAAATCGACAACTAGTACGATCAACATCCCTTCTCCAAGATAGCATACGGTTATCGATGCAAACATCTATCATTTGATAGGGCAAACCCAACCCTAAAACTAACTTTTGTATCTCATAATAGGTAGGCGGTGAAAGGTTATCTTCGTGATATATCTTTCACAAAACCAGCTATCGCATCAACACAATCTTCGCTTAAGTTATAATCTGTTTTAATAGACATCATCCTTGTTGCAGCTGAAGAGGTGAAATACCATCTCTACAACCATCATATAACATTTGTTTTGCTGCATCTAACATATCATAAAATTTCTGCGCTTCAAAGTTTGGTTCCCCTACTCTATACCTATCTTCAACCATTTGAACAGTTCCTATATGTTCATCTAAGCCACCTTGTTGTTCTCCTAACCCCCCCATGTTATTTTCTTCGCTAGCACTACCGAAATTCACCATAGAATCAGTTTCACCATGCGAATACCAAACTTTATAACCCGCCATAAACCCTCTATTATATAAGTGCTTCCATACACCACTAACTGTACCAAATCTACGATTTTGACAAATTGAACAAGGACAGTACATCTTACCCGTTTCCAAAGTCCTCAGCTGGTTTGAGGCAAATGACATGAATTGTTGAAGACCTTCCAGAACTCTTCACAAAAGTCCATAGATGGATCTTGATGATTGTGATCCATCCAAGACCTAAAATATTCATTATGATTTGAGGAAGACATTTTGTATTGTAGAGAATTGTTTTTTATAATTGAATTTGTGAATGAGCCAGGATCGGCGTTCTGATATTTAAAGACAAATTTCTGACGAACTTTTAGCCGTTTCTGACCGATTTCCAACGGCTATAAAAACGTTCAAATTTTGGTTAGAAATCCGTTGGAAATTTCTGACCGATGTCCGACGACTGTGTTCGGTCGGAAATTTTCGATGATTCTACGATTTCGGACGGATAATATTTTAAATTATTGTCGTTGGAAAACGGTCAGAAATTTCTGACCGTTTTCTGTCGATTTGTCGACTTTGTAGCCGTCGGAAAGTTTTGACCAAATCAGATTTCTGTTGGAAATCTGTCGGAAATTTCCGACCAAAAAAATAACGGTCAAAAGTTCGGTCAGAAAAAACCTTCTTTCTTGTAGTGTATATAGTTCTACTCTACATTTCTACTCTATAACTTTTGACATAGAAAAGCGTATAATGGTAATTATTTATTATAAAATGTCATAGCATGAGATGAAGTATAGAAGGAGGCTTATAGCCAAATCGTCATGCTTATGTTAGAAGTGGCTCATCAACAACAACAATAAAATTCGTTCGCCTTGGTTTAGTTGATTATTTGTTACTTGTTAGTGTCTTGTGTAGGACCCTTTCTTCACAAGACCCCTAACGAATTTTGTGCTTGAAAAGCCTTTTACCCATCAACCATAGTCATATCCTCTAAGTGCTGCATTTTCTTGAATAGATAAAGAAATTGTAAAGCGTATCTTACAAATACAAAACTAATAAAAATCTATTAGTTTGGGGAATATGCTACTTATTATATAATACTAACCAAAGAAAATGGATATGTACAGCAACTGTACAATTTTACATTTGGTATATTCTAGGTATGTAACTGAACTTTCTAACACCATCAACTGCATTATATAGTATATATATTCCCACTAAGTAAAAGCATAAAACTTGTGACTTAAATGATTTTGGGGTCGCTAATATTAGTCATCGAAACTTAAAACAAAATACGTGTGTGAGATGATGGTGAAGTTTTCATGGGTAGTGTCTCCGTAACTGAATTTCCTACGTCTAGAAAAACTATTTATTTTTGGCTAGGAAAAAACTTATATTTCTCGGCACAATATCCTTGTAAAACATATCATCAATTTATCTACATTTGCTTTTTATTTTTGGAACGTATATATATATATAGATATTTGTGAACACTTATATACCAAAATATTATAAGCCATAAATATAAGAGAATGAAGAAAATGAAAAATGATAGTAGGAGAATGCGTTAGAGTGGCTTTGGCACGTTTGAAAACTTGCTTTTTTCTAAATTTGCTTTGTGTACCCTTGATTATTCAATTGAAAACATGGTTCCAGATTTCATCCTAAAATGAACTTCTGAAATATTCCTGAGTCCTCACCATGAGTTGAATACTCAGACATTACGGCATATATAACATTAGTCTAATGGGAAGAGTCACTAGAAAATGCATTGCGGGTAGAAAAAGGGTGGGCCACAAAATGATTAACATTTTGGACGTCGTGGATACCATTCAAATTAATTAGATCTTGAATATTGCATAGTTTTCTTTAACGTGTTATATATATATGTGAAATAAGTTAGTGGAGTCATTGTTGATGTTGCTCTTCTTTAAAAGCAATTGAAAATCAGGAATCTCTTAGAAGTAAAGAAGATATGACATAGTTACGGCATTGTGTAGCCACCGCGAAACGTGGCTCTCTCCGTCATCCCTACGAAGCAATGATCTCATTAAACCCAATTATTCAGTTTTCTTATCACATCATATCTTTATATATAAAAGTAGTATAATATACACGCGTTACTAGCACATATATACCTAGAGAGTCATATTGAGCCTCGCATTCGTTGCATATACTTCACGTAGGCCGTACAGTTATTTAAGATTCGGTCCGAACATGTTATTTATTAAGACGTCCGTTCATTCCCGAAACTACACGTTTAGGTCAAATTTAGCTTTGGTCTATGTTTTTGTGTGTATTGTTATATACATTAATCACTTAGTTAATTTTGATCGTGGTTAGCATAGAAATTACTGATACTATAATTTATGACTAATACTGTTTTGTTTTGTTATATAAAATGAAAAAAGCAGGTAGAGATAAGATGCAGAGAGCAGGAACTGGAGCCGGTGTTGACACTACAACACGTGAGAGATGCAATATGGAGAGGGAACATATACAATTCTTCTATTTCACAAAACCTTACTTTGCTTCCAAACTCATCTATCTCTGATCATCTAATGGTCCTCCATTATGGTAGGAGGAGTACTCTTTCTTAATTACATACATATATATTTCTTTTTTATTTTATTTATTTATTTAACACCATATTATCATTCAAAAAAAAAACTGCACAACCTTACTTCTTAACTCAAAAGTCCACCTTCTTCAGTTGATTTCCCCTCTTTTTTACTTCTTCAGTTTTGTGATTTTTACTTTCCCTAAAGGTTTTTTAGGTCCAATTTGTTTAATATCAATCAAGAATAAAAAGAGTATCTAACTCGTTAGGAGTATGCATGCCCCCATTGATGATTTTATTGTTGTGTCTTCTGGGGTTGTGAGTGAAAATGTATTCAGTATTTATGTTCATTATTTTTCATACTATTACTGTTTACGTACTATTGCTAGTGGCTTCCTTTTGACATACATGTTACTGCCCATGTTCTGAAAAATTGACCGTTTGGAAAAAGAAATGGGCCTGATTCGGCCTATCCTAGTGCGAACTTAATATCAAACTAGCCATTTCTAAACTCCAAGCCTCCTGAGAAAGGTATGCTAACTCTTAGCATCCACTAACCAAACCTCTAAATGAACCAATATCCATTTTTCCAAGCAGCAAGAATAATAAAAATCACGAGAGACCAACCTGGCATAGTTTGATGTATGTACATCTTACTCAAAAAGCGATGGTCTGTAACTATGCCTTGACGACTAGTGTTGTGTATCATCAAGATTACGAACAATCTGCAATACACCAATTAAATCTTCAAGCTTTTAGCAACACGTAGTTGTAATTTCATTTTTTGTTGTCATCGGTTGGATTGATAATATCTAATACTACCTCTGTTTCCGAAAGTAAGATGTTTTAGATTTTTTTCTTTAACCATAAAGATAGATTTTCTATATTGTTAAGGTATTTTTTTATACTTTTGAGGAACATTAATGGAGAATATTTGAATTGATTAAATTTCATTGGTGGAAAGTTATTGGAAAGTATATAATAAAGTAAAAAATAAATTAAATTATAAACATTTATTAAAATTCTTAATAAGCGTGCATATTCTAGAAAATCTTACTTTAAGGAACAGAGGGAGTATATTAGACAGAAAAAACGCGATTTGACTTAACGCACTTCCTCACATATGATGGGGAAAGAGGTGTACACGAGGATCTTCATGGTTGATGAAAAAGTGAGAGTTTTTTAAGACAAGTGTAAGCAGGACTGGAAATTTGAGTCGGGTTTCGTCCTGTTTGACTCGGGTTTCGTCATGTTTGACTTGCCTCGAATGTGGGTCGGCCGCCAACCGTCAAATTCAAAAATCTAAAAACAAAAAAGTTATAAAAAATAAAAATCTGTAAGAAATATTTTAAAATAATATAATTTTAGCTATTTTTTGTGTAAAGATGATATATAATAAAATAATTATTTTATTAAATTTAATATGACCTGCAAGTCCACCAGGGTTATCCACTAATCTTATAATACAATTTTTTTTCCGGACTATGCGGATCAAAATTTTAAATTAAAAAAAAAAAGAATCGATTCGCCGGTTTACGGCGGGTGGGTTGACCCGCGAACCCAGCTGTACCAGTGCAAGAGCGACGCTCCAATTTATTACAAGCAATAAAAACGTGACAAATCAAATGAATCGCTGCTGACTAAACGACAACGTTTTCAGAACAGAGAACTGTTGAAGAGGTTTCAACAAAGTTTCCATCTTTGGCGGTCTCACTAAACATTCTCCTCCTCCTCCGATGGCGGCGGCTGCTAGGGTTCAGTGTCATAACAATACCTCTTTCACCGGATCACCACTCCCCCGCCGCCACCGCAACTCGTCGACGCTACACGCTTCTCCAAATCGCGTCAATTTCACACCGCTGAAATGGATCGGAGACGGCTCATCCTCCTGCGCAAGGACGGTTTCAGGTCGACCCCTCAAAGGCGGCGGCACCACTACTGTACGAGCTGCGTTTGAAGAGGAGAAGAAGACAGACGCGGTCAATGAGGTAGCAGAAGAGAAGAGGAGATTCACGTGCGTGATGAAGTTCGGAGGATCGTCGGTGGCGACGGCGGAGAGGATGAGAGAAGTGGCGGATTTGGTTTTGACGTTTCCTGAGGAGAGTCCCGTCATTGTACTTTCTGCGATGGGGAAGACTACTAACAACCTCTTGCTTGTAAATGCTGTGAAAGACTCTCTCTCTTTGTGCTCTCTGTTAGTATTCAAAGTTTTTTATTTTTGATTTTTTTTTTTTTTTTTTGTGGTAGTGAAGGCGGGAGAGAAGGCTGTGAGCTGTGGTGTTTCTAATGCTTCTGAGATCGAGGAGTTGAGCGTTATCAAGGAGTTGCATCTCAGGTTTTGGTTTCGTTAATTTGGTCCAATGTTCACGCTTTAACTAGGTTCTCTATATACAGGATTAGAGACTAGGCGGATTATAGATGAGCATAGATGTTAACAAATTATTGATTTATTTTATATATATATATATATTACATTTATATAACACTTTTAAGTTTTTAGGCTTAATTTTAAAATTATTTTGATAAATTATCAAAATTAAATATTTAAATTAACATTATTACTTAATTTAACAGGTTTAAAACGATTTAGAAGAGTTTGAATAATATAAATCGGATTTTTAGAAAATTCAGCCTAGACTGATTCTTAGAACCATTTGGTCCATTGAGTATCCTTTTCTCTGCTTGCTGTTGGTTTTGATAAAGAATGTGTTTTTTGTTGCTGTTGTTGTTTCAGGACAGTGAAGGAGCTCGAGATCGACCCCTCTGTTGTTTCGTGTAAGAATTGTTTAGTTTGGTTTGTGTAACTTGTAGAACTTTCCCAACACTTGGAGCTTCCTTCTTGCTATTTTTAGTAAGGCTCATACATTGAATGCTTTTTTTATTTTCTAAAAAAAAAAAAAAAAATTTGTAGCATTTTTGGAAGAACTGGAGCAACTCCTGAAAGGTATAGCCATGATGAAGGAGCTGACACTTAGAACCAGAGACTACTTGGTCTCTTTTGGAGAATGCTTGTCCACAAGGATTTTCGCGGCTTATCTAAACAAAATTGGAGTCAAGGCACGCCAAGTATGTCCATCATCATATTTAAGTAATTTTGTGTTGATATCTTGGTAGATTAGGCTAGAAATGTTCAATCTAGATTATTTCGCTTCAGGTTCAGCTATGGTTTCTTTGAGACTTTGAGTTGGGTTCCCTTGTCAAGGAGCAATAATAATGAATGTTTGGGACTAGTCTAGTTGTTCACTTTTGCTCCAGCTCGCAAACAAAGCTGACTAGACTATTGATTTTGCAGTATGATGCATTTGAAATTGGTTTCATCACAACGGATGATTTCACTAACGGAGATATCTTGGAAGCCACTTATCCAGCTGTTGCCAAGAGATTATATGATGATTGGATGCATGATCCTGCTGTTCCAGTTGTAACAGGTTTCCTTGGAAAGGTATTGCTAAATAATTCACAATCTACAGATAACCAAAGATTGTCATTTCAATGTTTTTGTGTCTTGCCTAATGAATACATTCAATAATAGGGTTGGAAAACTTGTGCGGTTACTACCTTGGGGAGGGGTGGCAGTGACTTGACGGCAACCACAATTGGTAAAGCATTGGGTTTGCAAGAGATTCAGGTTTTTTTTCCATTGCCTCAAAGCTCAAATGTGTTTTTTTTTTCAGAAACGATGTATACATCTCTGTTAAGTTTGTTTTTTCATTGAGTAGGTGTGGAAAGATGTTGATGGTGTTCTAACATGTGACCCTACTATTTATAAACGAGCTACACCAGTACCATATCTAACATTCGACGAAGCAGCCGAGCTAGCTTATTTTGGTGCACAGGTACCACTCTATTTGTATGCAATAATGCTCAAATCCAGTTTTGACATATGAAAGTTTGTTGCAGGTGTTGCATCCACAGTCAATGAGACCAGCAAGAGAAGGTGGGATTCCTGTTAGGGTTAAAAATTCTTATAACCCTAAAGCTCCTGGAACTATCATCACCAAAACAAGAGACATGACCAAGGTTTATAGAATCTCCTGATTTGTCTTTACATGTGAGAATTTTCATTAAAAACCAAAAGTTATACTTCTTGATATGACAGACGGTTTTAACGAGCATTGTTCTGAAACGCAATGTGACCATGCTGGATATAGCAAGCACCCGGATGCTTGGTCAAGTTGGCTTTCTTGCCAAGGTAATAACATACATTGCAAGGTCCGTTACAACTATGGTCTGCTTCAGTCTATAGTCTAACTTCGCCTGCGTTTCTCCACTCTTTTTGGTCAGGTATTTTCGATATTTGAGGATCTTGAAATATCCGTAGATGTTGTTGCCACTAGTGAAGTCAGCATATCTCTGACACTGGACCCGTCAAAGCTTTGGAGCAGGGAACTGATTCAACAGGCAAGTTCATGTTGAATCCTCAACACTTTGTGCTTTTCAGAGGCCTTATCTTTGTTCCTTGTAAACAGGAGCTTGATCATGTAGTTGAAGAACTTGAGAAAATTGCAGTTGTGAATCTCGCAAAAGGAAGAGCAATCATCTCTCTAATCGGAAATGTTCAACACTCCTCCCTGATTCTAGAGAGGGTTAGATCTCACCTCCTTGATGGTTCTTCTCACAGAGTAACAAACATTTCTAAATATTTTTTTTTTAAACTTCTGACAGGCGTTTCATGTTCTTTGGACCAAAGGCATCAATGTCCAGATGATATCACAAGGAGCATCCAAGGTAAACATTTCCCTTATAGTAAATGATGCTGAAGCTGAAGGATGCGTTGAGGCTCTTCACAAATCCTTCTTCGAGAGCGGTGACCTCTCAGAGTTATTGATACAACCCAGACTTGGCAACGGGTCACCTGTCAGGGCAATGCAAGTAGAGAACTGACTTGACTAGCTCATTGCTTGAATCTGCAGTTTCCATCAAGAACTGCTTGTTGTCCACACGTTTAGTTGTTCCACGTTTAGGCTAGTGAACCGCTTGCCATCTTTTCATTTGGTGTGAGAACGATCTCTTGGACCATTTTTGATTGAGCGTGATGAAATATTAACCAATAAGAGAATAAGAAACATATTGAGATGTAACTACAGATGCTTGAATAGGTTTTGGTACAAGAACATTTTAGGCTAAAAGCTGTGGAGTTGTGTAAGCATATGGACAAGCTCATCACTCGAAGGCCTATCTGCAGGAAAGTCAGAAAGGCAGACGATGGTGATCCGTAAAGCCATTAACATCTCGTCTTCCTCCACTTCTTCACCAAGTATACTCTCATCTAACGCTTCTCTTGCTTCCCCTGATTGCTGCAAATGCTTCAGCCACAGTCCTAAGCTGCCTCCGCTTGCACCTTCTACACAGAAAGGTTGCGTCGGGTCTTTTCCGGTTAAAAGAACACCCAATATCATCCCAAAGCTAAACACATCGCTTTTCTCTGTATATCTGTTCACAAGGAGTTGCATACCAACGTTAGTTTAGTAAAAGAGAAGAAATTGCCAGGGTTCGGATTCAGATCCAGATGTCTATGAACTGCTAATACCAGCTATTTTTTAACTCCTAAAAGTTTCGGATCGGTTTTGGGTATTTAAAACTAGAAAAACCAAAAATACCCTAAACCCGAAAAGATACCCGAAAACTTGAAAAGATATCCAAGATATTCAAATAGCCAAAAATGCACGAAATTCTACCCAAAATTTGATCCAAAACCCTAATATCCAAAATTTTGTCCGATTACCAATATATATGTTTGAAAATCTAAAGTTTTATCCGAAACTAAAACTATATCCAAAAATCCGAGCTAGAAAATATCCGTAATACCAAAAATATGCCAAAACACCTGTATATACCTAATATATACTCACAATTTCTAGTATTTTGGATATCTCATGGGTTGGGTCTAAAACCCGTGAGTCCTCCACAACAAGGCTCAATGAGGTAAATTGGCATTATCCGCAGCCGACCCGAACCGGTTTTCTGGATCGGTTTCGGTTCGGGTCCGGATAAAATGTCTGGGCCTAAGAAGAACTAGGAAGTGATGGTGTTTGATTATAAGCATTAAGCACCTGTTACTTTGAGATGACTCAGGAGCAGAGTAGCAAGACACTATTGATGCCTGTGAACTAGGCATGATCTTAGCCAACCCGCAATCAGTAAGCCTAGGCTCAAACTCAGAATCCAACACCACATTCGTAGGTTTCAAGTTATAATGAAGAATCTGTTGCTCCTCACAGCCGAAATGAAGATACTGAAGCCCTTTCACAATCCCAACAGCAATCCTCAGCCTAACCTCCCAACCAAGCTCCATCTCATTCCCTCTAACTTTACTCATCACATCCTCAAGACTACCGTTGGGCATGTAATCGTAGACGAGAGAGAACTCATCCGATTCGCGGACGTAAGCTCTAAGGCTCATGATGTTCCTGTGCCTTAAACCAGCAAGAAGCTCGAGCTCCTTCTGCAGCCTTCTCTTAACCGACTTGCTAGTTGCTCCTCCTTCTGGTGAGCTGTGGCTTAGCTTCTTTACCGCAACCACTAGACCGTTATCGAGCACCGTCTTGTGGTATTTACCGTTAGGGTCCGAGCCAAGGAGGTGGATGCTGTTACCGAGAGCTGCGTGGAGAGACTTTGGTGTGATCTTGGGGGAGAACACCACGGGGCCTTTGAGGATTGGTGTTTGTTTCATGTACTTGATGATGCAACGGACCAAGAATGCTAAGGCTATGGCAGAGAGCAGCCCGGTTAAGACACCTGACACGATGCTAAGTACTATAACCTTGGAAGTGATTCTTGATTCGAGTGATGTAGCTTGAGTTGTGGATAAGTGTTTCACAGCTCTTCGCCGACAGCTTGAGGTTGTGGCTGTTGTTGAAGTGAAGGTTAAGAAGAAGAGTAAGAGGAGAGAGAGAGTGTTGATGTTTCTTCTTCTTCTTCTTTGCTCCATTAAGATTCCACAAACAAATCTGTTGAAAGGTGCTAAAGAGAAGCAGGAGAAAGTTAAAGACTTTTTTTTGAAGCTACAGTGAAGCTCTCTCACTCTTATCCTCTTCTCATAAAACCACATATTCTTGAGAAAACCAATGAGAAACCTCCAAGAAAAAAGAAGAAAAATGGAATTTAACTGGGAAGCTTCATAAAGAAGATGAATGGAATCATTGGCTCATAGATTCTTTATCTTAAATTCTCTCTATTTTCCTCTAATATTAAAAAAAAAAATCTATTTTTTTAGTAAGAAGCTTACATAAACAAAACAAGAGCATTAGACTTTGTTTATCTAAAGAACTCAAAGAACATAAACGCACACTATCTCTAGACTCTTTTTCCAAGAGACAGTATCTGCGAGACTGTGACTCTCTCTCTCCTCTAGAAAAGCATGACTGAATCAGTTGCAGACAAAAATGGGGTTCCCGCCAACTCATATGTCAGATGGGTCCCAGCGCCACGTATGCGGGAAGAAAGGCAGCTCTCGTTGCTTTCATGAGTGGCCAAAAGCAAGACATCGTGTCCCCGTGAGGAGGAGGGGCTACTGTGGAGAAAAGCAGATCTTAACCGTTGAGTTAGATAAGCCACGTGAGATGTGGACCGTTGGATGGGGGAGTCTCGGAGATAGTATGTGCACTTTGTGTTAGCGTGTGAGAATATATTATCATACAATTACAAAAGTGGTTCGGTTCTCTTTGTGTTGTCTGAGAATAATTTGCTTTCTCCTTTCATCAATGTCCTTTTGTTTTTTTTTGCTAAAGGAAAAACCTTTATAAGGAGTGCTTTTATTCAAAGTCAGGTTTTGTTAGGGTTTATAATCAGTGGGATGCAAAATCAAAATACTCAAAATGAGTAGTATAGTGATGAGATCTGGTAGGACCAACATGTCTTCTTTATGTTTTTTGGCTTATTAGCTAGCTGTCCGTCCATAGGAAAAGGATGATAGCATCAACAAAGATCTTGAGGTCCAGAGTTTGTATGGGTTTTTGTAGGGGGAGATTCGAAACCAAATCCAAACGCAAATTATATATAGCTAATGAACTGGGCTCATAATGGGTCCAAAAGTAGGAAATTTGATTATTTCAAGCTTAATTCATAAAATTATAAATGCCACTAATTAACTTATTTTTTATGATTCTTTGTCTTTTCTTCTTTAATTAATGTATTTCCAAAATCAAATTCTAACTAAACATTTATGGCAACAATAATTAATAAACCTATGTTTTTGTATTCTTTGTGTTTTACTATTATTTTATATATGTGTCTTTGGAAATGATTAATTACATATATAAATTTCATAATTAAATACATACATTATACGGTAACTATTTTACTAATTCAAAAAATACATAATATATTGTATATACAACAATTTTACTATACATTATCATAAAATTTTGATCCATAAAAAAATATAAAAATACATTTGTTCGGATATACATGTCATATTCTAAAAATATTGATCATACAATTGATGGTTTACAGGATACAATAAAATTACTCAATATAAACAATAAAATATTTATGAGATATAATTTTTATATGATTAAAATAATAAACAATAAAATATTTATGAGATATAATTTTTATATGATTAAAATAATAAACAATAAAATATTTATGAGATATAATTTTTATATGATTAAAATAATAAACAATAAAATATTTATGAATTATAAATGTGATGTGTAATTGTAGGGACCAAAATACAAATAAAAATATGAAACTTCAAATTTGAAGTTTTGAGAAGTTAAACTTCAAATATAGAGTTTCACTCCTCAAAACTTCAAATTTGAAGTTTTGAGAAGTTAAACTTCAAATATAGAGTTTCACTCCTCAAAACTTCAAATTTGAAGTTTTGAAGTTCTTTTTTGGAGAGCAAAAAACTTCATATTTGAAGTTATAGTGTCTTTTGGAGATGTTCTAAGCTACTATGAAAGGGAGACTTATAAGATGCTAATATTTTCTAACATGTTGGGTGAGACTGCCTGAGAGCAATTTAAAGAGAAAGAAAAGATGGTTAAATCAAATGTCTCTTAATATTTTGTCAGGGCAGAATCCTCAAGATTTGAAAGAAAGTAGGTACCCTCTTTTTATTTTCTTTCGGTTCATATCAACAAGTGTGCGAATAAACCAAATCATGTGAACCATTAAATTGCTTCAAACATTTTTTCCTAATTACTCAACCGAAACAAACTCTTGTTAAGCCTTAATTAAAAGATTTTCACAAATTTTGTCTTTTTGCGTACACATGTAAACACATTTATCAATTTTCTGAAACATGCTTAAAGACCATTTCAGAGAAGACTCTCACAAGTCCAAAACAGGTTTAGTTTATGTCTGGTGACTTGGTTCAGGTTGTGCATATTAAACTAATAAATTAGAGACTTATTGTAGAATAAGGAGACGACCTTACCTGACCTGACCCAAGTCACCAGAATAAACTGAAAGTCATTATGTTGATAAGAAGAAAAAATTAGAAGAGATGACTTTCAACAGCTGAAACTTACTTGGAAGTTCATTTTCTTTGCCCAGGGGTGTTTCTGGGAAAATGTCCCTCCAGGTCCCCACTTCACAAAGCTGGTTTGAAGTTTTTGGAAAGTCAAAATCATTTTGACGTTCGGAAAATTTATATGTTATCTGAATCCCATATAGTATTATGGGTAGATGTAAATTGAAAAGTAATGCTGAAAACAAAATATCAAATATAAATTTCTACGATGTTTTTATTAATTTAATTATGAGAAAGTCTAAAGAAAATAATGGATATTATTGTTTTATAACAATCCTAGTTTATTCCAGTGAAAACAATAAAGAACTAATATATATTGATAACATGATTAGTTTTATTATTCCCTAATATATTTTCATTGAGAGGTGTATTTGTAAAGAAGTATAAATTTAGTTAGTAATTAAATAAAAACTGGTAGTGTATATATTAAAAGAGGAATGGAGTAGGGTTGGTGGAATGGAAAAGGAGTTGTTATAAATTCATAATTACGGAAAATAGAGAGAAAGGGAAGGAAGAAAAACAAGAAAATAGTGTTAATGTGTTTCTCTTTAGCCTAAAAACTCATTTGTATTTGCCCAGGGTGTTTCTGGGAAAATGTCCCTCCAGGTCCCCACTTCACAAAGCTGGTTTGAAGTTTTTGGAAAGTCAAAATCATTTTGACGTTCGGAAAATTTATATGTTATCTGAATCCCATATAGTATTATGGGTAGATGTAAATTGAAAAGTAATGCTGAAAACAAAATATCAAATATAAATTTCTACGATGTTTTTATTAATTTAATTATGAGAAAGTCTAAAGAAAATAATGGATATTATTGTTTTATAACAATCCTAGTTTATTCCAGTGAAAACAATAAAGAACTAATATATATTGATAACATGATTAGTTTTATTATTCCCTAATATATTTTCATTGAGAGGTGTATTTGTAAAGAAGTATAAATTTAGTTAGTAATTAAATAAAAACTGGTAGTGTATATATTAAAAGAGGAATGGAGTAGGGTTGGTGGAATGGAAAAGGAGTTGTTATAAATTCATAATTACGGAAAATAGAGAGAAAGGGAAGGAAGAAAAACAAGAAAATAGTGTTAATGTGTTTCTCTTTAGCCTAAAAACTCATTTGTATTTGCCCAGGGTGTTTCTGGGAAAATGTCCCTCCAGGTCCCCACTTCACAAAGCTGGTTTGAAGTTTTTGGAAAGTCAAAATCATTTTGACGTTCGGAAAATTTATATGTTATCTGAATCCCATATAGTATTATGGGTAGATGTAAATTGAAAAGTAATGCTGAAAACAAAATATCAAATATAAATTTCTACGATGTTTTTATTAATTTAATTATGAGAAAGTCTAAAGAAAATAATGGATATTATTGTTTTATAACAATCCTAGTTTATTCCAGTGAAAACAATAAAGAACTAATATATATTGATAACATGATTAGTTTTATTATTCCCTAATATATTTTCATTGAGAGGTGTATTTGTAAAGAAGTATAAATTTAGTTAGTAATTAAATAAAAACTGGTAGTGTATATATTAAAAGAGGAATGGAGTAGGGTTGGTGGAATGGAAAAGGAGTTGTTATAAATTCATAATTACGGAAAATAGAGAGAAAGGGAAGGAAGAAAAACAAGAAAATAGTGTTAATGTGTTTCTCTTTAGCCTAAAAACTCATTTGTATTTGCCCAGGGTGTTTCTGGGAAAATGTCCCTCCAGGTCCCCACTTCACAAAGCTGGTTTGAAGTTTTTGGAAAGTCAAAATCATTTTGACGTTCGGAAAATTTATATGTTATCTGAATCCCATATAGTATTATGGGTAGATGTAAATTGAAAAGTAATGCTGAAAACAAAATATCAAATATAAATTTCTACGATGTTTTTATTAATTTAATTATGAGAAAGTCTAAAGAAAATAATGGATATTATTGTTTTATAACAATCCTAGTTTATTCCAGTGAAAACAATAAAGAACTAATATATATTGATAACATGATTAGTTTTATTATTCCCTAATATATTTTCATTGAGAGGTGTATTTGTAAAGAAGTATAAATTTAGTTAGTAATTAAATAAAAACTGGTAGTGTATATATTAAAAGAGGAATGGAGTAGGGTTGGTGGAATGGAAAAGGAGTTGTTATAAATTCATAATTACGGAAAATAGAGAGAAAGGGAAGGAAGAAAAACAAGAAAATAGTGTTAATGTGTTTCTCTTTAGCCTAAAAACTCATTTGTATTTGCCCAGGGGTGTTTCTGGGAAAATGTCCCTATAGCAAGAACCATATAATGCTTACCATTGTATCGTACTGTACTGTGCTATTTGCTGTTATGTTCTTGACATTCATTTTACTTTTGTTTTGGTTTAATGCATTTACACAAATTCCCAAAAGGAAAGAATCCGTTGCAATTGAGTGAATCAAATCTGGAGAAGAGAGTAGAGGTCTGAATCGTCTGATGCAGGTAAGTTTAAAGTTTTGGCGTCTTGCGATCAGTTTCGTTTTCTTTTCTTACTATCTTTACTTGTTAAACACCAAGAAAAACAAAGCTATACTTTATTGAAACTTCGTTAGTAATTTCTAGTTTGAACCCACTTTCGTGATGAGTGAGAAGAGTCGCAACTAACTAATTTTATATAGTTTGACCAGCCAAAAGAGAGTTATATTGAACTCTCAATGTAGGGTCTTTGTGTATGAATATCAATTTCTTGAACAAAGTTTCAACTTAATGTGGAAGAACATTTCGTGCAGAAATTTCATGCTAAATTTCCTTTCCATTTTCCACGTTTTCTTGACTCTATTGGTCCTATTAATTAATAAAATATTATATTAAAATATATAAATTTAAATAAAATAACTTAATTAATATTAAACTTCAAGGAAAATACCATATTATTCCATAAAATAATTTTAAGTAATGCATATATGATCTACTAGTGCATTTCAAGTAAAATAGCTCTCCCATTTTAACTTGTAGATTAGAGACTTATTGTAGAATAAGGAGACGACCTTACCTGACCTGACCCAAGTCACCAGAATAAACTGAAAGTCATTATGTTGATAAGAAGAAAAATTAGAAGAGATGACTTTCAACAGCTGAAACTTACTTGGAAGTTCATTTTCTTTGCCCAGGGTGTTTCTGGGAAAATGTCCCTCCAGGTCCCCACTTCACAAAGCTGGTTTGAAGTTTTTGGAAAGTCAAAATCATTTTGACGTTCGGAAAATTTATATGTTATCTGAATCCCATATAGTATTATGGGTAGATGTAAATTGAAAAGTAATGCTGAAAACAAAATATCAAATATAAATTTCTACGATGTTTTTATTAATTTAATTATGAGAAAGTCTAAAGAAAATAATGGATATTATTGTTTTATAACAATCCTAGTTTTTTTTTTTTTTTTTTTTTTGTCGACAACAATCCTAGTTTATTCCAGTGAAAACAATAAAGAACTAATATATATTGATAACATGATTAGTTTTATTATTCCCTAATATATTTTCATTGAGAGGTGTATTTGTAAAGAAGTATAAATTTAGTTAGTAATTAAATAAAAACTGGTAGTGTATATATTAAAAGAGGAATGGAGTAGGGTTGGTGGAATGGAAAAGGAGTTGTTATAAATTCATAATTACGGAAAATAGAGAGAAAAGGGAAGGAAGAAAAACAAGAAAATAGTGTTAATGTGTTTCTCTTTAGCCTAAAAACTCATTTGTATTTGCCCAGGGGTGTTTCTGGGAAAATGTCCCTATAGCAAGAACCATATAATGCTTACCATTGTATCGTACTGTACTGTGCTATTTGCTGTTATGTTCTTGACATTCATTTTTACTTTTGTTTTGGTTTAATGCATTTACACAAATTCCCAAAAGGAAAGAATCCGTTGCAATTGAGTGAATCAAATCTGGAGAAGAGAGTAGAGGTCTGAATCGTCTGATGCAGGTAAGTTTAAAGTTTTGGCGTCTTGCGATCAGTTTCGTTTTCTTTTCTTACTATCTTTACTTGTTAAACACCAAGAAAAAACAAAGCTATACTTTATTGAAACTTCGTTAGTAATTTCTAGTTTGAACCCACTTTCGTGATGAGTGAGAAGAGTCGCAACTAACTAATTTTATATAGTTTGACCAGCCAAAAAGAGAGAGTTATATTGAACTCTCAATGTAGGGTCTTTGTGTATGAATATCAATTTCTTGAACAAAGTTTCAACTTAATGTGGAAGAACATTTCGTGCAGAAATTTCATGCTAAATTTCCTTTCCATTTTCCACGTTTTCTTGACTCTATTGGTCCTATTAATTAATACCAACAAAAAACCCTAGGTGCAGAATGTTGACTATTATATATTTGCCATTTGGTGACATGATAAATGCACTAGTACTTTATTAAAATTAATAAAAATACTTTTGAATTTTTACATGTCGAACAGAACATATATAATAAAAATATCAATAGTTATAAAGATTTTATTTTCATTAACTAAAAATATGTGAAACATCTTTGACAAAAAATAAAAATAAAAGTGAAAACTGACTCACATATATGATCAATATTTTTTAAACAAACATGTATAGTTTTTAAGATTTACTTGTATTAAACATGGTGTATGATTTATCCGTAAATATTGTGAATATCTTAAAAATTCCAAATATCTGAAAACCAAATATCCGTATTTCTTCAAGCAAAGCAAATCGAAAAATCGATATCCGTAAAATCGCAAGAAATCACAAATACCAAAAATATGGCACTATTCGATCCACCACCCCTACTTCTTCCATAATTTTTTTAACTGTTTTTCTTAGTGATGGAAAGAGATTACGAGGCAATAACTGTTGAGCTGATGAACTTTATATACGTTGAATGTAGTAAGATTTCTGAGTCATGCCAGGAAGAAATGATTTAAGATTTTATTTTTCTATTTATTCTGGTGTCTCCCTCTTGCATTCCAGGAGAATACATGTCAGAAAGCTGCAAATCGTAAAAGGATGAGTCTTATTTAGAATTTTCTTGGATTCGTTTACATCTAGTTTATTTGTTAATCCAAAACCGTATGTCTATTGTGTAATCAAACAATCATAGTTATAAATTTTTTTTAAAGACTGAGAAAACTGACCAGATTTTGTAAAGCTTTTCTTTGAAACACTGCAAAATATTGGTTTTGTTATCAAATACTCTCGTGATGGGCATAGGGGTTATTTTGTCAAACATGCTCATTAAATTACCACATTTGCAATTATTTTCAAAAACTGCATAAATATGCAATTACCTACCACATTTTGTATATTCAGCTAAATGAGCCAAAAAAAAAACATATAGTACCGTTGGGTTGGATAAGACTACGATTGGAGCTATCGCGAGAACCATATAATGCTTACCATTGTATCGTACTGTGCTATTGTGTTCTTGACATTCATTTTTTACTTTTGTTTTGGTTTAATGCATTTACACAAATTCCCAAAAGGAAAGAATCCATTGTAGTTGAGTGAACTAAATCTGTAGAAGAGAGTAGAAGTCTGATGCAGGTAAGTTTAAAGTCTTGGCGTCTTGCGATCAGTTTCGTCTTCTTTTCTTATTATCTTTGCTTGTTCAACACAAAGAAAAAACAAAGCTATATTTTATTGAAACTTCGTTAGTAATATCTAGTTTGAACTCACTTTCGTGATGAGTCAGAAGAGTCGCAACTAACTAGTTTTATATAGTTTGACCAGCCAAAAAAGAGAGAGTTATATTAAACTATCAATGTAGAGTCTTTGTGTATGAATATTATTTTCTTGAGCAAAAGTTTCAACTTAATGTGGAAGAACATTTCGTGCAGAAATTTCATGCTGAATTCCTTCTATTTTTCATAACTAATTTGAATTCATAAAATTTTCTTAAATAACTAGCTCATATATAAACATATTAATTAATAAAATATTTATGAGATATAATTTTTATATGATTAAAATAATAAACAATAAAATATTTATGAGATATAATTTTTATATGATTAAAATAATAAACAATAAAATATTTATGAGATATAATTTTTATATGATTAAAATAATAAACAATAAAATATTTATGAGATATAATTTTTATATGATTAAAATAATAAACAATAAAATATTTATGAGATATAATTTTTATATGATTAAAATAATAAACAATAAAATATTTATGAGATATAATTTTTATATGATTAAAATAATAAACAATAAAATATTTATGAGATATAATTTTTATATGATTAAAATAATAAACAATAAAATATTTATGAGATATAATTTTTATATGATTAAAATAATAAACAATAAAATATTTATGAGATATAATTTTTATATGATTAAAATAATAAACAATAAAATATTTATGAGATATAATTTTTATATGATTAAAATAATAAACAATAAAATATTTATGAGATATAATTTTTATATGATTAAAATAATAAACAATAAAATATTTATGAGATATAATTTTTATATGATTAAAATAATAAACAATAAAATATTTATGAGATATAATTTTTATATGATTAAAATAATAAACAATAAAATATTTATGAGATATAATTTTTATATGATTAAAATAATAAACAATAAAATATTTATGAATTATAAATGTGATGTGTAATTGTAGGGACCAAAATACAAATAAAATATGAAACTTCAAATTTGAAGTTTTGAGAAGTTAAACTTCAAATATAGAGTTTCACTCCTCAAAACTTCAAATTTGAAGTTTTGAAGTTCTTTTGGAGAGCAAAAACTTCATATTTGAAGTTATAGTGTCTTTGGAGATGTTCTAAGCTACTATGAAAGGGAGACTTATAAGATGCTAATATTTTCTAACATGTTGGGTGAGACTGCCTGAGAGCAATTTAAAGAGAAAGAAAAGATGGTTAAATCAAATGTCTCTTAATATTTTGTCAGGGCAGAATCCTCAAGATTTGAAAGAAAGTAGGTACCCTCTTTTTATTTTCTTTCGGTTCATATCAACAAGTGTGCGAATAAACCAAATCATGTGAACCATTAAATTGCTTCAAACATTTTTCCTAATTACTCAACCGAAACAAACTCTTGTTAAGCCTTAATTAAAAGATTTTCACAAATTTTGTCTTTTGCGTACACATGTAAACACATTTATCAATTTTCTGAAACATGCTTAAAGACCATTTCAGAGAAGACTCTCACAAGTCCAAAACAGGTTTAGTTTATGTCTGGTGACTTGGTTCAGGTTGTGCATATTAAACTAATAAATTAGAGACTTATTGTAGAATAAGGAGACGACCTTACCTGACCTGACCCAAGTCACCAGAATAAACTGAAAGTCATTATGTTGATAAGAAGAAAAAATTAGAAGAGATGACTTTCAACAGCTGAAACTTACTTGGAAGTTCATTTTCTTTGCCCAGGGGTGTTTCTGGGAAAATGTCCCTCCAGGTCCCCACTTCACAAAGCTGGTTTGAAGTTTTTGGAAAGTCAAAATCATTTTGACGTTCGGAAAATTTATATGTTATCTGAATCCCATATAGTATTATGGGTAGATGTAAATTGAAAAAGTAATGCTGAAAACAAAATATCAAATATAAATTTCTACGATGTTTTTATTAATTTAATTATGAGAAAGTCTAAAGAAAATAATGGATATTATTGTTTTATAACAATCCTAGTTTTTTTTTTTTTGTCGACAACAATCCTAGTTTATTCCAGTGAAAACAATAAAGAACTAATATATATTGATAACATGATTAGTTTTTATTATTCCCTAATATATTTTCATTGAGAGGTGTATTTGTAAAGAAGTATAAATTTAGTTAGTAATTAAATAAAAAAACTGGTAGTGTATATATTAAAAGAGGAATGGAGTAGGGTTGGTGGAATGGAAAAGGAGTTGTTATAAATTCATAATTACGGAAAATAGAGAGAAAAGGGAAGGAAGAAAAACAAGAAAATAGTGTTAATGTGTTTCTCTTTAGCCTAAAAACTCATTTGTATTTGCCCAGGGGTGTTTCTGGGAAAATGTCCCTATAGCAAGAACCATATAATGCTTACCATTGTATCGTACTGTACTGTGCTATTTGCTGTTATGTTCTTGACATTCATTTTTACTTTTGTTTTGGTTTAATGCATTTACACAAATTCCCAAAAGGAAAGAATCCGTTGCAATTGAGTGAATCAAATCTGGAGAAGAGAGTAGAGGTCTGAATCGTCTGATGCAGGTAAGTTTAAAGTTTTGGCGTCTTGCGATCAGTTTCGTTTTCTTTTCTTACTATCTTTACTTGTTAAACACCAAGAAAAAACAAAGCTATACTTTATTGAAACTTCGTTAGTAATTTCTAGTTTGAACCCACTTTCGTGATGAGTGAGAAGAGTCGCAACTAACTAATTTTATATAGTTTGACCAGCCAAAAAGAGAGAGTTATATTGAACTCTCAATGTAGGGTCTTTGTGTATGAATATCAATTTCTTGAACAAAGTTTCAACTTAATGTGGAAGAACATTTCGTGCAGAAATTTCATGCTAAATTTCCTTTCCATTTTCCACGTTTTCTTGACTCTATTGGTCCTATTAATTAATACCAACAAAAAACCCTAGGTGCAGAATGTTGACTATTATATATTTGCCATTTGGTGACATGATAAATGCACTAGTACTTTATTAAAATTAATAAAAATACTTTTGAATTTTTACATGTCGAACAGAACATATATAATAAAAAATATCAATAGTTATAAAGATTTTATTTTCATTAACTAAAAATATGTGAAACATCTTTGACAAAAAAATAAAAATAAAAAGTGAAAACTGACTCACATATATGATCAATATTTTTTTCAGCAAGTCTAGTAGCATTAGAATTCCTCTCACGATCACATAATACCATTCCCATGAATTAGTTAGTTAAATACCGTTTTATATGAAATCTTAGAGCCTAAGGCCACTCTCTAACCTCGTACGTGAGATGGTATCTCATAAATTAAAAAGTAGCAGAGAGATTGAAGAATCAGTTTTGATTTAAGATCTTTTAAAAACTCATACTACTAAATACCCATTCTGACATGTGTTTATTTACAAATAAAATAAGATTAGTTGTAACTTGTAACCCCTTTAACAGTCTAACCTAGTCTATGAGATGCTATCTCATGAATAAAAAAGTAGTAGACAGAATGAAGAATCAGTTTTGATTTATGATCTTTTTAAACTGTATTAAATACCCATTTTGACATGTGTTTATTTATAAATAAGATAAGATTAATTCTAACATCCATCATTAAAGTTCATACACAAATTACACAATAATTTAGCCTTAACCCCAATTAGTTATTTATCATGAAACTATAAACTATCATTTATTTTATTTTTTGACAAAAAATATTTCTTGTCGAATTACTAATATTTATATATCATTATTGTACGTCCTATATTACACATGTATTAGTCTACGTGCAGTTTTAAAATACAAACATGTTTTAAAATACTTAACACCCCCCCCCCCATTATAATTTATTTTATTTTATTTTTTTGACAAAAACTATTTCTTATCGACTTACTAATACTAAGTGATTTTTTCGTGCTCATGCACATGTATATATATTTCTATAGTAAATATAGTATAATAATTTATTGCTACTTACTTTTAATTTTAAATTAATTTATATGCATCATTTATATTAATAATATTATATTACTTTAATTATACATATGATTTTATATATGTTATATCTAATTGATTTGTTGTTTTTCAGTCGATTTAGTTATCATTTGGGTAAATTAGATTGCATATATGAATTCAACTGTGATATTTTTTTATTCTATATATTAAAATTTTGATTAATTTCTTATTTGCATTTAGGTGGTTGTTATCTTAGATTATATTTTATGAAGATTATGTATAACTTAAGATATATTGTGCTTAGAATGAAAAATTAAATAAAATAAACTAAAGTGTCTGATTCCAAATTACATAAATTCATATAACAAAACGATAATATTCTGAAGTCTCATGCATATATATAAATTTTACAAAAAGAACTAAATTGTAATAGTTGATTAATATTTTATTTTCATTTTTAATATGTTTTGAGTTGAGTTACATATATTCTTTCAAATTCAAAATGAAGTATAATTATTATTTTTATTATAATTAAGTCAAATGTGCATGTATTTTCATAATATTTTTCAAATTATATGTTGATGTTTTTTAAAAGAATATTAGAAAATAAAGTGATGATCAATATGAAGTTACATGCGTAAGTAGTTGATACATTTTGAAAACTCATGTACACATATCAATATTTGCAATAATTATAATATTTAAAAAATTCTAAATAACTTTATGCCTTTGATTTATTGAATGGAAACTAAAATTTATTTTAAATAATCTTAAAAATGAGAATTCAGATTTGCTTTGGTATTTTTATTGTGGTTCTATTATGTTCCACAAACCAAAAAACATAAAATTTAAAAGCATATTTAATATTAAGAAAAAAATAACTTTAATAATGATAAAATATAATATATCTACCTCATTAAACTATTTTGTAACTATTTGATCAAACGATGTTTATTTAAAAACTTTTTTTTTTTTTTTTTTAATATCTCTTAAGCAGTAAAAAAATTGTGAATGTATTTAAAAATAATATTATATAAGTAAAATATAATTTATCGATATTTGTTTGTTGTAATTGAAAGATATTATAATCAACTAAATTTATGAAACTCTTAAAAATAAGCAGTAAACAAATTGTGATTGTATTTAAAAATAATATTATATAAGTAAAATATAATTTATCGATATTTTTTGTTGTAATTGGAAGATATTATAGTCAACTAAATTTATGAAAAATAAATAAAAAAATTTCAATATTACTAATTATAAAATATTTTTAGACAATTAAACATATATCAGTTTATGTTACTTAATTATTTTATGTAATCATCTAAGAAAATATATAGGTATATAAAAATATTTTTATTACTTTGAATTTTTTGTATTGTTTAAATTATGTTTTAAAAGAAATAATATTTCTGTTTCTAATATCAAGATTATCTGTGTAATTTTTTTTTAATGAAATCACATTATATAGAAATTTATTATTTTCATCTAAGAAAATATAGATATAAAGAAAGTATTTTATAAGTTCAAAATTATATTTTATGTTATATAAAAATATTTTTTAAATGTAATATTACTATTTTGTGAACTTTCTTTTTTTATGAAATCATATTATATATACATATATTTTCGTTTTTCATTTTTTTTTACTTTATAAAAAAATTTCCTTTTTATTATATGTGTATATTTTTCAGATTTTTTTAAAAGGAAACTAAATAAAATAATAAATAATAGTATTTCAAATATAAGTTAATTCATTAAGAATATTAGTTTAATCAACCATCTGTGAAAGTTAAAGCTACGACACATTGGAAACTAACTTCTCAAATAATATTACAGAGATTGTATTTCAAAAAATTAAAATGAAAACTAAATAAAAAGTTAATAATAGTATTTAAATTCATTAAAAGTATCTTTGTAAATAACCGTCGTAAAAATTAACAAGAACGTAAGAAACTGATTCGTCAAATAATATTATAAAGATTTATATATCATTATTGTACGTCCTATATTATACATGTATTAGTCTACGTGTAGTTTTGAAATACAAACATGAAGCATCTATGTTTATCAAAAAAAAAAAATGAAGCATCTATATGGCACCGTTCACACGATAAGGTCGTATATATATTAATTAAAAATAACCACTTGTGTTCCTCGCATGAGACTTTTCTACGGTTAAAGATGTCATCTAAACAATGACGGAGACTCCCGTATTACCAAACCCGTCGAGTTATTTAGGTTTTCTCTTGCTATATAAATGACCAAAGTGTTCTCTCTTTTCTTCATATCAATCAGAGAGAACCAAACATGAATCCAAACTCCGACAACAACCAAAGATGGGAGGCGAAGCTGAAGGACTTAACTTCCAACGTCCAGCAGATACAAGACAGCTTGTTGGAGGAGATACTCACACCAAACCTGAACACAGAATACCTCCAACGTTTTCACGTCGAGAGGTTTGATAAAGAGCTCTTCAAGAAGAACGTACCGGTCGTGTCCTATGAAGATATTAAGCCTTATATCGATCGTGTCGTGAACGGAGAGTCATCCGATGTATTATCGGCCCGTCCTATTACTGGTTTCTTGCTAAGGTATATAAGAAGTTATTTCTCTCTATTGATTAGTTTGTCTTTCTCGTACCAAAACTAAGTTCTTGAAATGTGTTTGTAGTTCTGGAACTTCGGGAGGAGCACAAAAGATGATGCCATGGAACAACAAGTACTTGGACAATTTAACATTTGCATATGATCTTCGTATGCACGTTATAACCAAGTAAGTCCCATAGTTTTTTTTTTTAATATCAAAAAGTCATTCTATTATATGAAGTGGTTTAAAAAACCAAACTGAAATAAAATAACCAATAAACAATAAACAATAATTTTCGAATTTAAAACCTAACACTCTTAGCTAACAAATATGCAATTTTGTTATCCGCCCGATGAACAAAATAATAGGGTAAAAGCATGGAAACATTCTCTATAGTCTTTTTAATATAGTTTTAACCATTATCTATATGAATATTTTGAATCAGACCACGGATGATTAATAAATCGTATCTTTGTTTTGTTTAGGCATGTGAAAGGTTTAGAACAAGGAAAAGGGATGATGTTTCTCTTCACTAAACAAGAAGCCATTACTCCTTCTGGCTTACCTGCTCGAGTCGCAACCAGCAGCTATTTCAAGAGCGACTATTTCAAGAACCGGCCATCCAACTGGTACTACTCGTACACAAGCCCTGACGAAGTCATATTATGTTCCAACAACACACAAAGTCTGTACTGCCATTTGCTATGTGGACTGGTCCAAAGAGACGAGGTTGTGAGAATGGGTTCCATCTTCGCTTCAGTCATGGTCCGAGCAATCAAGTTTCTTGAAACTTATTGGGAAGAGTTGTGTTCAAACATCCGTTCAGGCCGTCTCAGCGAGTGGATCACAGACCTTGGTTGTCGTAGTTCCGTGTCTTTGGTCCTTGGAGGACCACGTCCTGACTTAGCAGACACGATTGAAACTATATGCAACCAGAGTTCATGGAAAGGTATAGTCACAAGACTTTGGCCAAACACCAAGTATATTGAAACCGTTGTTACGGGTTCAATGGGACAATACGTTCCCACCATGAACTACTACTGTGACGACTTGCCTCTCGTTTCAACAACGTACGGTTCTTCGGAGACAACGTTTGGGATTAATGTAGATCCTTTGTGCAAACCTGAAGATGTTTCTTATGCTTTCATGCCTAACATGTCTTACTTTGAGTTCATTACAATGGATGGAGACAAGCGTGATGTGGTTGACCTTCAAGATGTGAAGCTTGGGTGCACTTATGAACCCGTGGTCACAAATTTCGCCGGTGAGCTTAATAAACATCACGGCCTTAACAACATGCAAACAAAAAAATTATATGGTTTAATTAAATTTTGTGATTTTTTTTATTCTTTTCAGGTTTGTATAGAATGAGAGTGGGAGACGTTCTCTTGGTGACTGGTTTCTACAACAACGCACCTCAGTTTAAGTTCGTAAGAAGAGAGAACGTTGTCTTGAGCATAGATTCAGACAAAACCAACGAGGAAGATCTCTTTAAAGCTGTTAGCCAAGCCAAGCTCGTTCTTGACTCATCAGATCTCATTCTTGTAGACTTCACCAGCTATGCAGACACCTCAACGTTTCCGGGTCATTACGTGCTTTATGTGGAAGTAAAGGCCAAAGAAGAGAACAATCATTTGGAGCTCAATGAAGAGGCATTCTCCAAGTGTTGTTCAGTGATAGAGGATTCACTTGACAATGTTTACAAGAGATGTAGGTTCAAAGATGGATCGGTGGGACCATTGGAGATAAGGGTGGTGCGTCAAGGGACGTTTGATTCTCTCATGGACTTCTTTATTAAACAAGGTGCTTCCATTGGTCAATACAAGACTCCTAGATGCATTAAATCAGGAAAGGCCTTAGAATTTATGGAGGACTATGTGGTTGCAAGTTTCTTTAGTACTTGAAATTGTTGTTCTTTGAATTGTTGGTCCAAGTGACTCGTGGTGGAGTCTTAGTTGCAATAAATTTACATGTGCCAGTCTATCTTGTGCACTTTCTGAATATTGATATTTTGTAGTATGTTTTTCACTAGTTTTTCTGAATATGGATTTTTGTTGTATATCTTCTTTTTTTTGATCAAAAGTTGTATATCTTCAACATTGGCAATTTCAAGTCTTTTTAACTCAAGAAAACAGAGCATCTTGTTTAACAGAATGGAAGTTGGAGATGGGCTTAGAAATTGTCCAAGAATGAGCCCAAATAGCTTTCAAAGAAACCAAACGCTCCCTCTTCTAACACTTCACCACCCTGCGCCATGGCTTCCAGAACTGAAGTAGACAATCCGGTTCACTTTTTCGTTTAACTATCTTGGTCTTGTTTATATGGTTATTTTCTTGATGCAAAATATGTTATATATGATGTTTGCAAGATATGAACTAATTTCATATTTCTTATATATACTAGGTAAAGGTAGGAACCGATGCGATATCATACGGAACTCATTACAAAAAATGCTTTAAAAAATACATGTATATGTAATAAAAGCATCTTGTATTAAGTTGTATTCCAATTTTCCAAATTTAGCTAGGATATAAGAATAACAAATAGAGTTCACTTTGCATGTTTAAATGAATAATTGTTTGTATGACATTTAAATATATATTTTTATTTAAGAGACATTACTAGAATTACTAATTTTTCTCCATTTAAAAATTCATATTTATGTGTTGGTAAAACAATTACTATTTTTATATTATTTACCTGCTTTGTTTTTGAGAAAAATATCAAAGAGATTGGATATAGTAATAAATATATGTTGACTTATATTCATATGGTCCTCAATTATAACATTGCTTTGAATTTCTAGGAGAGTTCTTATAAACACCAACTTTTATTATATTAAACTAACAAAATAATTAAATAAAATTAATAAAATTAATAAATTATGATTTACTTTTCTAAAATCATTAATGAATTTTATTGGATCTTGAATAGTATTTTTGACATCGAGATGGTATTGAAATATAGATATTCTAGGATTCCATTGGTTTCCAATCAAACTTTCATAGTTTAGGTCAAGATATAATAATAACAAATAGAATAACTCTACATATTTATATATGTCTCTTCTAAGAGTTTTGAAAATCATTTAATACTGAATCTGTTTCTTTTATTATATATATAATCATTGTGATTTTTTTGGTACGTAGTTGTCAATGCTCACATCTCTCTATATAAATGATTAAAGATTGAAATGACTGATAATCAAACATTAAAATAGTTAGCTAAGTGCTGTAATAGTTAATACCAAAATTGTTTTTTTTTAAAAAAGGCTTTCAATTAAAATACAGATAAAAATTACAAAGATATTATTTTCAGATCATATAGTTTGAGAAAGCATTGAAAAAGAGAAGAGCAGCCACTTGATCTCTCAAGCATGGAAATCAAGAGTGGTAGAGATGGGGACTAGATAAAAGTAGCTAGCTTGACCACACTAATTAATTATTACGATGACCACGACCAGAACGGCCACCTCAGCCAGGAGTACGAACACCAAAATTATTATGGTTTATCACCAAATACTATTATCATCAAAGATTACATTGGTTCTTCGCTAAAAATTTTATTCACCAACGGTAACAATGAACTCATTTTAAAAACATGGAATTTTATATTTTATAATTATTTTATATTCTAGTACATGCATGGAAAAAACTTAAGTAGAAAATTTGATGGTTATGCTTTCACAAAAAATCCACTCAAATTACAAAAGTACAACATTGCACTGAGAATTCTAGCTAGTAAGTTTTACCGAATATAATAACGTAGTTATGATCGAACTTTTCTAATATAATCTAAGAGTATGAATACATAGAACATGATTCATGTGTTCAATACATACATGATCACAAATGTATTTTTGCAAAGAAGGAAAAACATACCTTTTGTTTATGATTTTATGCTATTCATATTTAAATGACAATTTCTAATATCTTTTGTTGATATCATTTCATTTTAAAGATTTAAAATGAGTAACTTATTGACATGGAATATTTATAGATTTTCAAAGTTTTATTTAGTAAAACGCTTAGGTGTCACGCAGAGAACGTTTTTCACAAAAACTGTGAATTTAATGCGTTCACACTAACATTCTTTAAAAAGAACTTCATACCATCTATATTTTTCTTGACGAACACTTTTACGTGATAAACCTTCAGCTTCAAGTTCGATTAGTTGATTTATTAATCCTCTCAATATAATCATAGCTTCAATAAAGATTCCTTATTCCTCTATATGTTCTTATATGTTCCTGTTAAAAACAGTAACTCATCTGATCTATCGCCATTAAGTCGACAGATCCGCAGAGACGACAAAACGATGAAACTTTAGTACGATGCCAAGTGTTAATGAAAGAAACTTTTTCTCCATACATGCTTTCATGCATTTAACAGAGTACTCACGTTCTTGAGAACCGCCTCTCATTACTGAAAGAGGACGTTGAAAATCTATTTCTAGATAAATATGTTGTACTCGGTTTTGTTACTGCTCGATGAGGTGATCTTTGTTTCGAGGAGACTGAAACACTATAAATCATCTCGGTTTAGTGTATTAGTCTTCCCGAGCAAGCAATATAAGCATGTAAGTGTCACCACCTTCGCCGCCATTAGAGCTCTGCATTAGACGACCTTGAAGATGAGACTTCCAGGAACGAACCACCAGCAAGTCTCACGTGATGGTCGCATCTGGAACAACCTTTACAAATTAGAGGGTCAAATAACCTTCAATTTTTTTTATTATGCAACTATGTTTTCTGAATTTAAAGGAGCTATACTTTTTTTTTATTTCACTCAATTATTGTTTTGATTATAATATGTTATTGATCCACTTTTTTCGATTTTATTTGTTAAACCCTTAAGTTCATAACTACTACAACGTGATAGGTGAAATATAAAAAATTATTTTCCAAATTTAGCTAGGATATAAGAATAACAAATAGAGTTCACTTTGCATGTTTAAATGAATAATTGTTTGTATGACATTTAAATATATATTTTTATTTAAGAGACATTACTAGAATTACTAATTTTTCTCCATTTAAAAATTCATATTTATGTGTTGGTAAAACAATTACTATTTTTATATTATTTACCTGCTTTGTTTTTGAGAAAAATATCAAAGAGATTGGATATAGTAATAAATATATGTTGACTTATATTCATATGGTCCTCAATTATAACATTGCTTTGAATTTCTAGGAGAGTTCTTATAAACACCAACTTTTATTATATTAAACTAACAAAATAATTAAATAAAATTAATAAAATTAATAAAATTAATAAAATTAATAAAATTAATAAAATTAATAAAATTAATAAAATTAATAAAATTAATAAAATTAATAAAATTAATAAAATTAATAAAATTAATAAAATTAATAAAATTAATAAAATTAATAAAATTAATAAATTATGATTTACTTTTCTAAAATCATTAATGAATTTTATTGGATCTTGAATAGTATTTTTGACATCGAGATGGTATTGAAATATAGATATTCTAGGATTCCATTGGTTTCCAATCAAACTTTCATAGTTTAGGTCAAGATATAATAATAACAAATAGAGTTCACTTTGCATGTTTAAATGAATAATTGTTTGTATGACATTTAAATATATATTTTTATTTAAGAGACATTACTAGAATTACTAATTTTTCTCCATTTAAAAATTCATATTTATGTGTTGGTAAAACAATTACTATTTTTATATTATTTACCTGCTTTGTTTTTGAGAAAAATATCAAAGAGATTGGATATAGTAATAAATATATGTTGACTTATATTCATATGGTCCTCAATTATAACATTGCTTTGAATTTCTAGGAGAGTTCTTATAAACACCAACTTTTATTATATTAAACTTCCGAGCAAGCAATATAAGCATGTAAGTGTCACCACCTTCGCCGCCATTAGAGCTCTGCATTAGACGACCTTGAAGATGAGACTTCCAGGAACGAACCACCAGCAAGTCTCACGTGATGGTCGCATCTGGAACAACCTTTACAAATTAGAGGGTCAAATAACCTTCAATTTTTTTTATTATGCAACTATGTTTTCTGAATTTAAAGGAGCTATACTTTTTTTTTATTTCACTCAATTATTGTTTTGATTATAATATGTTATTGATCCACTTTTTTCGATTTTATTTGTTAAACCCTTAAGTTCATAACTACTACAACGTGATAGGTGAAATATAAAAAAATTATTTTCCAAAGCTTCTTCTCAAACTTGCAAACACCATATATTAAATTTTAATATTAGTAAACTCATTATAAAATGTCTCTGGTTTCACCCCTCATAACAATCATACATTTAGTTCTATCTAATTATCACTTAAAATATACCCTATGTTATACATAATCATAATATATACTTTCATCATTAATATATATATTTTATTCCGCGCAAAGCGCGGATTACTATCTAGTTTTGTAGTATATTTTGAACTAGGCCAACATTGACAACTTCAAAGTCTAAAAAACCCAGAGCATCTTATGAAACATAAATGAAGTTAGAGATGGGTTTATTAAAGGCCCAAGAATGAACCCCAATAGCTTTGATTCGAAACCAAGCCCTTCTTTTAATACTTCACCACCTTGCGTCAAGGCTTCCAAAACCGAGGTAGACAATCCGGTTCACTTTTTCGTTTAACTATCTTGGTCTTGTTTATATGGTTATTTTCTTGATGCAAAATATGTTATATATGATGTTTGCAAGATATGAACTAATTTCATATTTCTTATATATAACTTAAAATTTTACACAGTATTTAAGTCTAACTCTATTGAATTTGTTTTCATCGCTGATCCCTCTTGATGAATCGACTCAGCTTTTGTGCTATTTTTTTCTTTTTTGCCTATATATAGCTCTTTCCACATCTGTAAATGACCCTATTTTTTCCATTTCTATAATCAATTTGATATTTTATCAAAAAAAAAAGATACTCCATTTGTTTCATATTAATTGTTGTTTTAACTTGTAAATTTTATTTCATTACTAATATCGTTTTACATTTTCAAAGTAAATATTAAATATTTTTTAAAAATTTTACCTTTACTTTTAACTTATTAATAAATAAAATCAAACAAACTAATGTATTAAATATGAATAAAACAGATAAGTTATTATTTTTTAATTCGTGTGTAAAGGGAGGGAATATCTGATAAATCGTTTCATGAATATCTATATTATTAAAAGAGAAGTACCCATTTGAAAATGTTCTTACTTCATTAATTAAACTCTCTATTTTTTTGCTTGTCTTTTTCAGTTGCATTTATAAAATATCTTAAAACGAATAAAACTTCCTAATTTATTACTTGTCTTTTCAGTTACATTAATGAAATATGCTTAAATGAATTTAAACTTCCTATTTTATTGTTTGTCTTTTTCAGTTACCTTAATGATAATCACATGGGCTTTCTTAATAAGGTCTTTTAACATAATTGGGTTATGGATATTTAATTTTTATCTTTATCTCAAAACAAAAAAATATAAATAATTTATTATTAATAAAACATCTAAAATTATTTATATAAATCAGCTGTTTTTATATGTTAAATTCTTCATATAAGTTTAAAAAATCATCGTATTTTCTTTAAATATGTATAAATAATTTATAATCTTTTATGCCATACTAAGTCATTATATAATATTTGTTTATATTTTACATTCATAGCCATTGTTTTTATATATCGTATACAATTCTCTAATTACGTGCATATGTTCAATTTGTTTATATGATATCGACTATTCGTCATAAATCAATGGTTTAAGACCCCAAAAAAATAATTTACTTAGTGAATATAATTTATTAAATATTACAAATACATTATTTAGTTAATTAAATAATCAAAAATCGTAAATTCATATCCGCGCAGGATCTAGTTTCAGTTAATTATTAAGTCTCATAACTGTTTAATAGTTTTTGAATTTCTTATGATTAGTCCGTAAAATTTTAGAAAAAAAAAACAGAAACAAGATAAGTCTTGAGTTCCAAGTTTTAGATAACTAACATGTGTCCAACTAGTTCCATATAAAGAATAATCCAAATAAAAAGAACCTATATTCAACAATCATAATAACAACTAGTTCCGCACTCATTCATAATTTGTGCGTAACACTGTTACCAAAACATGCGAAGCTATAAGCTCTAAAAATAAAGATTGCTAAAAAAAGAAAAAGAGATCTATGAATGAACACAACGAATGGTCCCACCCCGCACCATTCCAAAAATATTTCAGTGGGTTGATATCTTTTCTTCAGATCATTGTCTTTTTTTTTTTTTGATCAACCTAGATCATTGTCTTTATAAACCTTTTTTCACATCTTCTTTCCTCATAACATCAATAGCCTAGAGTACAAAAAACCTATTTTCTCCCAACTTGCAAGCTTCATGCTCTTATCACTCCTTGAATTCCTTGCTCCATCAATTCGTTCAAACTATAGTATAGTTCCTTTCTAATTGTGTTGTACGTATACACACACACGTCTTGTTTTGGGGTTTGTGTGTGAGTCCATAGTTTATTGCAAAAATGGATAGGATGTATGGAAAGGGACCGGCTCCACCGGAAACGTCGGCGGAGGAGTATCCATCTTGGAACGAGTCTGATGTCACCGCTATGATGTCCTCTTTCAGCAATGTCATCGAGTATCCGGCAGCCGACGGACACGAAATGTCAGACCCGCCGGTCAAACAAGAGCTTGATAAGTCGGATCAACTACAGCAAGACCAAGGTAATTAGTTAGTTCCATACTTTAATACCATAGAAATCTTGTTTGCTTACTGATTTAAATACCATAGATATCTTCATTTATATATATATATATATATATCTGTAATAGTAATAACTTAATCGTTTAGATAGCTAGCTGGTGTAAGGAACTTGTTACAATACGTTAACGACTAAATACTTACTATTAATTAATAAACATTTCTCACTTAAAAACTAAAATATGAGAAAGGAATTTGTAAATGCATCTCTCTTTTAATTTACTTTACGTAAAGAACTTTCCTTCTGTCACCGATCACGTTACTACGTGTGTATCCTTGTTTTAGTACATCTAGATGTGTTTGTGTTCTTCCTTTGAAAGTACAAGCTCTATTATAATATTTTATAAATGCAGGTTTCATACTCGTCAAACATATAGTTTACATGTGGCTTCTGACCTAACTCGATGGGAGTAATTTGGACCTCGCATGTTCCTTTGTTTATTTGAAACTAATTTGTCTTCGGTCGTTCTTTATCAACTTTGAAGTATATCAACATGATCAACTTGTATTATATTAGGTGCGTTAAAAGAAAAACATGTCATACCTAAAAGTCGATCGTTATCAAAACTCAAAGTCTTAGTTTATACTTTTATTGAGTCATAGACACATTCGTCACATTTTATACTTTGAATGATGAGTTAATTACGCTTACATGTTTCATCCTGTATGAACAAAAATACAACCGAATTATTTTTTGCTAGGAAAAATAAAGGGACCGAAATTAACCTTACATAGAAACAAAAACCCATGTAGTATTTGTAAAGCAAATACTTTGTCACAGTTTTTGTGAATAAGTCTGAGTCTTTATATTAGTTGATTACCAATAAGTTTGTTGACAAAAAGAAAATAAAATAAAGATTACCAATCAGTCATAATTTGCTTAATTTTATCAGCTTTTGTGAATTTAATTTTCAGTATGCATGTAAATGCTTAACTCTTTGAATATTTGGTTAAATGATACATCCATCTTATTTATTTTTGTTCCTTTCAAGTGATAAACATCGAAACTAGTTTTCTCTTAGATTATTCCCTTGCTAAACAAGTGAAATCACACGTAGTATCTTCTCATGCATGTAGAATTGCACATACGCGTATTCTTTTCTTTGTTTTGTTACATGCAATAATTTATTTTATGTAACATGTTCTTCAAGATCAACCAAGAAAAAAACACTATAGAGGCGTACGGCAGCGACCATGGGGCAAATGGGCGGCCGAGATCCGTGACCCAAAGAAAGCTGCTCGTGTATGGCTCGGGACTTTTGAGACAGCAGAGGAAGCTGCTTTAGCCTACGACCGAGCCGCCCTCAAATTCAAAGGCACCAAAGCTAAGCTCAACTTCCCTGAACGCGTCCAAGGTCCTTCGACCACAAGCAACGTCGCATCTCAATCCAGCTGTGATCATGCCCCAAGAGATGGTAATGAATTAATGAACTCCGCTCCTCCATCTACTACTACTACTACTTCGTGGCCAACGGATTATAATCAAGACATACTTCAATACGCTCAGTTGCTTACGAGTAACAATGACGTTGATTTATCGTACTACACGTCGACTCTCTTCAGTAGTCAGCAACAGCCTTTCTCAACGCCTTCATCATCATCTTCTTCCTCGTTAACTTCTCAACAGATGCAACAGCAGCCTCAGCGTGAAGAGGAGAAGAACTATGGTTACAATTATTATTACTACCCAAGAGAATAATCTCATTATTATTGTTGGTCGAATAAGTTTCTTATAAATCTCTATCATAAATTCGTAGAAGCGAGTAAATTGCAACGAAACTTTGGTTGGATGAGAGACGTGTGCACTTTGTTTTTTCTTAGTTGTTAGTAAAATTTGGAAGTACTGATTGGTCATGTCTTAAGTTATGTGTAAAACAATGTTTAATTATTTATAAAAATCATGTTTACATAAAATGTTCAATTTTAAATCATTGTATTTGGTCGCTGCAGATATATTGATCATCTACTGATCTTTATAAAATTAAATTATTAATCAAGAAAAGATGCATTTTTGTTTTTTATTTTTGCTAAAATTTGGAAGGATGCATAATATACAAAAGTGGAAAGAAAAATTTGGGAATGACAGATGAAAATTAGAAACCAAAGCGTTAAAACATAAATGATAAAGGAAATTTAATTGAACTGCTTTTAGGATTTCGAAGTATATTCCTCTTTCGTTCGTACAATATCATTGTCACTGAACATAAATGATAAAATAATCATAATTGAGAAAAGGAACATGAGTTTAGATCTTTTAATGATAAAAGTAGGCATGGGCGTAAAAACCGAAAACCGAACCGCAACCGAACCGAAAAACCGAATCCGAAATCGAACCAAAGTTCAAAAATAACCGAACGGTTCCTATATTTCTATAACCGAAAAATCAAAACCGAACCGAGAACCGAATGGGTACCCGAATATTCGAAATAAAATTTATATACCTAAAAATATTAATTATATTTAGTATTAAAAATACTAAATATTCAAAACTTACTACTTATATACCGAACTATCCAAAAAAGTCGAAATACTCAAATATTTTTTTTATCTAGAGTATTTTAAATTATCCAAATTATCCTAAATAACCGAATTACCCAACTAGTTTTTATCCAAACTATTAAAATTTATCCGAATTACCCTATTTATATCCAAAAAATCCCCAATAAATTGTTTTTTACCCCGAATCATCAAAATTAACCGAAAAACCGGAGCCGAACTGTAACTAAATTGAAACCACAAATTTATTGGATATTAGTCGGTTCTTATAATTGTTATCTGAACCGACCCGAAACCGAAAAAACCTAACCGGATCCGAACCGAATTTCATAGATAACCGAATGGTTCCTATATCCCTATAACCGAAAAACCGAAAACTGAAAGAACCGAACCAGAATCGAACCGAAAACCAAACGCTGAGGCCTAGATAAAAGGATATGCTAGTTCACAAAAAAAAGAGAGGATTAATTTGGTTCTATATGTACTGTGAATTTTAATATAAATTTGTAATATATACCAAAATTATGTATTTGAGATATGCCTTATAATTTCAAAATGATAATTTAGTCTTTATTATATGTACTAGGATGCTGGCCCCGCGCAAGCGCGGAGATTTAGTTGTAATTTGTAAATGATGTATTGGTATGTGATAGTGACACAATAGCCAAAGTTACAATATCTCAAATTATACCTTAAGCAAAAGTTACGTAAAGAATACATCATAACATTTGAAATCAATAAAACTTTGATTATTGTTTATTTTCATAACTTTTTCCAAAATGGAATTGGAACATCTAGTTTTTGATACATCAAATGAGAAGCCAAAATCTATAATATAACAACAACATGAAGCATTTCATGATAAAAAAATACATCTATGCAAGCCACACTTAAGATCTCATTAACCTTATCCATTTTGTTCCCAGAACGCTACTTGTAAGCAACAAAAGTTGCTTTGGACTGGTAACTACTGATAGTTCCTAATATGCACAGAACATAATCATGATCTGAGTGTTTTTGTTATAGCTTCACGTAGCATTAACCAATTATATTGTAGCTTCTATGTTAACCCTTTGTCAAATCTGAATGAAGTTGCCAATGATACCAGCAACTGTGAGTTTTTGTATCAGACTTGACCTTTTAATGAGACAACTAGAAGACAAAAAAAAATTAAATTTGATAATTGAAAATGTGTGAGAAAAATCTTTGCAAGACCAAAAGGCACAGATGGAGGGATGAGTCAAAGAGAAAACACTAAGGTTTCTTCACAGCAATCAAACATGATCACATTTAGATAAAACTGTAGCCTTGTATGCCGCATTTCCCATCTCTATCTCCTTTAACGCTTTCTCCTTCCTCTCCTTACTCTCTTTTTCTTCTCCAAACTCTGACTCATGTTCATGCTCCGGTTTTTTTTCTTCTCTACCTCAGGATCCTTCCTTGGAGGCACAACTATCTTATCCTCCTGATCCACCGCTGCTTCACCTGACTAAGTCCTAAAATTAACATTTAAAGTTTTGAGATTTTGACGGTGTCTATGGATCTCCTACCAAATATTTACGATCGGGCCTTACCTTGAAGAATCTGTAGGTAGTTTCCCCTACATCTCTAGCCATTGGAAAGCATAACCAAATGGATCCGAGACAAAATGGATCTGAGACCGCGTGTGGACTCCATCCAAAACCTTCATTGTCTGCCAAACATGATTGTACTGCTTTGATCGATGTCAAGCCCGCTCGTGTAAACGTTGACGACGTCCTAGAGCTGATTCAAACAAAGGCAAATATGTTTTTGCCATGATAAGAGTATGGATTTTACGATCTGAGGGAAGAGTGATAAGGGTATAAATAGGGATCTAGATATCATCGAGCCGGAGGGGGGATGTGGAGGGTCCGTGGGGATCTTGAATGGAGGATTTATAGGAAAACATTGAAGTACCATCACTCTCATCGGAGGCGTTATGTGGGAGGAGTTGGGGGGGAGAGGAAGAGAATCGATACGGCGATTAGGGTTAGGGAGGATGAGTGATTTTTTTTAAGAGAAACGGGATCGACTCGTATCAAGACCGGCTCTGGATTGGGCTGCGAAATGGTTTAAATGGGCTGAGAATGTAACTTAACTTTTTATTCCAAACCCGATGCTGTGATGGCGCATGATTGATTGGTGGAGAATATTTATGTCCATGTGGCATCCCTTAGAAGCTCTAAAATTAGCTTTTTTTATATAGTAGTGATACCCTAACTCAAGTGTTTGGTTGTATTGATTTTTTTTTGGGTAAAAGGTTATATTTAAATTGTATATAAAGATATAACGAAAGCTATATATAATCATCGAGTAGATATGGCCAAACAAAATTTTCTTTTTGGTTTTAGCTAGTGTGCTCCTCGAACAATCACAGTCTCACAGATGATCACGACGAATATCGTTGTCGCTAATCATTTAAAGAATAGCTTTAAATCTGAGACTTATCTTTCCACACATTAATTCAAGTGTCTTCTTCTGTGCATGAATCTAGGAATGATAAATTGTTGGGTTATAATTATTTGAGGTTTATGTTATTTATTTATTTATTGATACATGTGATAATAGGACAAGCAAACCTGGTCTTCAGATTTAGATCGAGCTTTGGTCCACCAAAGATAGTACTTTAAACACTACACTTTCATTATCCTACCTCCAGTTTGATTGGCCTTACGTGATCGTTGGGAACATTTCTATATATATTTTACATTACTTGCACCATTCGTTATTCGTGTACTAAAATAATATTACAAAATAGCATCAATCGTATATATATGTTTATTTGAAACGTAATGCATGTTTAAAAGTAGATAAACAATGGCTTAAATACACTAGTTATTATCTTTTGGTTAATCCGAATAAACAAAGTAGATAAGCTTCGAATTTTTCTGTTTTACTAAAATTTATATAAATGCATGACTTATTTTACTTGTATTTTTTGTTCGGATTGGTCTATTCTAAAATATGAGTGGGTTATATATAATTGAGATATATATGAGACTGATGAGATGATGTAGAAATATCACACTAAAGAGCTTCTCGAGAGTTACGCATGCGCAAAGCGAAATGGGTCCCTTCCCATATTCCAGATCCTAGGACCAAGTCTAATCACCTGTCATCCCAATATTAAATCTTTCCAATTATTCTTTCCCAAAATTTAAGTAGACGACACAAATTTTCACATAGGTTGTGATTGAATAGCATCTTTGGCGTTAATATTTACGCTGGCAAATTTATTACTCTAGTTAACACTGAAGTGTAGCCAATCAAGTGAAATGATATTTTCTTTAATTTACTCTATTTACTGTTAAAACAAGAGAAAATGTACACTCATTATACTACTTTTAAAAGAAGAGAGAAGAGAGAAGCGAGAGAGAGAATCGTCGGTGTCCCCGACGTCCGGTGGCGCGTCCGCGCGCGTGCTGGCATCGGTGGCGTGTCCGCGCACGTGCTGGCGTCGGTGGCTCATCTTTTTTCGGTTAAGTCAAGGATCTCCGATGTGGGCTTCGATCTACCGATTCCCGATATCTTGGCGGCTCACGGGCTAGGGTATTGCGCCAGGAAGGGCTCGGCTCGTACGGTGCTCCATACGGCGGCGAAGCTGCTTTCTCTGGATCCGTGGTGAGGGGTGAAGAACGGTTAATCGAAGCGGCAGACGGCTTGTGAGTTCATGATACGCCCTAAATTAGGGAAGGATCACTCAATCGGACTTAAGGGATATGAACTCGCCAAAAGGGAGAACTGATGGATTGAATGGTGACACAATGGGTTGCGGATGGCCCAATGATACTACCAGACTTCAGTTGGTGCTTGATATGACTCACAAGTCCACCAAAAGAAGGATTTCTAGCGTTGCCGATATGGCCTACGAGTCCAACGAATTAGAGGCTGTTTACTTTCGGAGATAACTTCACCAAGAAACAAAGAAGTGTTCTACAAAGAACAAAGAGATAAACTCAAATAAAAGGGGAAAAACTGCTCTTATTTCGTGGTTCTTAGGCCCTATATATAGGATTACAAGTTGTAGAAATCCAAAGAAGAATGTGCTAAAAACAAGACATAGAAACTAGAAATGAAGACTTTGACTAAAGACCGAAATTAATGATTTTTGTTGAATTCTTTTTCCCATGCACGACCAAGACTTCCTTGCTGACTCTCTTGGCATTCTTGATGAGAATGGGCTTGAAATGGACTGAGGAAAGGTCTGGTCGAATTTGGTGTAAAACCCAACCCAAATTGAATTTGTTATGAATTTTTCTTTGGGCTGAAAAGGCTCATTTCGCCCAGAACTAAACCAGCTCCATCTTCAGTGTCACTTAGCTCATTCAGCTCCAAGCTAGTATCACTTAGCTCACTCACTCATCCAGCTCATCTACTATCACTTAATTTGGTTTCAGCTCAAGCATACTCTCTTCATTTGGTTCCATTTCGTCCTCGATCTCATCACACGGTTTTAGATCAGTATCCTCACCATTAATCCACCCTGGTTTGTCCTTTGTTGAAGAATCATCTGGCTCAGCCATGGTCGCATCATCTCCGCTCCTGCCCATGATCCGAGGCGACGGTCAGCTTGTAGCTTCCGGGAGTAGAGGCTCTCAGCTCTACGACCGTCGGCCTTGTTTTACGGGAGGCGGTGGCTGAAAGTTTCTTTAAGGAATGCGTATTCATATATAATTGATAATGATTTGTTTAAGGAACTAAAGTTTCTTTGAGAATCAATGTCCCAGAAAGTTCAAAACCTATTGAAGTGCTTGATTTTTTGAAAACAAATGGAAAATTGTTATCAACACACATATATTTCTTATTACATATTGTTGACTTTTCCAGTGTAATCGCCATAGCTGAAAGAAGTTTTTCAAAATTGATGTTGATAAAGATTTATTTGCGGTCTACCATATCACAAGAGAGATTAAATGATCTGTCTATGTTATCAATTGAAATGACTATGGTTGAAAGACTTGACTATATTAGTTTAATAAATTGTTAAAAAAATATAAAAAGAACTATATTTTAATAATAAGTATATTTTATATCACTGTTTTTATAAACAGACTATAGACTTTTTTTTAATGAAAATTTAAACTGTTTTACATTATTTTGCGATAATGATAAAATATGTACAAGAATATAGTTTTAAATTTTGATTGGGGCAGTACAAAAAGTTAATCCAGCGCTAATTGAACATAAATAATAAAAAAATCATATTTGAAAGAAAAAAGAACATGAGTTTAGACCTTTTGGTGATAAAAGGATAGGCTAGTTCATAAATAAAAGATTAGTTTGATTCCATACCATAAATTTTAATATAAATTTGCAATATATACCAAATTATGTATTTGAGATATACCTTATATTTTTCAATGATAATTTAGTCTTTATTAAAAACTAAAAGAAATAAAATGGTTCAGTTATCGTTTGGCTATATTGATTTTTTGGTAAAAGGTTATATTTAAATTTAATGTTACATATGTATATAACTATAATAACGGAAACTACATAGCATTGAGTAGATATGGCCAAACAAAATTTTATATTTGGTTTTAGTGTGCTCCTCGAACAATCACAATCTCACAGATGATCACGACGAATATCGTAGTCGCTAATCATTTAATGAATAGCTGTAAATCTGAGACTTATCTTTCCACATATTAATTCATGTGTCTTTTTCTGAGCATGAATCTATGAATGATGAATCGGGTTATAATTATTTGAGGTTTATGTTATTTATTTATTGATACATGTGATAATAGGACAAGCAAACCTGATGTTGAGATTTAGATCGAGCTTTGGCCCACCAAAGATAGTACTTTAAACACTACACTTTCATTATCCTACCTCCAGTTTGGCCTTACTCGTGATCGTTGGAGAATATTTATACATATATTCTACATTACTTGCACCATTCGTTATTCTCTAAAATAATATTACGAAGTAGCATCTATCGTATATGTTTATTTGAAACGTACTGCATGTTTAAAATACATAAACAATGACTTAAATACACTAGCTTCTCTTTTGGTTAATCCGAAAAAAATATGGGCCTTAAGCTTGGATTTTTTATTACTAAAATTTATATAAGTTAATGACGTATTTTACTTTTTTGCTCGGATTGGTCAATTCTAAGATATGAGTGGGTTGATATAATTGAGATATATATGAGACATATGAGATGATGTAGAAAGATCACACTAAAGAGCTTCTTGAGAGTTACGCATGCGCAAAGTGAAATGGGTTCCTTCCCACTTGGGTACGTCAAGTGTGTATGTATTTTGAGGGCCATCTTCAAGATCCTAGGACCAAGTCTAATCACCGGTCAATCCCAATATTAAATCTTTCCAATTATTCTTTTCCTAAAATTTAAGTATCACTTTATCAAAAAGAAAAAAAAATTTAAGTATCACACTACACGACACAAATTTTCACATATACATTCTTTTTTGCTAAACATAATCTTTCCTTTTCAAGAATATCTTGACTTGGACGTACGGTATCTGTGACAAGATACTTTTACCAGGCTTTCGGCTTCAGAAGTTTCAAAATTTGCGGCTGCTTTGCGTTGATTCCGTCCAGAATGAACTTCCCCAAAATACAATGATTATATTCGCATGCACATTAAGAATGCTATTTTCCCCGAATTTGAATTTTTATTTAAAAAATCAAAACCATATCCATCTGAAAAATTAAGATTTAGGTTTTGTTTATACAGATTACCCGGTTTGGAACTACGCTAGCAGCTAGTCGGACAGTAACCGAACCTAGCAAGTTACCGAAAAATGGGGAGTAGTTGGAGATTATCACGGAACCTAGTTTTAAATATAATTTAATATATTTATAATATATTTAGCTAATTTTAAACATGATGATACAAGTTCTTCGACATAATTATATAATTTTTATATATAATTTTTATATATAATTTTTATATATAATTTTTATATATAATTTTTATATATAATTTTTATATATAATTTTTATATATAATTTTTATATATAATTTTTATATATAATTTTTATATATAATTTTTATATATAATTTTTATATATAATTTTTATATATAATTTTTATATATAATTTTTATATATAATTTTTATATATAATTTTTATATATAATTTTTATATATAATTTTTATATATAATTTTTATATATAATTTTTATATATAATTTTTATATATAATTTTTATATATAATTTTTATATATAATTTTTATATATAATTTTTATATATAATTTTTATATATAATTTTTATATATAATTTTTATATATAATTTTTATATATAATTTTTATATATAATTTTTATATATAATTTTTATATATAATTTTTATATATAATTTTTATATATAATTTTTATATATAATTTTTATATATAATTTTTATATATAATTTTTATATATAATTTTTATATATAATTTTTATATATAATTTTTATATATAATTTTTATATATAATTTTTATATATAATTTTTATATATAATTTTTATATATAATTTTTATATATAATTTTTATATATAATTTTTATATATAATTTTTATATATAATTTTTATATATAATTTTTATATATAATTTTTATATATAATTTTTATATATAATTTTTATATATAATTTTTATATATAATTTTTATATATAATTTTTATATATAATTTTTATATATAATTTTTATATATAATTTTTATATATAATTTTTATATATAATTTTTATATATAATTTTTATATATAATTTTTATATATAATTTTTATATATAATTTTTATATATAATTTTTATATATAATTTTTATATATAATTTTTATATATAATTTTTATATATAATTTTTATATATAATTTTTATATATAATTTTTATATATAATTTTTATATATAATTTTTATATATAATTTTTATATATAATTTTTATATATAATTTTTATATATAATTTTTATATATAATTTTTATATATAATTTTTATATATAATTTTTATATATAATTTTTATATATAATTTTTATATATAATTTTTATATATAATTTTTATATATAATTTTTATATATAATTTTTATATATAATTTTTATATATAATTTTTATATATAATTTTTATATATAATTTTTATATATAATTTTTATATATAATTTTTATATATAATTTTTATATATAATTTTTATATATAATTTTTATATATAATTTTTATATATAATTTTTATATATAATTTTTATATATAATTTTTATATATAATTTTTATATATAATTTTTATATATAATTTTTATATATAATTTTTATATATAATTTTTATATATAATTTTTATATATAATTTTTATATATAATTTTTATATATAATTTTTATATATAATTTTTATATATAATTTTTATATATAATTTTTATATATAATTTTTATATATAATTTTTATATATAATTTTTATATATAATTTTTATATATAATTTTTATATATAATTTTTATATATAATTTTTATATATAATTTTTATATATAATTTTTATATATAATTTTTATATATAATTTTTATATATAATTTTTATATATAATTTTTATATATAATTTTTATATATAATTTTTATATATAATTTTTATATATAATTTTTATATATAATTTTTATATATAATTTTGCTCAGCCATGGTCGCATCATCCTGGCGGGTCATGATCCGAGTATCGATTCGATTGGCCAGGGGAGTAGGCTCTCGACTCTACGACGATTCGCTTTGTTTTACGGGAGGCGGTGGCTCTGTTAGCACCGTCATCGCCGGCTCTGCTCGGGAAGCGGTAGCTCGGTTAGTATCGTTCTTTTCGGCTTTGGTTTTTTTTTTCTCTTTAGTCTTTGTAGTTTTTCGTTCTTCTTTCTCTGTAGTCGATACTCAAAGCTTCAAAGCTCTTCCGCCTCTTGATCTCTCACCTGAAGCGACTTCGTGAATGTCGGTGGTGTTGGGTCAATGGTAGAGCGGTTCTCATGTGACTGCGGTCGTGTTTGATGTGTGTTTGGACTGTCGGCATGGGATCTGGGGCGAGATCGCGATGGGCGATGCTCTCCGATGAAAGATTCCATGCGACATGAAGCTAGCGGAGGTGAGTTGAGATTGGGCAGCGCCGTCGGCGTTCGGTGTGCAGCGGAAATTAGGGTTCCCGCCCTAGGGTGGTGGGTGTGGGCTTAAGGCCCGGTTGTTTGGGCTGAAGGCGGTTTGTGCAGTTTTTAGTTGGTGCAGTCCGTTTGGGCTTTATTGTATCTTGTTTCAGTTTGGGTTTTGTTCCCTTTTAATTAAAATATTAAGAGGGAAAAAAAAATGTAAACTCATTATTACTCTACTTTCTACTAGAGTAAAATTGTTTTCTCCTTTTTCCACTCTTTTTCACGTTCTGGTTTACTCCCATTTTTACCATTTTATATTACTCCATTTTACTCCGTCAGTTACCAATCAAACTCATAGACATTCTTTTTTGCCTAAACATTATCTTTCTTTTTCAAGAATATCTTGACTTGGACGTACGGTATCTGTGACAAGATACTTTTACCAGGCTTTCGGCTTCAGAAGTTTCAAAATTTGCGGCTGCTTTGCGTTGATTCCGTCCAGAATGAACTTCCCCAAAATACAATGATTATATTCGCATGCACATTAAGAATGCTATTTTCCCCGAATTTGAATTTTTATTTAAAAAAATCAAAACCATATCCATCTGAAAAATTAAGATTTAGGTTTTTGTTTATACAGATTACCCCGGTTTGGAACTACGCTAGCCGCTAGTCGGACAGTAACTTCGAACCTAGCAAGTTACCGAAAAATGGGGGAGTAGTTGGAGATTATGCGGAACCTAGTTTTAAATATAATTTAATATATTTATAATATATTTAGCTAATTTTAAACATGATGATACAAGTTCTTCGACATAATTATATAATTTTTTATATATAATTTTAAACAGTCTCTTTTTGATTCGTAAATGGTGGGTTTGGTACGAAAAAATTCCTAAATGTAGTATTATGTGTTTGTTTTGGATTTGGTAGCTAATTATAATTATTTAGTAATAAATAATTATACAAAATTTGTCAATAATGAGTAAAAATAATCAACTGTGTTTTAACTTACACGGACGAAAAAAAAAACTTAGACGGTCAACGCGGGATTAGGCGGGAATTAGACGATCAACGCGGGATTAGACGGAGATTAGGCAGGAATTAGGCGGTCAACGCGGAAATTAGGTAATCTTACGCAGGTCAATGCGGATCAACACCTGGCTACACCGATTTAGGCATAATCGCCGCGGTAAACCTCCTAATAGATATGTAATATACAATTCAACTACTACTTCACATTTAAACTCAAATTGTAGACCTTAGCACTAACCGAGAACGGCTTAGCAAGAGGAGAGGTCAAACAGTGCAGTGTTCCAGGGCCCACACAAAGAGGTCCAATAAATTTCTTTTTTTTTTCTTCTTTTTTTGCAATTTGGTTAGTTGATTTTTTAAAAGAATTGTTATAAATGAAATTACTTTAACAAAAACGTTTATATATATATATATATATATATATATATATTTCCTTAACTAAACTTGTTTAATATGTTTTTATAATTAGATATACTACAAATTTTCATAACATAGGCTATTAAAAAAAATTGTCGGCCTTAAAAGTTAACATATTTTTTCAGAAAAATCTAATTTTTCAATAAACAATTCGGAAAAAAACTGGCCCCTGGGCCAGGAAAATCTCGAGCCGGCGCGGGCACTAACTAGTAACTACATTTTTAGATGAAGGCTCGTCATTTCGGTTCTATGAGAGTAGCGTCGGCGGTGTGACAGCGACATAGATAGTGAGTCGTTTCAATTCGAGCCATGACCACCGGTTCAATGATTTGTGTGCGAGTGCTCTTACAACTCTTCGGTTCAATGCTTCTTAGTCGGAAACACGAACCGGTATAGCAAATTGAACCGAATTTGTTTCCGGTTCTATTCAAACATTTATCCAAATTAGTTTTCACTCAAAAGATTTATTTCTGTTTCTTTTCTTCAGGGAGAGTTTTCAGGACAATGCATTACATGCTTCCCAAGATATTGGCAACATTTTTTTATCGGTCCTATCATAAGGTTTATGTTTGTGCTGATACATAGATAATGAAAAAAAAATCTGTTAATATCAATCCGAAACTCATCCAGCGCTTCCGGGCACACGAACATTTCGCCACACCACACCCTTTGTGTGCCTTATCCAATATCTCCTTTAAAGTCTCCAAGCGTAGAGCAATAGAGAGGCCACAACTCATCTACCACACCAGAACAGAGGTCTGCTCTCGAAGCAATTTCGTGAACCACAAGTAACCAAGACTTGGCTGTTTTAACCTATAAGCGAGAGAATTTAATTAGGGCTTTGTTTTTTTTTTGTTATTGTCGTACGTTGCAGATAATAAAAAAAGAAGAAAACCATGTTGCCAAGGTTCGACCCCACAAACCCATTAGCTTGCATGTCCGTTCTTGAGGATGTGACCAGTAACGCAAAGCAGATTCAAGATTCCGTGTTGGAAGCAATACTTTCACGTAATGCTCAAACCGAGTACCTTAAAGGTTTCCTCAGCGGTCAAATCGATAAACAAAGCTTTAAGAATAACCTACCCCTTGTGACCTACGAAGATTATCGCTCTTATATCGACCGCATCGCTGATGGAGAGTCCTCTAATCTCATATGTGATCGACCCATCAGTCTTTTCTTGGCCAGGTATCTTAAAAAAAAAACACCTTGTTTTACCTTAAAAAACACACCTTGTTTTGATCTGGAAACCCATGGAGACAATGTTTTTCTGCTATGTGATAACTAAAACAATTTTAAAGAATTTGTAAGACATTTAATTCGAGCATCATTATCGGAGGTCTTTCAAGTAGAATTTCACTCCATACATACTAATATTATGGTACTAGAGTTTCTCAATATGCTTAAGAGACTCATGCTATAGTCTTTGGTTTAGGAGATTTTTACATGAGTCTCTCAAGCTTTTGAGAAACTCTCCCATAATATATATATAGGGTGAGAAATTCTAGTTGAAAAACTCCGATGCGGATAGTCATAGAAACCTAGTCTTTAATCCATAACCTAAAATGAAATAACCCACACGCATATTCTTAGTTCCCCTGCTTAACAAATACATGACATATTTATCTTCAATAATGTGAACTAATCTGAAGTATGGATTATGTAAAGAATTAAGGAAGTGAATGTTTTTTTTGTAGCACTGGTACTTCAGGAGGATATCCAAAGCTGATTCCTTTGACAGCAGAGGACATGGAACAGAGGATACTGTTTGCGTCTCTTTATGCACCTCTAGTCTTCAAGTAAAGAGTTCCAAACTCTACAATGTTTCTTCTTGCTTTGTTATAAAAGAGTATGTTAAACCCAAACCCTTTATTGTTACTATTTGTAGGCACATAGGAGGGCTAACCGAAGGAAAGTCTCTCATGTTCTATTTCGTGACCCGAGAAAGTGAGACTGCCTCTGGGTTGATCGTCAGGTTTATGTTAACTTGTGTCTTAAAAAGCGTGAACCCAAGCAACATATTTCTCTGGTAAATCAACAAAAACATTTTCCCCACGTTACATTCACTCTTTAGTTAGGGTTTCAGTGAAACCAGAGCCAATCATGGGCATATATACAAGTAAAATTTTGGACTATGCCTCCAAAATTTAAGAAATAATTTACAAAAATATAGATTCTAATTTAAAAAATGTATATATATTTAAATTTTTACTAGTTATTTATAACCCCTAAAAATTTTGGATGGCTTTGAAGAGTCCGGCCTATTCTCCTAGGTGCTGGTAGTGTTTATTTAATGTATTTGTTATACGGTTTTACAGGGATCGAGTACAGGTAAGCCCACATGAAATTTCGACTTGTGTAGACACATCTCAGGCCATGTACTGCCAATTGCTTTGTGGACTTGTACAACGCGAAAACGTAGCTCGCCTCGGTGCACCCTTTGCTTCTTCGTTCCTCAAAGTAATAAACTTCTTGGAAGATCACTGGACTGAGTTATGCTCGAACATAAGGACTGGCCGTGTCAGCGACTGGATCACCGACGCTCAATGTGTTTCAGGGGTCTCTAAGTTCCTCACCGCTCCAAATCCAGACCTAGCGAGCCTGATCGAGAAAGAATGTAGTAAAACATCATGGGAGGGAATAGTGAAGAGACTATGGCCAAAAGCAAAATGCATAGAAGCCGTTGTTACCGGCTCCATGGTACAATACATTCCGTTACTAGAATTCTATGGTGGAGGTCTCCCTTTGATTTCATCTTGGTACGGGGCCTCTGAATGTTTCATTGGCATTAATGTCGATCCTCTGACCAAGCCTTGTGATGTGTCGTACACCATTGTTCCAAGTATGGCATACTTTGAGTTCTTAGAGGTTGAGAAGGACCATCAAGAAACTGGACATAATCCCACAAAGAACCCTGTGGTCGTTGATCTTGCCGATGTTAAAATAGGACATGACTATGAACTTATAATCACAACATTTTCTGGTAAGTTTTTGTTTCTGTCAATTTCAAAAATGTGTCAAATCGTCAATATTCAAAATAAGTTTTACTTCTTGAAAAATGGTTCTAAAAATTGGTTTACACAGTGCTTAAGTCATAGAAATAAAAATAGTCATGATTTTTTAAAAGTATTTTTTTTAGAAAATCGGTATATGTGGAACCTAAGCACTAATAGAATAGTAAAGCGATTTTTTGAACATTAAAAATGATTAACGATAATTCCAATATAATCTTTTTTTTTGTCAGCCTCCAATTTAATCTTTGTGAATGAAAATTAATTATTATAGAGAGTTTTTCTTGCAGAGTCTTGTTTGTTAAGACAAAAAAAAAAGATATACATAATAAACATTTTAATAGTTTTTTGTTATTATATGTGTCACAAAATCTATGTATGATTTTACAGGTTTGTATAGGTACCGCTTGGGTGATGTTTTACGAGTGACCGGTTTCTACAACAATGCACCCCAATTTTATTTTGTAGGAAGACAAAAAGTTGTTCTGAGCATGGACATTGATAAGACCTACGAAGAAGATTTGCACAAGGCCGTGACAAGCGCGACGCACTTGCTCGAGCCACATGACCTAATGCTCATCGATTTCACTAGCCGTGTGGATTCATCCTCGTTCCCAGGACACTACGTGATCTACTGGGAACTCGGGAGAAAACTCAAGGACGCGAAAGTCGAGCCACACCGCCATGTCTTAGAAGAATGCTGCTTCACCATTGAGAAGTCTCTCAACTCTGTCTACAGAAAGTTACGAATGAATGATGGTACCGTTGGACCCCTTGAGATTAAGGTTGTTAAGCGTGGCGCTTTCGATGAGCTCATGAATTTGTTTCTGTCTCGAGGCTCTTCTGTGAGTCAGTACAAGACCCCGAGGTCGGTGACGAGTGAAGAAGCTATGAAGATATTGGAAGAGGCGGTTGTTTCCGAGTTTCTTAGCACGAAAACTCCGTCGTGGGAGCCACGTGAGATGCACTCTGGCCGATAAACCGTAGTCACGTAGTGTGACACTTCGCTTATAATTAACATAAATAACGTCGCTATATATACTTTAAGATTTGTGGAACCTTTTCTTTTTATTATCACATAAAAGACGCCATTATAAAATCGAATATAAAAGTCTATTACAATCGCCGAGTCATGTTCTGCTAATCTTTCATGTGCCTATAAGATGGAGACCTGCTCAATTATGAAGATGTACGTGTTAAACTCTATAGCAGCTTATTCTATACAGGCTCGTCCTATGTATTACTTAGACATGTATTAAAACGCCTAAACACGAAAAATACTTTTACCATAAACCATTACATTAAAAATTGATATCCTAAAACTTTTATATAAATATTTTACAAATTTTGGCGCCTAAATCAATTGTTTTGTGAGCTTTAAGCTCAGGATCAAACTGATTCTACACTAAAAGCTAGATGTCCAACACTAATCAGTAATGGGTATATAATGTCCTTATTACCAAACACCAAAGATTCAAAGTGAAGTTACAAATGTAAAAATCAAGTAGTCCAAACATGATTTGTATTGCTACATTAGTTCCATAAACAGTTTTATGACATATATGACAACGAGCTAGCAAAAGGGACAGATAAAAAGTATTACCGTTCAAGGCCTTATATAGCACTAGTGTTGGTCAATTCTATATGTTACAAGGTTGATGCATTTTAAGGAAAAATGATCCATGACTTTTCAAGGGTCCAAGATCAAATCAATGTAGTATAAATAAATATCGAACCAGTTCTAAGTCATTCTAAAGCAAAGGGAATGCAAGTTCATGCTTAAGCTAAGTGCGATCCGGTTTTAAATATGGTATGAACTAAGAACTAATAAGCTAATGCAATAAAATAATGATCTTTCTTTCTCAATTTGAAGCAAGAGGACTCATAGGGCTAGGCATTTGATCTCGGGTGATGTAGATCCAATCTAAGGGTGGCAATGTATCAATCAAACACTTTTCTTATGCCTAGGCACTAAGCTAAACAAGCTCTATCTCTAGATGAATGTTTTTTTGGTAAAACAACTCAAGTATCTAATCTCTTAGGTTGAATGTTACTAAAGCAAACATGGAGAACAAGTCCAATAGCAATCTTAACTCCTTTAGCAACTAATCTCTTAGGTAAAGCAAGCTAAAAGCATTGAAGAGTTGGTTCAGACATTTCATCATACACCTTGTGGGCAAGAAATACCTAGAGATCCATTTTAGTATGATCAAGACTAAAATAGCATTGAGAACCCTCAACAAGCAAGGAAACAAGTAAATCTAACACTAAACACCCTAGATCTTCTCTAATCACCCTTAATCACTCTAGCCCATGAATCCAAGATTAGTCTACTCACTAATAGACATGAATAACCCCAAAACCATGGATGATTCAAGGTTAAACATGATTAGAGAACAAGATAATCAAGCAAAGATAAGAAATTATGATCAAGATTAGATCTTTCAACTCAAAGTTCTTTTTGATTAGATAGAAAATAAGATATGATCCTAACTTTAGGATTACAAGAGTATTTATATGTCTTTGGAAAACCTAATGGTTTCCATTAAAAAGTCTAAAAAACCCTTTTAAAACATTAAAATTCGACTAAGATAAAGAATGCTCGAGGCGAGGGTCGTGGCGTAGCTCCGTAGGTCGCTCAAAGATCACCTCCACTTCTTCAAATCGCGGGGTCATGACCTCGCTGCACCAGGTCGCTCCACATATGGGCGGGTTAGTCACCCGCTGCGAGGCGTCGCTCCACATCTGGAAAGTTGTCGACGACATGTTGAGCTCGGAGCGGGTGCACTACCCCGGTGCGAGAGGTCGCTCTGGTACAAAGCGGGTGTCATACCTCGCTCCAGTGGGTCGCTCTACACTTCACTCATCCAGAGCGGGTGCATGACCTCGCTCCAGTAGGTCGCTCCAGCTCCTCTACTCGCCCAATGATCCTTTTCTACTTCTTTTTTGAATCACAATGCTCCCAAACATCTCCAATCACTCCATAGCACTCTCCAACACCTAATAAGGACAATGCATGCAATATGGACTCTAAAGATGCTTAATTCCTATTCTATATGATCAAAATGTACAAGATATGAAGGCTAAAAACATGTAAATATGCAAGATATCAAAAAACTAGTGAAGAACCCGCGCAAAAGCGCAGATATTTTTTCAACTTTATCACAATACTTATTTAGTTTATATTATACAATTTTCCAATCTGTAGATTATATTTTGTGTTATATACTATTTCGATATAATATCTTTTTTACATGTATAGATGGTGTAATTTTTATAGTATAATGTTTATATGTAATAATTTGGTGTTTCGATCCCGCCATCGATTAATCATATATTTTTGCTTATATTATGAGATAGCTTTGTTTAAATTTAATATTACTGAAAAAATATATATTTAGTGTCACAAACATATAGCTATAAACATAAAGATTGAAATACTTAATTTGCATTAACAGAATTACTGAATTGAAATAATTTAAATACCTATTAATTTTAACCAAAAGAAATTTGTTTTATATAATATTAATAATAGGCTTGGCCACATTTTTTTAGCATTATAATTGTTAAATTGTATTATTAAAAACTATACATGCTAAGTTGTGCTCTATATATTTCATATTAACATTAGGGAGTATATTGTAAGAAAAAAATTGTAAGAAAATAACAATTGCTGTAAAAAAAATAATAACAAATTGTAAGAAAATAAAATTAATATGTAAATTTTATTAAACATATCACATATTATTAATGAGCTTGATTTTTATTACTTAAAAAAAGAATAACTTTATAACTTTAAGAAGATCTGGTAAAAAAAAGAATAACTTTATAACCACAAAAAGAATAACTTTATAACTTTAAAAAGAATAAATTGTATTAGTTAAAATCTATTTTCGTACTTTAAAGATTAGCTTGTATAGATTTGGTAAAATCAAGTAGGATTGAGATATTTTAAAAACCGAATAATGTTCTAAAAACAAAAAAAAAAAATCTAGGATGAATATTATAAATCACTGGATTTTGAAAAATCATCATTAACTATATTTTAAATATAATAAAATGGAAATTAAAATTTTTGTTCATATAATTAAATGAAGTTCATAGAATACATTTCAAAGTTATATTATACTATAAATAGGGTTGTTTTATATAGTCTACATATTTTTAAATGATCAGATTATTAATGCGCACAAGCTTACATTTTTAAATCTTACATTTCAAAACAAAATATCTTTTTGCTTAGTATAGATAAAATGAATAACCAAGTATATATAAATCTAATAATTTATATAACTGAAAGACAAAAAGAAATTTGGTTATATGAAAATAATGGACGAATTCAGTATATGAAATAATACTGTAAACAATCATTTATGGGTCCCTTGGATAGACTCAGTTAGTATGAAGTGTATATGAAATCTATGCGATGAATTTATCTTTTGGTTAAGTTCTATTTTATTTTATTTGATCATATTGGTGTATAGGTTACTGCTTTTTTGACATTTGTATATTCAAAACAAATACATGAGTCACCAAGATCCTATGTAAAATCCGATGGCACAAGATATGAAGTTAGTTAAAGTATTCCATTTCATATTGAAAATTACTTCCACATGATATGCTTTTCCATTTCGTTGCCTGTTCTTATTCTTTTTAACTCATTAGTCATTTATATATTGTATATGACACTGTGAACGCGTATATATGTTACGTTATCTATATATTTCATTGGGAAGTGTCATGGTGAGTAGAATAATAAACGGTGCATAATATTCCATTTCATATGGATAAGTACTTTCACATGATATGCTTTTCCATTCGGTTGCCTTTTCTTATCCTGTTTAACTCATTAGTCATTTCTATATTGCATATGCCACTGTGAACCATCTTCACTCTTTGACTCTCTTACTTTTCATTCTTCAGGTTTGGTATGGAGGAGTTAGAGCTTCCAAGTAGATTGTTTGAGACAGGCTATGAACTCACTGGCAAGAAAAGGGTTAACAATTATTTCAATCTCCGTTGGATCGAAGTAATAAAGAGTGCATTAGAGGATGAGGACCTCACGATGTTGAGTGCGTCACAGTTTGGCCAAGTACTAAAGATGGGGTCCCATGCCTTCTCGGTTATGTTTTTTCACTACCTTCTTTCACGACAGTTGATCACTGAGAAGGACTTCGAACTATGGTGGCTTTTCGTGGGGAAACCAATTCGTTATGCTATTCAAGACTTTGCACTCGTAACTGGGCTCAATTGTGGCCAAATAGTGGACCTTCACCATCAGGCGAAGGGTAAAGGTGCGCGTGGTAAGGGAACCGGAAAATCGACATCATCGAGCGCTTCTCCGTCAACATGGGATGTTCTGTTTGGAAGGGAGGATAAGCCCACCACCAGCTGGATAATTGACCGCCTTGTGAAGGGAAAGAAATACAAGGATCCGTTAACTCATCTCCGCTTGGCCTTGTTGGTGCTGGTTGAAGGTATTTTGTGCCCCACATGTGGCACAACGAACATCAGACCTGAGGTTGTGCGGATGATGGATAATATGGATGAGTTCCTAAACTATCCATGGGGGCGTGAGTCATTTCTCTTGACGGTGCGCAGTACAAAATCTCGTCGTCCCAATCATTTTGTGTTACAAGACACAATGGCCATCCAAGGATTCTCGCATGCCATGGTTCTTGTTACAGTTGCTGCTTGCCCCGCGATACTACTTAAGCCCGGAGCAGTTACCCTTCTGGATGATGAGTCTAAAAGCAGTGAAGATATTGTTAACGAGTTGCTTGATAGGAAGTTCAGCGTGAATGTCGTCTCAGCCAAAGCTGTCGACCAAAAGGGCCAGGTAACATTTTCTAAGTGCTCTCACCATGTTACACTCTTAATTGTTCGTATAAGCGTGTCATTTATTTTTTTAAGTGATTTGTTGTTCTATTTTGGGGAACATCTAGTGTACTAATTTTGCAGAAGATTTATGGAATATCATTACGTATTTGTGCTCTCTTTATGACATAATATGATTTTCTAAAACCGGTTTCCATTTCGAACGTCATAGTATGCATATAGTATTCCATTCAAGTATCCCATGTATGACAGTATCAACTACTATTATGTGTTGATTTGATGCAATTTTGGTCCGATGTGATGTCCATCTGATGTTCTTATTCTTTGTTATGCTTCAACTGGGGTTTCATTGAGAAGTTTTTGAATTTTTTCAGGCTTTTGTGCGATCTCTTATTAGATCAGATGAAGCTGGTGAGAAGTTATATCGTGGGTTGGAAAACACGGAAAACGAAGCTGTTGATCACCTGGTTGCACTAGCTCGTGATGACTACCCATTTGAACACAACACATGGACAGGTGGTGTGAAAGCAGATGATGTGAAGGTGAAGAAGGGCCACCCTCTCCCAACTGACGAGCACGAACCTGAAGAAACTGAAGGGAATATGGGCAGCAAGGAGGTGTGACGATGTCATCCACTCTGGAGAAGGAAGAGGCCAACCAAGTATGAGGCAGGGTGAGGCGCCTATTGGTGGTCGGCCTACTTCCATTGGTGTTGGAGATTTGGTTAGACAAGCGGCTGAGGCGTTTGAAGCACAACTGTTACCTATGTTTGAGGGCTACATGGTCAGTATGAAAGACCACATTTCTAAAGAACTCAGCAAGTTCATGACTCAAGTAGCTTCCGCTAATTCTTCTATTGCGGCGGTGGAAACTTTTGTTAAGACTGAGTTAGCCACTCTGCGCAATTCCACCACCGGAGTTGACATGTATGATGGAGACCTGTTTTGAATGTACACAGTGAAAATATCTTGGTAATTACAACTCATAACGTGGCTTCCCCCTATTCTCTCAAATGGAATAGCTGTAAACAACTAATAGCCATTTACTCCATTGCATGCGTCGTCACCTCACCTACCACACACGTCAAGCTTCTAGATAACACATGTAGTAGATCACTTTAGTGATTCTCTATTTCTATTTCATCTAGTGTATATGAAATGGAAATGATCTTATTTGCACTCCCTCTCTGTTTAAATTTGGAGTTGGGTTGTGTAAGTTTGTACGTTTGGTGTTCATATATGAGGTATTTGCAATGATTTAATTTCAGTAAAATTTGGGTTGTCTATTGATTAGTGTATATATTTTTCTAACTTGGTATTAGTGTTCATTATCAATTGTTTGGTTACCATCTCCATTATGTTTGTATATCATGGTGATCAATCCTTGATTTAATTTCACAAAGACTTGAGTTACCTATGTATTGAGGTTTATATTTCTTTAACTTGAGTTTAGTGTTCTATTATGATACCCAAAAAGATATGGGTTAGATTGCATACGTATTGGGGTTTATATTTCCCTATCTTGGGTTTATTGATTACTATCAACTCTTATATTGTCATCCCCATTAGTTTTGTATTTCATGTGGCTCATTAGGAATGTAAATACATGTATCCAATCTCCCATTAGCTTACTTAGATATATACATGATATACTATGCAGCTATGAAATAATTGACATGGGAAATGTTAAATGGAATAGTAGTTTTCTTAATGACATAGTACATACTATTTGGAATATAACTTCTCACGTAATAAATGCTGTAAATGTTAATTCAGATTATAACAGTCATATATGAGATATTTGCAGTGATTTAATTTCAGTAAAATTTGGGTTGTCTATTGATTAATGTTTATATTTTTCTAACTTGGTATTAGTGTTCATTATCAATTGTTTGGTTACCATCCCCATTATGTTTGTATATCATGGTGATCAATCTTTGATTTAATTTCACAAAGACTTGAGTTACCTATGTATTGGGGTTTATATTTCCTTAACTTGGGTTTAGTGTTCTATTATGATACCCAAAAAGATATGGGTTAGGTTGCATACATATTAGGTTGCATACCCAACCACCCACTCCACCGTCTTTGTTCGTGATTATATTAGTAAATTACAAACATGGTTCTATTCTACATTAGTCATGTCGAATGGAAACGTTCCCCATATAAAATGGATGATTCATACCATGCTGTTTCATTCAAAGCTTTTGGTTGTCCCTGTCCGACTGCCACGTGTACGTCTATTACACATGCCCTAACCTATATTTTCCGTACTGCCTCATGTCTTGCATCTATTTCATCGAATAAACCAATACAAAATGACTACATATTTGGACGTGTTTTGTTCTGTCTTGATAGTTTGTACCTTGTTCTTCTTATTCTTCGTTTCTATCTTGTATTGTATAACCCAACCACCAGTACGTTTTGTTTGATCTGCGTCCAACTTTATAAATTATATGGTTCTGTTATCATATGGAATAGTTCTACCATATATAAAATAATATCTTCTATTATGTGTAATCGTAGTTGGTAAATGGAAATTAAACTTCTTTGCAGTGTTATGAAGGGAACATAAGATGGTAACTTATTTTTGCAATATCTGAGTTCATTTTGGGTAAAGTATTACATACTTTGCGTCTATCATGCACATTTCAACTGTCCAATGTAGATGCTTTTTCAATTGGAACTATATTTGTATTTATATTATTCTATCTGCAATATATAGTATGGAACTACATTCTGGGATTCTCCGTTAAACAACGTTGTTTATTTTACACTTAAACTTTTCATCAACTTGTCTCTCTCCATCTTTTCTTTCCTTTGATTTTGAATATGGTTTATCCACGCGCTTCCTAAAGTGTCTCATTGTTATTATGGGACACAAAATCACCACGTTGTTTTCTCCATATGTTGAACCGGTAACCTGTTATGTATAAGGATATAACCAGCAGGAAAGAAGGCAAAAAGCGAGTGACTGCATTATGTCAAAATCTTGTTTATTTCCTTGATTTATCACCCAAATGTGGCTATTAAGCCAATTACCCCATAAAAAAGCTATTTTTGTCATTTTTTTTTTGAAAATTATTTTTGTGACAAAAACTTAAAAATGGTTATTCGGGAGAATTGCCCAAAAAATTATAGGGCTTAATTTTAAGAGTGTTGTTAAAAAATTTAAAATTTAAAATCTCAATTATACGTCAATTTAACAAAATGTATTTTTTTTATTTGAAATATTCTGATTTTGCTAGTTTTGTCTCTCACAAGTTGTATATATATAACTTACAGGTCTGTATAGGTATCGTGTGGGTGACGTTTTACGAGTAACTGGTTTCTACAACAATGCGCCACAGTTTCGTTTCGTGGGAAGACAAAAAGTTGTTCTAAGCATCGACATGGACAAGACCTACGAAGAAGATCTCCTCAAGGCAGTGACAAACGCCACGCTCCTGCTTGAGTCACATGACCTAATGCTCACTGACTTCACTAGCCGTGTGGATTCCTCCTCGTTTCCAGGGCACTACGTGCTCTACTGGGAACTCGGGAGCAAAGTCAAGGAAGTGAGGGTCGAGCCCGACCCTGAGGTTATAGAGGAATGTTGCTTTACCGTCGAGGAGTCTCTTGACTTGGTCTACAGAAAAGGACGAAGGAATGATAAGAACATTGGACCACTTGAGATTAAGGTTGTAAGAAGTGGCGCCTTTGATGAGCTCATGAGTTTCTTCGTGTCTCGTGGCTCTTCTGTGAGTCAGTACAAGACGCCGAGGTCAGTGCCGAATGAAGATGCGGTTAAGATATTGGAGGCGGCTCAAAGTTTGTTAGCCGGAAGATTCCATCGTGGGAGCTGCATGAACTGCATTCTAGCCTATAAAGTCACAGTTACTTCATATGGGGCTTGATAGAAAGGGAACTAATAAATAAAAAGAAAAATAATGAAGTCCATCATAATCATAATCATAATCATGGAGTCATGTTCAATAAATCGTCTCTCTTTTGATGTTGTCGACAGTTGAGACAATCTTCCATAAATAGCTATAAATCATTGGAAATCTTTCAATTTTATGTCTATTTTTATAAATTGGAAACAGTTATAAGCTAAATATAAACTGGAGACAATTATTTTATTTTTTTAACGCTTATTTATTATGATATTACAATTATGAAAAAGATTACATAGACGATCAGACAACCGACAATACTACTTGTCTTATAAAGATATACGCCTAACTGCATCACATGAGCCATCCTACGAAGATCACGCCTGGCCGAGTTTACTTGCACCATGTTGAAGATCTCTTATAAGTCTTTCCTCTGTAGCCTGCATAATTGTTTAATAAATCGCTTTATCCGGGAATTGAAACCTGGACCTGTTGGTGTAGAAGCATCAATTTTATGTCTATTAGACTATTAATATTTAATTTGAAAAACATATGAATACTTCTTATTTTAATGTTTTCAAAAAATCAATAAACTTGATTAAAGATAATTAGCGTGAATCTTTCAAAGTTCTAAAATATTTATTGATAAATGTTAATACAAAAAGAACAAGAACCCAACGGCGTCGTTTCGGACTTTGTCACTTCTTGTCACACGATGATACGACAGCGTTTCACTTAACTTGAGCCACTATTCTGTGTACGTGGACTTACGAAAGCTAGAGACAGTGTGGACCCAACTTATAAGATCCAACGGCTGCTACTCTTCCCGACACGTCACCGTTTCCGCAAAAATAAAAAAATAAAAAAATAATCAAACTCACAGATCCTTCCCTCATCAGTAAAACTGAGAGATCAATCCCAATTCAAAACAAACTCCGGCGACGATGATGCCACCGGAGCTACAGCCGCGGCTGTTCCGGCCACACATAACCTCTCCCTCCGGCGAACCAACCTTAACTCCCCCCAATTACCCTCCCCACATGACCAGAAACTCCCCTTCTCGATCCAACACCCCTTCCCGATTCTCCCCCTCCTCGTTCGCCTACAACGCGCGAATCGCCACCGCCCTCGTCCCCTGCGCCGCCTTCCTCCTCGACCTCGGCGGCGCTCCGGTCATCGCCACCCTCACGATCGGCCTCCTCATCTCCTACGTCGTCGACTCCCTCAGCGTCAAGCTCGGAGCCTTCCTCGGGATATGGATGTCGCTCCTCGCAGCTCAGATCTCCTTCTTCTTCTCCTCCCCTCTCTTCTCCTCATTCAACTCCATCCCCCTCTCCCTCCTCGCGGCGCTCCTCTGCGCCGAGACGACGTTCTTGATCGGATGCTGGAGCTCGCTTCAGTTCAAGTGGCTCCAGCTCGAGAATCCTTCGATCGTAGTCGCTCTCGAGAGGCTTCTCTTCGCTTGCGTCCCCTTCACGGCGTCTTCGCTTTTCTCCTGGGCGGTAATCTCCGCCGTTGGGATGAGCAACTCGTCTTACTATCTCATGGCGTTCGCTTGCGTGTTCTATTGGATCTTCGCGATTCCTAGGGTTTCTTCGTTCAAGACCAAGAACGAAGCGAAGTACCATGGAGGAGAGGCTCCTGATGAGAGCTTTATCCTCGGGCCGTTAGAAAGCTGCTTCCTTTCTTTGAATTTGATGTTCACACCGGTTCTATTCCACGTGGCGTCGCATTACTCTGTTGTGTTTACCTCAGCTGCTGCGGTTAGCGATCTGCTGCTTTTGTTTTTTGTCCCTTTCTTGTTTCAGTTATATGCGTCGACGAGAGGTGGTCTTCGGTGGGTTACCAAGGACTCTCATCAGCTGCAGAGCGTTCGGGTTGTGAATGGGGCCATTGCGATGGTGGTGATTGTGATCTGTTTGGAGGTTAGAGTTGTGTTTCGCTCTTTTGGGAAGTATATACAGGTGCCTCCTCCGTTGAATTATCTTCTTGTGACTATGACGTTGCTTGGAGGTGGTGCTGGCGCTGGTGCTTCGGTTCTTGGAATGGTCTCGGGTGGTTTTAGCTCAGTTGTTTTCACAGGTTTGGCTGGGGTTGTGAGTGCTGCAGGAGCTATCGTTGTTGGATTTCCTCTTCTGGTAAGTGTTTTGCTGCCAATTGAACAGCTTTTGTTACTTTCGTTATTGATAACTAGTTCCTTGAGATTCATGTAGTCAAACTATGATTGCAATTGTGGCATGCATCTGGTAGCTTACATCATCATAGTAGTCTTGTAGAACTTGCTGCAGCCAACTGACATAATTGTTTTACTGTTTGCCGTCTTCCAAGTAAAGCATTTGTTCATATATGAAGTTTCTTTTCAGAAAGTTGACACCTTGGATACTATTATTTGCCTCATTTGTAAAGTCCTGTTTTTTTTGGTGTGTGAGCACCTCTATAGTAACAATGGAATTTCACTCTGTTTATATTGCAGTTTACTCCACTTCCTGCAGTAGCTGGGCTTTATTTTGCTCGTTTTTTCACAAAGAAAAGTGTGCCCTCTTACTTTGCATTCGTTGCTCTTGGAAGCTTAATGGTTATATGGTTCGTAATGCATAACTACTGGGATTTAAACATATGGTTAGCCGGCATGTTCCTCAAGTCATTCTGTAAGCTTATAGTGGCTAACATCATCATAGCCATGGTCATCCCTGGTCTTGTTCTTCTCCCATCAAAATTTCACTTCCTGACTGAAGCTGGTATGGTGGCCCACGCATTGTTGCTGTGTTACATTGAGGACCGTTTTTTCAATTACTCGAGCATATACTATTATGGAATGGAAGACGATGTGATGTACCCTAGTTACATGGTTATGTTGACGACACTTATTGGATTGGCTGTTGTGAGGAGACTACTTGCTGATCGCCGAATTGGATCAAAGGCAGTCTGGATCTTGACGTGTCTGTATTCAGCAAAGTTGGCTATGCTCTTCCTATCATCAAAATCAATTGTATGGGTGTCTGCAGCTCTATTGCTGGCCGTTTCCCCTCCCTTACTGCTATACAAGTATGAACTAGGCACTCTAACTTTCATAAATGTCATCTCATCTTGAACTTTTAACATTGGTTCTATTTGACTGTACTGATGGAATGTGCAGGGAGAAATCGAAATCTGCCTCTAAAATGAAACCATGGCAAGGTTATTCTCATGCCGCAGTGGTTGCTATCTCGGTTTGGTTTTGCCGGGAAACGATATTCGATGCGCTACAGTGGTGGAATGGAAGACCTCCATCTGATGGCTTGCTTCTTGGTTTCTGCATCGTTTTGATTGGTCTAGCCTGTATACCAATTGTTGCCCTCCACTTTTCACATGTCCTGGTATGTCTGTTCACTGTTTTCTTGTTTCGTTTGTTGTATCTCCCGTCTGATTATCTAGATAAGGAACCATCGTCCCTTTGTTAGTCAAGCCAGTCACTTTCCTATGAGGTCATTTAACATGTTATGAGTTTGTCCATTACCCTCAGAGGTTACATCATAGAGTCAAATAAAGCATGAGAAGAAGAATATTTATCAATTTTATTTTCTTATTTTTCTGCAGTCAGCTAAGAGAAGCTTGGTATTGGTAGTGGCAACTGGATGCATGTTTATTCTGATGCAGCCACCGATGCCTATGACGTGGAGTTACCATTCAGAAATGATCAAGGCCGCTCGTGAGTCAGCTGATGACATTTCCATCTACGGATTCATGGCATCCAAACCGACTTGGCCGTCTTGGTTGTTAATTGTGTCACTCCTGTTGATTCTTTCTGCTGCCACATCTCTAATCCCAATCAAATACGTGGTAGAATTGAGAGCATTTTACTCCGTCGTCATGGGCTTAGCTCTCGGTGTTTACATATCTGCAGAGTTCTTTCTACAAGCCGCCGTTCTACATGTTCTGATTACTATTACAATGGTTTGTGCCTCAGTTTTTGTCATCTTCACCCATTTTCCATCTGCCTCGAGCACAAAGCTGCTTCCCTGGGTGTTTGCTCTTCTCGTGGCTCTATTTCCAGTGACATATTTGTTAGAAGGGCAGGTCAGAATCAAAACTCTCAGTGATAATGTTGCATGGGGTTGGGATGCAGGAGAGGAGGATAAGAAAGTCACAGCAATGTTGGCGATTGAAGGTGCACGAACATCTCTTCTAGGTCTCTACGCAGCGATATTCATGCTCATAGCTCTCTTGATTAAGTTTGAGCTCACTTCGCTTTTGCGTGAGAAAGTCTCTGAGAGCAGTGGTCCATCAAAAACCCAAGGCGGCGCAAGGGGGATGTTCCCAACACGGATGAGGTTGATGCAGCAACGCCGCACCACATCGATCCAAAGCTTTGCAATAGAGAAAATGTCGGAAGAAGGAGCGGCCTGGATGCCAGCGGTTGGTAACGTTGCCACCATAGTGTGCTTTGCCATATGCTTAATTCTCAACATCCACATCTCAGGCGGCTCAAGCCAAGCGATCTTCTTCCTGGCTCCTATCTTACTTCTCCTGAACCAAGACTCTGATCTCTTATCTGGGTTCGGCGATAAACAGAGATACTTCCCGGTTATACTAGCCATATCAACATACTTGGCTTTATCTACTCTGTACACTATATGGGAAGAAGTTTGGTTCGGTGGAAACACAGGATGGGGAGTAGAAATTGGAGGCCGTGAATGGTTCTTTGCTGTGAAGAACCTGGCTCTCTTAATTCTCACGGCACCAGGTCACATTATATTCAACAGGTACGTGTGGAGTTACACCAGTAAACAGTCAGACGCTTCGCCGATGCTGACCTTGCCGCTGAGCTTTGCAGCCGTGGTAATAACGGACGTGTTTCAGGTTCGGCTGCTTGGAGTTTTAGGCATTGTTTACTCTTTGGCTCAGTATGTGATATCTAGGCAACAATATATGAAAGGGCTGAGATATATTTAGACAGCCGTAGGATTAGTATGTCTTGGTCCCTTTTTTGTGTAACAATGTTTCATTTTCCTGGTCTTTCTTGACCTTTGTTTCTCGGTTGATACATCGAAAATTGCAGAGATATGTTTACAAGACTTAGTCTTATGGTTTTCTTACAAACAAACAAATCTTAGGAACAGAACACATAGTGGGTGTTTTTAAAGAGATGCTCTACTCTTATCTTCCTCTGTTTCAATAGCTCTGTACTTGTACCTATGAGCTGACCAAAGGAAAACGCAGAAATTCAAAAGGCTCAGAAGCGTGAGGAGCCAGTACAAACAGTCGAATCTCCCTGTGTTTATGTTCTGCGACAACCACGAGTTTCCATCTGAATTCCTAGTCGCTGCCTTGACGATGTTGTTCAAGATGGTGGCAGCAAAACACCCTAACCCGCCGGCTAGCGCAGCGTAAGCCGAACCTATACTCTTCATAGCATCAGGTGCTTCCTCGTAGAGGAACTCCAATAGCCCTACAATGCAGAAAACCTCTGCTATACCGATGAGACAGTACTGGATTAGTAACCAGTATGCTGTTAGATCAGGCATTTGGGTCAAGAAGTTGAACTCGAAACCATGTTGTATCGCGTAATGTCTTCTGTAGTTCTCGAATAGTCCAGCCCAAGCTACTGATATGATTGAAACTGCTAGCCCTATCCCCACCTGTTGTAAAGACCAATGTGCAAGTGATGAATGATATGATTAGAGACGGAAACATTGAGTACTGAGTACATACCCTTTGAAGCTGGGAAGCACCATGGGGATTGCCAGTGATTCTTCTGGTGATAGGGACGAAGACAGAGTAATAAAGGGAGAGAATGAGGAAAATGCTGAGTCCTGGGAACACAGGCATGCATGTCACTGGAAGCTTGAGGTGTTGAATGTGTGTGTTGAGTGTATAAGCTTGTTGCACTGAGAGTGTTAGATACTCTGTGAGGACCAGACTCAGCATTATAGTACATGCTGGGATTGGAATCAGTCTTATTAAAATCTTCACTTCCTCCACTTGTGTTACTGTGCACAGCTTCCATGGAGACGGCTCTAGTCCATCTTCTTTCAACTGAAGCGCCGCCTTGTCTAGCCATCTGCACCACAAGGAGTGTTCATCTCAGATAAACCAATCCAAAATCATACCGAAGCTGCAACTCAAATAAAACTTACCTGAAATCGCCTGTATGAGGGATTTTACGACTGCCATTAATAGCAGACTTTGAGCCTGGAACTTCGTACAGACCAATGAACTCGCTGCTTGTAAAAGCTGCACCTCGTTTGCGAAAAGCTGCAACTAATACCTGAGCAACCCTTGTCAAGGGACTACCACCAGGCAACCTATGCCGATAAAGCGGTGTGCCAGCAAAGAACAAAGCATTAGAAATGGCCATAGCTATTGCCAATGTTCCAAAAGCCATACCCCAACCATGTTCCATCTGAACATACACTACCAAAGTGAAGGCAATGATTGCACCTAGAGTGACAGATAGATAGAAGAAGTTGAAGAAGCGGTCTAAATGTGATTTATAGTCTTTGCTCTTCTCATCAAACTGGTCTGCGCCAAATGAGGAAACACATGGTCTTATACCAGCAGCACCAAATCCGGTAATGTAGAGAACCGTGTAAAGGTAAAGCATTTGCCATGATTTGGCTGGTTGACAGTTTCCTAACAGCAATGATAACTGGTCACAGTTGCTTTGGTCTGGTACAAACATCTTCAAGCTTGCCCCCAGTGTGATTCCTATCAACCCCTTCTCACAAGACACAGACATAAACTAGATTTTTAGATATCAATACCACAAACATGTCTCACTTCAACGAACTATAGTGCTTACCACAAGATACATGGTAGTGAAAATGGCAATGGTCCAGTACCGACCCAAGTATGCATCAGCCAAGAAACCTCCAAGAACGGAGGAGGCCTGAGAGATGCCAAGGAAGTTGTTGACTGCGTTCGACGAACTCTCAAAAGGCCTATGCATCACGTAGAACATAAATGCCACCATGTTCACAGATAGTCCAAAGTAAGCCATTCTCTCTGCCATTTCATTTCCTAAGATCGCAACCAAACCAAAACGTAAGCTTCAAGTAGAACTATATATTCAAGAAAAAAATGTATACAAAAGTTACCAAAAATGAAGAGAGCTGCGATCCAACCACCGGTTTTGGAAAGATTGGCGATGGGTTTGCCATGGATGTTAACAGGAGTGGTACCTCCAGTATAGCCACGGCCAAGAGCAAGACGTCTGTTATCTGACTCTATAAAGAACACACTCAACTCCTTCCTATGCACTGAAGAGCTGGAACAACCTCCTGGCGTCTCGGAGACATTCAACGGGGATTTAATCTCTGATACAACCATGTTGGATCTGTTCTCTCATAAAACCATGGAACTAGGAGTCTCTTACTGTGAGGAAATAAAGGCAAGAGAGAGATAGAGAGGTAAAGGGAATAATTGATATAACCAAAACACAATCAGTAAGAAGAAAGTGACGTTTGAGGATTGGTTAGAGAAATGTATAAATGCAGTAGCTTAGAATTGAAAGATTGGTATTAAATAGATGGAGCTAGCTGGTGAATGGTAACAGCAGAGTAGATGCATTAACTGCACGTGGGAGAGTCCCATTACTTTTGTCAACAGTTTTAAAGTTCAAGAGAGGCATCATGTTTCTTGATATACACATATAAAGAAACCATTGCTTGGTTTGTAACTTGGAAGACAAATTTTGATTGAAAGGCTTTTGTACAATACGTAACTGCATCTTGTTTTGTTTTTGTTTTTGTTTTCAGTCTACATTAATGACGACTCTGACACTGAACATACATTGGCAGCTATACAAGAAAGTCAAACAGCAGAAGCCAACACTGGTTTGTGTTCATATTTAATTAGATAGAGATTATTGAAACCTATTCATACCAAACCCTTATGCAAGTAGCCAAATAGGACACTAGCTAGACTGGTCTGTTTTGGTATTTTGAATAGGATCACATGTTCTAATATCTATTAGTAAAACTGGTTTTGGACAAAAGAATGTATATATATTCATTACATGTTCTTGAAGCTTGTAAGTGAGCTATCATTATCTGATGTATAAGCTGCGCTCAATGTATACAATTGTGTTGTTGAAGTATACACATGACAAAATATATATACACCAATGTAGATTGTCCAATCAATTTGGTACGATTTTGAGGAGTTCAACATCAAAGAGAAGTGTCTTGTCTATCAGCCCTTGGTTCCTGAGCACAAAATCTAATGCACGTTGTCCCTGCGCGCCAACATCAAAGAAAACATTAAAATATGTCATTCTCATACATAACATGCATACATAAACTGATGGAAGACTAACAGAGAAAGTTGTCGGTCTCGGCCCACTCTTGTTGTAGTCATTTTCTGGGTATCCTAACTCTGGAGGTACAACCAACCTGCAATACCAAGCTAATTATTACACTAGATTCATTGTATCATAACCAATGTGTATGTGAGACTATCTAAGGTAAGAGAACCAAGATCCAAGGAGGTTATTTTCTGTTTTATTATATGAATGAAAAACATATGGAAGGATGTGTAGATTGAGAGAGATATTATAAAAGATGTGGAACCTTCTGATACCACCAAGAGCCATCCCAGAAACGGCCTCCTCGAAAGCAGGTATCACCTGGAACACCAAAGCCATGATGCAGCATAGAGAAAGAAACTATTCATACCCTCAGCAATAGAGTCCAAATAGCAACTAGGAGAGGATTAGAAATTGCACCCACCTCATTAGATCCCAAGGTAAATTTGAAAAACTCCTTCTCATCCCCCTACAGATTCACAAAAAGAGCACTCACATAGTAAGGAATGAATCACTGCTTGCTAATGAAACCAACAAGAATGAAAAACACGTGTTGATACCTCAAAAGAACCCCCTTTGGTTTTATTGCGTGCTTCAAAAATGCGGCCATAGTAACCTATTGTGTAACCATCCCAGTCAACCTGACATACACTGACAAGTTATGGTCTTTTGAAACTATTCATAAAATGAATTCCAAATTCTACATAACAGACTTGAAGGATATTAAAATCTCCTTACCACAACTTTTTCTCCCTTCTTTGGTATACGCCCAGTTCCTACTCGCAAATCCTGCACTCATATAAAATCTCTCCAAGTTACAGAGATATACATATCACCATAATGTGGCACTAATAAAGGAGTTAATGGATGACCTTATACTGAAGACCAGAAGGTGTTTCTGTATAATCTGGATACTTCATTTTCGTTTTGCCGTAATCTTTGCCTCTAATCGCTGGCACTGCAACACAGTAACAAAGCAAAAAAACAAACTTTCATTAGCAACTAAAAAAAAGTGTCAACCACTCCAAAGATAAGGTTTGCAGTGATAAATAAATTCCATTTCACCCTTAAGAAAACATCTCTCACAGCCAAAAAGAAAAAAGAAAAAGTCCTACCAGTTTACAGACTAAGATCAAAGAGCAATCCAAATTGCATACAAAGGAACTAGTTACTCTTAAAGTCTTCGAATTTTACTTTAAAGATATAAACTTTTTTTTTCGTCAAAGCCTCGAAATTGATCTTACTGTCAGCGAACTGAGAAGCTTCTGCAATCGCTCCATCGCATACCAATGCTCCAATCAGCAAACCAACAGAAGAAACCAACAATTTCCTGCGATCAAACTCTCCACCTGCTTTCAAACACTTTCACAATTCACTATCTGAGGCAAATGTTACGTCTACGCTCATCTAATGTATCCTGGAGAATGAAAAATCAAAACTTTGAATAGCTAACCAGACGAGCGAAGAGGAGAGAAGTCATCTGTTCGGTCGGGTAAACGAGCAGTCACGGTCGTCCTGCATCTCTGAGAATCATCAAATTGAGAAAAAAACGAGAGGTTTCAGTGAGTGAAAAGAGGAAAAAGAAGAAGAAGAAGAAGAAGTGAGATAGTACGGCGTCGTACGTTGGTGGAAGAAGAAGCTCCGGTGAGGGGTGGAGAGGAAGGAAGGTAACCAAAGGCTGATATCGACGCCATTCCAATGTGATACTCTGTAAAAGCTCAACTTGTGTAGACACTTCCAGGCCTCTCTAAGAAAAAAGAAAAAAAAAAAATATAAAGTCTCTACCTGAGACCAAGTGTTTGCTCCGTAAATGAAGTCTAACCATTCTCCGTTTCGTTTGACTAGGGCTGTTTTGATTCGTTGGTTCGCCCATGGGCAAATCCTAATCCATATTGTTAATTGATTGAACTGCTGAAGGAGTGGAAATTGAAGAAGAAAAAAATCTTATGTCTTATAGTGGACAATGTTTTTTTGAAACGATAGCATGCAAATTACTATATGAAGATACATTTGCATAAAGATCTGGTCTGTGGAGAATTTTTTCATGTGAGATGTTCAACACACATTTTAAATATAATTGTTCAAGATGGTTCAACGGTGATTGGTGGAACTTTGCAGAAAATCAGAGGAAGTGTCAAGTTCGTTAGAGGATAAGCATTAGAGAATAATGTTTCAAAAATGTGTTGAAATATTGGAAATTCAGGATGATGAAAGTCTGGTCTTAGATGAAAGTACACACTAGAGTTATGTTTTTCTCATGTTTTCTATAGCTATAAAGTTAAAGATGAACTAGGTAATCTCGGGATGCAGAAGTGAGTTATACAAATTTTTCCTTTTATTTTGAGTGGAGGAGAACATAAATGATATGTGAGTTTCTAAGGCCATTTTCTGAAATTACAGATTCGAAGTTGTTGGTAGTGGAAAGCCGTCTCTTGACATATATTTAGATGAACCATTTATAGATATGTTTGTTTACAAGAATTTGAATGTTTTAACATATCAAAGAATTAAGTCAATTTGTTTTAAATAGTTGTCAACTATGGGTCATGCTTTAAGAATATTCATTTAGTATAAATAGTAGAGTGCTTAACTAGTTAAAAGAGTTTCCGAAAATTGGTAAGTTCTTAAGTAATATTTTATATGTTTCACTGAAAATAAAATTATTTTCTTGGATGATGAGTGTATTGAGGAAAAAGAAGAAAAAGAGAATCGAAAGAAGGAGAAAGAAGAGCAAACTTAAAGAAATCAAGTCTCTTAAAACTTTTTAGTTGATTAGGATAAGTGAAATTGTATCTCTCTATTTGGTACTTGCAGTCTGTTTTAACACATTGTTATATTGGTTTTGGTCATTGGGTTAAATATTCGGTAAATTGTATAACACATAGTTTGATTCATATTCAAGCTCCTTGTCGTAGTTGTTGGGTATTTGCAGTATGTAATTACTTAATTATTTATCTAACTCTATGTTAGCTAGTTCCACCTTTGGCTTATTAAAATCATTTTTTGTTTATAGAAAACATCATCCTTGCATTTGTACAAGCTATGTTCAAGAATCACATCAGTAAATGATTTTTTGTATGTTTTAGGGATCTTCAATTGATGAAACCAACATTCTTGAAACAGTTAAAAACGATCATGCCACTTTAGCTCATAAGATTGCAAAGAAGAACAAGACTAAAGTTTGTTCTACTGATCACTCCTATCATTTACCCCTTAGTGTATCTTCGAATATTACTTTTATTGCCACTAGTTTTTCAAATAGAGTAATACCCTTCGTTAAAGGTATAATGGTAATTTGGCATATAGACTTACATTTCACCTTTTAATAACCGTACCTAACTTCTTCGCTTTTTATATGAATTAACCAGAATAGTGGGAACCATGTTTCTGAACTTCTTCGCTTTTCTATATGAAACTTAATTATCCCATCCACATAAGAGAATTGTATGTAATATATTTCTGCATAAATCAATGGTTGAACAAAAATTATATTAAATCTAATTAATGTTAAACACAAATATAAAATTAAAATTTTTAAAATAAAAAATATAAAATATACATATCTTTTGAAAGGGCGGATCAAAATCTAGTATGTGTTTTTTCCACTTACAACAATTGTCGTACATTGAATTTGCGTGAAATATCATAAAATGTGTTTATTTATTCAATGTTTCTTCTTTTGAACTCTTTTGGTTGGATATTTGAAATGTAGATAAATTTGGATTTTTATATAAAAAAATATAGATTTTGAAATTAGACTTATATAGATCGAATTGTTCTGACATTCCAATAAGATGTATCATGTAAAGTCCATAGTCTGAAATTATGCTCTTCAACTTGGCGCCATGCCAAAGCCACATTCCCATTGAAATTGATAGGTCTAATGGTCTTGGTGTGACTGTGCTCTAGAGCAAGATCAATAGATTCAACAATGATTAAGATTCTACATACATATTAAATTTTATAAGGGTGTAGCAAGGCATACAATTTGGTGCTTTTCAACAAAGTAGACGATCTCATTTCGGTTGGATATATATATATATATATATATATATATATATATATATATATATATATATATATATATATTATTTTCACTATATTTTTATTTCAGTTAATCTTTTGTGTATTTAATTTTTTATTTTTGTATTAAATTTCGTTTTGTTTCACAAATATAGAAGTTTGGGTTCTTTCACACATTAAAAATAAATTTAGAATGACTAAGTAACCCTACTTTAATACTATAATTTCAAAAAAAGTTTAATTATTTCAATACTAATTGTCTTAATTAGTATGGTAAGAAATTGTCGAACAAGTTAAAAAAGTAGCATTGAATCGAAATACAAATCAATAATCGTGAGATTTTGAGAGGCTGTACCGATTGATTTGATTCGGTTATAGATTTGCTGCTATACTAGGGTTGGGCAAAAATACTTAGTATTTGTCCGGTATCTGCTACTTGCCTCGTATTCGTTTGAAAAAAATAAGTATTTGTTGTTATCAAGTACCAAATCGCAATAATATATTACTTACAAATACGGGTCAAGTAACAAATACGGGAAAAAAATTAATATTTGCTTTGTTAATATTTGCTATTCATTTAATTATTTTAAGATTAAGTAAAATGTCTTTTCTGTAGAATGTATATAACTAATAAATCTGTGAAATGTATATAACTAATAGGTTTGAAGTATGAATATATAACACTCTAATGTATGCATGACTCTCTTTGTTTTTATCCCATATTGGTATTCCCATATTATTATTTTTTTTTTGAAAAATTAAATCTACACTTATAACTAGCATGATTTTTTCCCTTTCACATAGTCAAAGTTATTCTACTTACAAGTTAGACATGTATATACTTAAAATTAGTTTAAAGTTTTGAAGTTTTGGGTGTTGGTCCATATTATATGGATAATGGAACAAGATAAGATAAGTAAATTGCAAATATTATAAATACTTACTTAGAACAAGTCAAATAACAAAGCAAAATTTACAATACTTGACCTGAGCAAATCGGATAGCAAATACAGCTAAAACAACTTGTCCCGTATCCATCCCTACTCTAGGGGAGAGATAATCAATCTCTCTCTCTTCAGGCATTCGTGAAAAAAAAAAAAATACGAAAGCGTCGATTTTGAACAATATAAACGTCTCCCAAGGCGGAAACTCGATTCCGTAACTAGAGAAACAAGAAGACTTTAAGCTGTAACTAGAGAGATTCAGTGCCCAAGGAACTGTTCAACAAACAAACAAAAAGATGACCCACAGTGTCAGTTCCAATGAGAAGAGCAACATATAGGGAATATGCATAAGCAGTGATCTTAATGTAGACATTACTAGGGTTCACAACCTTGTGAAGAAACTTAGCAGCTTCAACCGGTGTCATCAGCAAGCATAGGTGAAAGTAACTTCAACAGATACATAGCCATCCTCAGCTTCTGTCTGGTCATATATTGGCTCAAAAAGCTTGCACGCATCCTGAATATCTTTCACCACACAAGCTCCCTAAAAAGTTCCCTTTCCTGATTGCACAAGTGTCCTAAAAAAAGTTTCCACCCAAAAACAAGATAGGACATCAGCCAAAAAAAAATACACACTGGAAAGCATCACAAAGGTATGCATCCATACTATAGTAAAGGAGTACCTGAACTGATCCTTATAAGCATTTGAAGTGGAAATGGCTTTCTGGAAGATCTGCAAACGTTTTTACACAGTGAAGGAGTTTAAGTCACAATGAACAACCACAGAGTAAAGCAAGGCAAAACACACACAGAGATGATTAAAATCTTACAGCAGGGTTGCTAGTTGCACCTCGAACGCCACGGAAATGAAGGGAGAATATCAGTCACAGGACGGCATATATTATCCTATCAAGGACTCTGACTTTCCTTCTCATATAGAAGGTGAAGAGTTGTTCTATTTGCAGTACTTCTATTCCCACCAGAGGATGAACACCTCACACTGAAAATCAACCAAAGAGAAAACAGAACAGAATCATCAACAGAACCAGATTCTGTACATACATAAAGAAAGGGAACATAGAGTATGCTTGTCTTAATCCATCCTATCGAAAAGTTGCTTACTTTCTCACTTTCAAATAAAATTAGTCTACAAAGTTTTAACCTTTATGAGATTAAAGGTAGCTAGGAACAGACTATATAGACACAAACACATGATATACTTACAAGAGGGAAGGTCTTGATGTAGTAACGAAAGGAGAGATGAGAAATCGAGGAAAGCTTCGAGTTCAGGCTACGTAGAGCGATGAAGGATCTTGGTAAGACAGAGGAAGAAGAAGATCTGGAGCTTCCGGCAGAAGTGGCGGGTGTAAGATTGGCAAGATTGGAAAGGGACGTCATTATTCAAATAGTGTTCTTCTTGGTTTGATCGGAGATATAAACAAGAAGAGGGGGTTGGTGAGTGATGAGCTAGGTCGGGAACGCGAACAACGAATGTCTTGTCTTATAAGTAAAATATACATGATGGTGATAGATAGATAGATGCTAACAGTTTACCACTTCCACGTCATATTGATCTCATAATACAAGCCTAAGCAGCCTGTCATGTTTATCATAAGACACACTAATAACTCTTTGGATTATACTGTTGCAAGGGTCGGAGTCTGACCTTTGGCCTTTGTGTGGTGCTGCAAAGACGACGCCTGAGTAGAGTAAGCGACGTGAGCTACCTAAGAGCTCATAGCTTGTGATCAAACTTTGAGATACCAGCGGATCTCTCTCAAGAAAAGAAAAATAGGCGTGATAAGCAAAAAAACTACACAAGACTATGAACAGAGAGTCTTTCATCATTATCGAAAAACAGAGCTCGAGTACACGTTCAATAAATATGACAAAGGTTTCAATTATTCAGCAAAAAGCAAGACAATCTTGCTCTTAACATTGCCGGATTATAGAAAAAAAAAAAAAAAACAAAACAGATGTAGTTCGCTGACTGATGTGCTTTTATTCATCATCAACCAATGAGTAACTTATTCTCTTCCAAGAAGCTGTAGGTTGGCACTTCCAGGTTATACGGTGCAGGACCTTTCCTAATCCTTCCAGAGATATCGTAATGCGAACCATGACACGGACAAAACCAACCACCGTAATCACCAGCATTCGGCAAAGGGATGCATCCCAAGTGAGTGCAGACTCCAACAACCACCAACCACTCCGGATTCTTGACCCTCACCGAGTCCTCTTGCGGGTCTCTCAAAGATCCAAGATCCACACTGTTAGCCAGCTTGATGTCATCTTCCGTTCTTCTCCTGATGAAGACCGGCTTTCCACGCCACTTCACCGTGACAGTAGTTCCCGGCTCGATGCTCCCGAGGTCGACCTCGAGGGACGCAAGTGCAAGGACATCTTTACTTGCGGACATGCTGACAATGAGCTTCAGGACAAGAAGGCGGAGAACAGAGGCGTAGACAAACCTCCCACCGGACAAGACGAAATAGGCGAATGCACGCTTGCTAGGGTCACCGGGTGGGTAACGCTCATGGTTGTGGTTATCATAGACAATCTTCGAGTTAGGTGTCTTGGCGGCCTCCACGGTGGCAGGTTCCGAACAAAACCTACCTCATTTCCTTGAGTAAGGACTTGAGAAGAAAAACCTGATAATAGAATGAAAAACATTAGTATATACACATCAAAGTCAACTTTTTTTACAGTCACCACAATCAAAGATGTGACCTTTAACGAGTACATAAAAACAGAGTCCTTGCCGTATAAGAATAATGCAGGAACATGAGAGATTCATCGAAACAAATACTCCACAACAATATCAAAATTCAGTAAAAACTAAACTACTCTAATCAACAGAAACAAATTCAACTATCAGCTGTATATGACATAAATGTTTAGACACATCACAAAGCTTCAAGATAAATAATTGCAAACGCAGCTATCTTTGTTAAAAAAAAAAGTTCCTCAGCAATGCCTTATTAACTGCTATAGATAAAGCCAAAACCAAGTATGTCACTAAAACATCAATCTCCCTAGTAACGAAGAAACAAACGGATACACAAAGATCAACAACACTTTAGAAAACCAAGAAGTCAATCACACCATGAATAACAACACCTCGCCAAAGATCTATCATGAAACAAAAGGATAATCTCAGAAACTAATCAATCAACTCAAAATGTTTATTTTTCTTGCTACACGAAAGGAAACAATCATAGAAGGCAAAACTGCTCCAGCAAAGAGAATAGTACTCTAAAACACCTGTCCTAGATTCATGGAAACCAAACCCCAACACGTACAGATCATCTCGTAGATACGAAAGCATGAATCTCAATCATTCTAGAACTCATACAAGCAAAAAGTTTGATTTTTTTTTTCAATAGCTTTCAATCAAACACATGAAATGAAAACTGATAACAATCCAGAGAAAAAAGGAGAAAGGGGCTGGGTAGATCGGCAGACCTCTTATAAGGCTCCGGTGGTAAGAATCAAAACGTGAAAGATCAGATCTGGGGGATGAAGATGAGTCGCCGCCATCGGATAAGGTATGGTCTCGGGAAAGAGCGAAGGAGGACACGGTGGAAGATCTCTGCGAAAGAGAAAAGAGCCTCCTCCCTGCTACTCGCAGCATCTCTGCTCAATGGTGGATTTAGGGTTTCGCTTTGGCGAGAACAGAGTTGTCCTAAAGGTTAGGGGGAGACGGCCGATGCAAACAGAGAGATGAATAGTCGTCCCGTAAAATTAGTCTTCGACTTAAGAAAAGGTCAATTTTTGGTTTTATCTTATTATTATTCTTTTCCTGTGTGAACTTTGTTTCTTTTGTGGTTTTACAAATCTAATTGTTGTTTAATTACATCTAAAATACTACATTTTATTTTAACACTAAAATATTATTTTTTTATGAATCATAGAATACATTAATATATCAACTTTTATGAAAATTCGCATTTAACCGTTTTATACACAACATTGAATTGTTTTTTAAAAATGTTTAGCAACTCTACTAATATTTTGCATCATGTTAATTTTTTCTTATGTAATTTTCTCTATTAATTTTACATAATTAATAATAAATCATATTCAGATCCAAAATTTACAATGAGTAAGCATTATTAGACTTTTAATCAAACTACTAGAGCAAAACAATTTTCACAATATAAAATATGTTAGTATTTTGCTATTTGCACTTTTAAAATAGAAGTGAAATATGCTCTAATTTATTTTTATAAAATATCAATTTCTAAATATAGAATAAAAATAGAAAAAATAGCAATCTCTGTTATGGGAAAATAAATATAAGTGGCTGGAATCATTTTTACCGTACCAATTTGAGAAACAATGGTGAATTTTTAGTCCAGTACAAGCTTTTTTAAGAAGATAATCTAACTAATGAACAAAAGGTACTGACCAGCAAAAAAAAACTCCAGTTAAGCATATTCCCAAATTGTTTTCAAACAATAAACACAGACTACTAAGAGTGTTTTTTTCACCAAAAGAAACAGATGATAAGTCATACTATCACAACTTTGTATTATTCAGCAAAACCGAACCAAACTATTCAAAATTGTTTTCAAACAAGAAACAGAAGCTATAAAGAGTGTTTGCTCGCCAGATGAGACAGATGCTAAGTCATACAATGACAAGTTTGTATTATTCAGCAAAACCAAACCAAACCAGTCTGTTACTTGCTCCGAAGACCAAAGTGCAAGGACAGCGAATTTGCACGCTAAAATTTTAGACAAAAAGTATATAAAAGAAGAACAAAAAACATATGAGGATCTTTAAGACACAGACACTGTCTGTCGTGCTTTTATTCATCATTAACCAATGAGTAACTTATTCTCTTCCAAGAAACTGTAAGTTGGTACTTCCAGGTTGTACGGTGCAGGACCTTTCCTGATCCTTCCAGAGATATCGTAATGCGATCCGTGACACGGGCAAAACCAACCACCATAATCACCAGCATTCGGCAAGGGGATGCATCCCAGGTGAGTGCAGACTCCTACCACCACCAACCACTCTGGATTCTTGACCCTCACCGAGTCTTCTTGCGGGTCTCTCAGAGATCCAAGATCCACACTGTTGGCCAGCTTGATGTCATCTTCTGTTCTCCGCCTAATGAAGACGGGCTTTCCACGCCACTTCACTGTGACAGTAGTTCCAGGCTCGATGCTCCCAAGGTCAACCTCGAGGGATGCAAGGGCAAGGACATCTTTACTTGCGGACATGCTGACAATGAGCTTCAGGACAAGAAGGCGGAGAACAGAGGCGTAGACAAACCTCCCACCGGATAGGACGAAATAGGCAAACGCACGCTTGCTAGGGTCACCAGGTGGGTAACGCTCATGGTTGTGGTCGTCATAGACAATCTTCGAGTTAGGTGTCTTGACAGCTTCAACAGTGGCTGGGACTTCAGAAGCAAAACCTACCTCATTTCCTTGTGCAATGACTTGAGAAGAGAAACCTGATAATAGCATGAAACATTAATATATTCACATCAGAGCAAAAGCTTTGCTTACTAGTCAAATGTTCTATAACAAAAAGAGCTATTAAGTAACAAACCGGTCAGCAAATGACACTGAAGAAAGGAACCGCTAATACATTAATATATAACCTTCCAATGAAGAGCATATGTAAATAAACTTGGAATCCATGAGGCAAAAGGAGTTCAACAGATTCATCCAAACAATTCTACTATAATAAGCTAAACAACTGTAATCAACACAGAAATCAAGAAACAAATTCAATGATCAAGTGACTGTGCCTTACAGAAATGCTTAGAATTTGGACACAAGAAAGTTGTCAAAGCTATTTTTGTTAACAAATATAATAATTCAAAATTCCTATACTGATAGCAAGTTACTCAGCAGCATGCCTTTAGCTGCTACAGAGAATGTAGTTACCATTATGTGCCTACAGAAGATAAACCATCCATCTCTAGGACTCTACAGATAATGAAGAAATACATGAACACACAAAATTCAAGTTTTACAAAACCAAGAAGCCAGTGTGAATCTCACAATGGATATTGGATGACGCACCCAGGCCAAAGTTATTACAAAGAGGAACCTTTTGTCATCAAACAGAAATGGTCAAATCATATCCGACAATAAACTCAAATCATTCCCGATCAATAAACTCAAATCATATCCGATCAAACAAAAAGAAATAAAACATTTCAAGCAACATGGAAGTCAAAACATATAAATTGAATCTAAATCATTTCCAGGGACTCATACAAGCAAACAAAGATTTGATTTTTCACGATTGTTTTTTCAATCAACACAAGAAATGAAAATTGAAATCAACCCAGAGAAGGGGAAAGTTTATAGATTTGGACAGACCTCTTAAAAGGCTCCGGTGGTAAGAATTGAAACATGAAAGATCTGCAGAGGGAGCAGATCTGGTGGAGCCGTCGCATTCTTTGGAGACGGTGTGATCTTTGGAAAGGACGAAGGAGGTGGCAGTGGAAGATCTCTGCTGAAGAGACAGAAGCCTCCTCCCTGCAACTCGCAGCATCTTTCTCTTCTCTCTATGGGCAAGGTTACGAATGGTCTCTATGCCCAAAATAAAAAAGACTCCTTTATAAATATATAAGTGTTCGAGAAAACGTCAATCACTTTGGGTTTTATTACATAACCATTATGCAGCATCGTGGCATCTTAATGAACTTATGTTTGTTATTCCCCGTGACTCATTATGATTAATGTTACCGAAATTAATGTAAACACAAAACAAGGACAAAATAATTTCCCCGATTGATATATCCAAAAGCTTATTTTGAAAGCAAACAACAATTGTAAAAATGCAATGACAAAATTTCCAAAAGTGTTTATAAATTGTTTGTTTCCCAGTGAGGGTGCTCATATTTATTTGTCAACACGTTGCAGAAGCATGTTTCTTGAGGTCAAATATCTTCAAAGGTTGGTGAAGTCAACAGGTTCACGGAGGAGCCTCTCCATCTGCTGTGCCCTTGTCCTGATAGACATGTCCAACACCTTTTGTTGAAACTCTACTATTAGCCCTCCATATATGCTCGGATCAATCTGCCAACAAACAAAAAAAAACCAGAACATTACCACCAACATAGACGTTTAGATGCCGGCTTAGTAATCACATTACATACCTTTTGTTCCACAGTTACTTTCTTCCCTTCTCCAATTATCTCCTGAAGTGTCTCCTTAAGCTCTTTCTCCTCAGCAGGTGGTAGTGGCTGTTTATCAACAAAAAACATTTGCTGTTTAGATCCTGTTGGTAACAGTTTCTTACGTAGTAAAAACTATTATCTTACCATGACTGTGGTAACCAAAACCTTGACGTCTCCCCTATGTGCCGTCGTCAGCTGCATGAATTTTTTCACAATCACATCTAAGTTCTTCAGCTTCCCGTTCTCAGCTAACAAAGCTGTTTACGAAAAAGAAAGCAAACAACTTTTGATCAGTCATGGTTCACCAAAAAAATCATAAACAAGTAAATCAATTGACATTACAGAGGAAGTTCTTGGTGGGTTCAGCAAACTTTGCTTTGTCACAAACATCCACAATAGCAGCGAGTCTCGTCTCTCTAGGAACAGAGGGATCCTTAGTAAACTGTGAGAAAGTAGGGCTTGTCTTCATAGCCTCAACCAGCTCAGAGAGATCAGACTCAATCTTCTCCAAGGAGTTCATTTTCACAGCTGCAATGTACAGCCAAGAAGCAAAGTTGCCAGATTCACCAACCAAAGCTACAGGCACCTGAACAAACAAACATTACACAATAGTATAAAAAATCACAACTAAGTATTAAAATCCATCGGTTCATTTCATGCCTAAACCCAATAATCCAAATCCATCGCAGAGACTCTCACATGTAAGAGTTACATCGATGTTTATAGTAAGTGTGTGAACCTTAACATTGCCGGTTTGCTGAGCAGAAGCTGTTGCATAATCTCTCAACTGCGATTAAAAAAAGTAAATAGTTAACTGATAACATTCTCCGGAAAATCTCAGGACTACCAATTAGGAACCTTCAGAAACATGGAACATTGTAAACGCGAAAATACGATATCTTGTACAAAGCGATTCATAATAAGGACAACAAAAGTTGGACTTTGAGATTTGATTTGTTTAGATTGAAAATGATTACCGAGGGGATAAGCGAGCCTCCACGGGGATAAGATCTAGCATCAGAGACGGAGATGTTCTTGAAGAAGGAGATCCCGGATCTGATACGACCAGCCAAAGCCATTTTCGTTTGCAGATAATCTGATTGGAACAACCCTACACAATCGATCAGCTGTTCTGTTCTGTCGAGAGTATAGAGAAGAGACTGGTCAGCGGAGATAGTTGGGCTTCACTGGGCTTACTATCGTTTATTTTATTGGGCTTTTAACAGCCGAACTTAAAAAAATATTTATTTGTAGAAAAATGCAATTGGATATGTTGATAATAGGGCTTATTTGCTGAATAACCTAAATCTGAACTTAAATTAACTGAATGACATTGATTTTGACATTATTAACTAACTAACATTTAGCTCACTTTTCCTCCGGTAATACCCTCAACAATAATAATTACTCAGTCATTGAAAAGAGAGTGGATGATGATTGGTTGCTTTTTCTATGGACATAATATAATACAATCACATCATATAATACATATTATAGCTAATAACTAATATAAATTGTTACCAAAAGAGAGAATATAATACAGCCACATCACACTAGAAGAGAGAAGATAATACAGCCACATCACATACATACTAACCACAAACATTTCACTAATTATATTTCATATCACCAAAATAATTAAATAATTTAGAATCAATTATCAATACTATTAAAACTGAAGGGCATTTTTTGAGGTACCTTCGAGTTTTAAAGTATTTACCATCTCATGCCACTGCATTTATTTTAGGCTATACTTTTAATTAATTATTATTTTTCAAGATATTTCTTTTATTCCAACAAAATATATATTCCCTTATTTATCTCAACCTTTCAGTTTGAATTTTAAATAAAAAATTGTAGAAATTATTTATATATACCTAACTAGATCTTCCTTAAATGAATATATATGAAACCACTTAATTTTATAATTCTAATTTATTTGATTTGTACCTCTATTATTTAATTTAAATATCAACATTATTTATCTATACATGCACTAATCGACATTCAACTAAAATATATTCTGAGCCTTTTTTTTGTTAAAATATTCTAAGTCTTTTGACCCATGGTTTTGTCTCAAACCGGTCCCAGAAAGAGTTTGTGTGATATATATAAAGTCTAACAATTATAGTTATAAACCAGTTTGACCTTAAATATTCATTCTAATTAATAAACCAGAACCGAATAAAATACATGTTCATAAAAGGTATGTCAAACAATATTTAATTAAATATTAACATTAAATAAGGTTTACACATTCAAAGAAAATATTGGTTTACACTATCATATAAGGTTTTATACACATGGATAATTAAATATGTGAATAAACTTTGCTTTACAGATTACAAAACTTAATACACGAGTGGTTTATTCAATAGTAGTCAAATTTAAATTTCCTATAAAATATATTCAATTAATTTGAATATGCAATATTTTGGGATCATTATCCAAGTTATTTATCCTATTAACCATTTAATATGCTACGCTCGGTTGGGTATTGATTTTGTTAGTATATTTGATTTAAACTTATTAATAAAAAAATTGAAGTTTTTTTTAGATATTTATTTTGTTAGATATAGATTTGGTTCACTTCTTGAACAAGAAAGATTTGAATGATTTATTTTCATATCAATACTATTAAAACAGAATGCCCTTTTTAAGGTACATTCCTGGCTTAAAAGTATTTACAGATTCATGCCATTACTTTATTTAAAATATATATTTTTTATTTAAATCATAACTAAATCTATTTAATCCTAACAAAATCTATTTAATCCAACAATGTTTAGTTTTTAGCTTTGTTAAATAACCAAACTACAATCACGACCATCTGAAAACAATTTCTATTGCTTATGAAGTTCATATATTATTTATAAATATTGAGACTTTAACATTACAATATTACGAAGTTTTAATATTCTGATACAATTATATCAGCTTAATGCTTAATACTTTACATGTTGTCCTATTCAGGTTTTTGAGAATCTAACATATATTAACAGATTCGTGTTAATATACGTTGTATGTTTACATTTTAGATGTATAGTATGAAACAAAGACAAACTCCTAAACCCCTAAATCATTTTATTTAATTTATTTATAAATAATATTAAAATATACATGAAACAACTCATATTGATAACAATAAAAGGTGACATATAAAAAAACTTTTATTAGCTTACTACTCTAAATTTTGAGTATATAGAGATCCTTAATAACTGTGCAATATATAGGGTTAATTATTTTAGTTGCACATGTATTTTCAAATCAATAACCCAAAAATTAGAAAAACAAATACATAAGTTTTTTTTAAATCTCCTACCAATCAATAATCAATAACATAAATCTAAACAACCTAAATCATAAATACCCAGCCAATCATGATAGTTTCAAATCTATACTATTAAAGCAAAATCTTTAGAACTATATGAAAAATTAATCATTTTTCAAATGTAATATTTAGAATTATATGAAACATTAATCATTTTTAGAAATGTTATCATATTTTTATGGGTTTTTACTGGGTCAAGCGTGTCGGATCACGGGTTAGTCACGGGTTTAAGCATGTCGGATTACGGGTTAATCACGGATTTTTAGTCTTTATCGGATTTTTAATCAATGGGGGTTTTTCTTAAGAAGTTTCAAATGTAATATTTATAATTATATGAAAAAATAATCATTTTAAAGAAAAGTTATCAGATTTTTATGGGTTTTTACTGGGTCAAACGGTGTCAGATCACGGATTAATCACGGTCTTTTAGTCTTTATCGGATTTATAAGATTTATAATCAATGGGGGTTTCACTAAATCTAAACTGGATTATATATGTGTCACCAAATTTGGTTCAACGGTAAATTCGAGTTGAATATACAAACAATAAACACTGGTGCAAGATAAAATAAAATAAATAAATACTTCTTAATTATAGACGTCAAACATAAAATGTTTAAGATCGAATGTTAATTATCTCTAGAAGTTTTGCATCCAAAAATTATCTCGCGCTTTTAAAGCGCGGGTCAAAATCTAGTATCTTACTTAAAATTTAGATTCTAAAACTTATTCTAATCCCACACTAATCCCTAAATAATAAATCCTAAACCTTAATCAATAAACCCTAAACCCAAATATATATTTAATTCTAACTAGAAATCTAAACTCAAACCCAACTTTTAAATACTACACATGTTTTACGTACTATTCCTTAAGGAATTGAATATCCCTAACTCGGATATGTCAACCTACATCTGAGATATAAACAGTTTCTCACGTTTTCAAATATCAAGTGTACCTAGATTCATACCACTTTACTACATGGTGGATATAGTATAGTACGTTTGCATTGTGGATATAATATACTATATTATTGAATAGAATAGACTGACACTTCGACATGAATGAGTTCATATCACTAATATAAGTAACGGAGCAACGGGGGTGAGTTAATGAAATCCCCACCCAGATGATAACACTAAACCCTAACCCGGAAATGTCAACCCACATCCGAGATATAAACAGTTTTCCCCGTTTTCAAATAATGACATTCACCAGGTTCATAAATATTATACTACATGGTGGATATAGTATAGTACTTTTAGAATGTACAGAGAACTAAACTTTAGTTCTTGTTCAATAATTCAGGGGACTTTATTACCAAGGTTATATGGATGTTGTACTACTATATTATTGAATGGAATAGACTGACATTACGACATAAATGGGGTCATATCACTAATACAACTTCTAAATACTAAACCCAGATCAACTTTTGAATTCTAAACCCTACATTCTAATCACTAAACAGTAAACCCAAGTATAGACCCTAAACCAAATAGAAAGAAACAAAATACATAGTATAGTACATATTGGTGAATAAAATAGAACATTCTTTATTAATCAACAAATGGAACGATAAAAAACCCAAACCTCAACCCCCACCTTCCAAACACTAAATCCTAAATCTTCATTAAATCATAAATCCAAGTATAAACCAAAACCCAAATTGAATGGAACAAAATACATAGTATAGTACATATTGGTGAACAAAATAAAGCATTCTTTATTAATCGTCAAATGGAAGGATACATGATAGGGTCACTAAACCCAAACCTCAACCCCCACCTTCCAAATACTAAACCCTAAATCTTAACCATTAAACCCTAAACCCAAGTATAAATCCTAAACCCAAATAGAATGGAACAAAATACATAGTATAGTACATATTAGTGAACAAAATAAAGCACTCTTTATTAATCGTCAAACGTGATACATGATATGGTCACTAAACCCAAACCTCAATCCCCACCTTCAAAATACTAAACCTTAAACCCAAATAGAAACAGTTTTCTCCTGCTGAGAAATATTGATAGTCATCAGATTATTACAATTTTAAGAAATAGTATAGAAACATGTCCCAAATAGTATGGTAACCTTAAATAAATAGCTACACTAAAGAATATATACTATACTATTTTGTTCACCGAATATAGTATAGAAGGCGAGTTCCTCTTCTTCAATTCTTCTTTTTCAAATGTTCTGATACACCTTCACTTCATTCACCGTCGTTATTCTTCACCACCATATAAAGATCATCTTTATCTCTTTTTTTTCCGACACAGCGACGCTTCTATCGGTCCGATTTCATTATTCTTCACCGTTGGATCACTAAAAAAAACAGAACATAGTATAAAAACAGAGTAACGAAAACAGAGTATCAAAACATAAACAGAATATAAACTCAAAAACAGAAACAGAGTATAAAAATGAAAAAGTTGTTGTGTCTGCTCACCGTCTACGTCTTCATCGTTGTCCTTCTCGTCAGAAAAAAGAAATCAGTTCAAGAAGATGTGAATAATGAAAGACCATGTTCATCTTCATCTTCCTCAAAATTATCTAAATACCTGAGAGGTGAAAATGAATACAACGTGGCCACATATTGTAGTTGTTATATTAATTAATTATTTATTTTATTATATTTGGTAGTAGGTTTCACCGGTTGCTTTAGAAGGGCAATATGGTTGTTTTTTATAATGTTGAGCTAGTATATTGGTGAGTTAGGAATTTTACATATAGAGTGAATTAACTTTTGTTTGATGGTTATTAGATGCAATTTCCCTTGATAATAACAGTTGGATAAATTGTTTTGTTTGCCATCTGAGACCAAATAAGAAGTGCGTTGTCACTGACATTTTTGACCAATTTTAGAAAAAAGTTTCATTATCATAAACCTAACTCACTTGCAAATAAGTCTTGGAAGTTGACTAATATGGCAGAATCATAAAAGACCCGAAAGCAGCACATGATCAGTTGTTAGGATGACCTTGACTATGTTAATAGCACTATTTCACTTTCCTTAGCAAAAGTTAGTTGATAAACTGATGTATGTTGCTATTCTTGGATGGTCACTAAGTCATCTTAGCATCTATAAGAAACAGTTATGAGTAACTTTTAAAAGACAAATCACATCTTAAACATATTTTAGACAAATCAGAGGAGGGTTGTTCAAAAAAAAAAGAAGACAAATCAGAGGAGTATGTAGGAAGTTGAAAGGGTAAAATAAGAAATTGCTGGGAATGCAAAATGAAGTGTCACGTTAACTTGTCGGCACAGTGGAGAAAACAACAACCTTCTCTCTTGTTTGTTCATATACATCGTTTTATGAACAAGTCATATTCTTCGCTGTTCAACAATATATATTCCTCCTGTCTGAAAATCTGCATCCTGTTGATTTTTCTGAAAATTCAGTTTTGAGCTAATGTTTTGAGAAACCTTTGACACCATCCACTCACCAAGTGAGTTTGTTTTGTTTTTCTTTCTTAAATTGTTTTGTACTAATCATGGAGACAAAACAACAACAATAATATTTGCTTGTGTGATCCAATTTTCTAGGAAGATCTCTATCAGCTTTCAGGAAAGATTTTTGGCTTTTTAATTTTTTTTTCTAGAATCAAACTATTCTAGAGTATTTGATATCAAGTATGATCAATTAAATCTATGGGTTTCATGACAATAGCACTAAGAGATTTGCACCTCAAAATGACCCCTAGTAATATTTCATTTCCTCAGTGTTTGAATCTCCATTCAGATATTGGTTGACTGTATTTTCAAGGCTGTATATCAGAAGGTGATGGTTCGTGCAACAATGGCAAAGAAGAAGGGATTGATCACTATACTGAAAAGGATTTTTATTTCAGAAGCTCACTCAGATAAGGTAATGAAAAAAAAATCTCAACCTTCCTCCTAGTGAAAGTTTTCAAGGCTTCTTGTTTCACTCTTGTTATGTATTTATGCAGAAAGAGAAGAGAAGAAAATGGACATTTTGGAAACTTAAAGTTAAGAAAAGATTACCTTCCATTACAGCACCTCCAGAGAACGGGACAAGACACGAGGAACACAACGAGGAAAGTGTTTCAGATGTGGGTGAAGTCAGCCAAGCATTCTGTAGTGAAAATTTAGAAGGTTCAACAACATCCCCAGAAACTGCTGATATGGTGGTAGCCGTGGTGTCTCCAAATAGAGAGGAAGAAGTTCATGCTGCTACTCGGATTCAGACAGCTTTCCGAGGTTATCTTGTAAGATCTTGTTACCCTTTTTCCCTATGTGATTCCTGAAAAAGAAAGAAAGACTGATTTTCATGAAACCTTGTGGTGTGTGTGCTGATGACGTTTTCTAAATTTCATCGCAGGCAAGGAAAGCTCTACGTGCGTTAAAGGGAATAGTGCAGCTCCAAGCATATATAAGAGGTCGTGCAGTGAGACGCCAAGCAATGACTACATTAAAACGCTTGCAATCCGTTGTCAACATTCAGTCACAGGTCTGCCGTAAGAGAACACAACTTCAAAAAGATTATGAAGAGTGCAAGATGTTCACCGAGAACTTACTCAAGGTTCGTAAAATCTAAATATTAAAATTGGTGTAGCAGTATTAGTTAATAGATATGATGTTTTCAGGTGGATATAAATGGTCAAAAGAGATGGGACAATAGTCTTTTAACAAAGGAAGAAGCCAGAGCTGTGGTCATGAGCAAGAAAGAAGCTTCACTAAAAAGAGAAAGGATCAAAGAATATGCAGTCACCCACCGGGTATTCTATATACACTTGACCCTTTTTGAGTGCATTACAAGTTTCTTATTATAATGAACTGAAAACTGTTTCATTTCATGAACCAACATCATCAGAAATCTGCGGAGTCATACCAGAAACGGAGTAACACTAATAAGTGGAAGTACTGGTTAGACGAATGGGTAGATACACAACGAACCAAGAGCAAGGAGCTAGAAGATCTCGACTTGTCTCTAAAACCAAAACCTAACGATGAGATTCTGAACAGAACTCCAAGGAACTCATCGCCAAGAAGATTCATGAGCAGTAATAGTAATCATAGAAGACAAGTTTCAATAAGTGAAGAGGAAGAACAGAACCTTGCTGGTGCGGTCACTTCCGTTAGACCAACTTATATGGTTGCAACGGAGTCAGCAAAGGCAAAGTCAAGATCTCTCATGACCTCCCCGAGGATAAGATCGAGAAGTTTTGACACGCAGTTAGAGAGTTACTCGCTGTATATAAACAAGCTAGGCCTGACGAGTTCGGTAATGAGTGAAGCACCAAGCAGAGTGAGAGTTGGTATTAATAACAACTCTTTTGAACGATCTCAGCATTAAAACTCGGAACGGTCTCTTAATCTCTACCGAGCTGGAACAAGCAGAGCAGCTTCGAGATGAGTGTGTGAGATTTTGAACCCATATATATATACATATACTTATTGGGTTACGTTCACATGTGTATCATCAAATCTTCTTTCGTTACAACTAGTTTGTTTCACTCAAATTCGTTTGTTTAAATTACACAAAGACCATGTTAAAAACATAGAATATTGTTTCTATCAAATACTACTAATTTTTTAAAAAAATTATATTTAGACGGCCTCTTCTTGGGTCTTTTGTTCTTTATTACATAAAGAGTGTGGGAGGCGGCCAAAGCGACGCCGTTCTGAGTAAGGTGAAGGAGAAGGAAGAGATGTCACTGGTAGACTACGACGATTCTTCATCCGACGACGATGTCTTGCCTTCGGCGGAGCACAAGGCAGCTCTGTCACAACCACCGCAACAAAAACCCTCTCCCCCAAAATCACGGTGAGTAAGTTAGTGTTTCCCAAAGTTTGGATTTTTCGATGATTGATCTGTTGTATAGCTTCTGGAATCGTACCGTCTTTGTATGTTTATCTCGAAAGTGAAATACTTTCGGTTGATTCCGATCTCACTCACGTTCTTAGATTGATGAACACGATCAAGCTCAAAGCTTGGTTCTTTTGTCACGTTTGGTTATTACAGCCTTGGTTTAAGTTGTAGTTGACCCTTTGTGTTTTTTTTTTCTTTCTGTCTGTCAGGAGATCTTTGAATGAGAAGGAAGAAAGAGAGGGACTTCCTCAGCTACCAGATGCTCTGCTTCTTCTGGAGTCACCAACACTCGCACATGTGAGTGGAGGTGGTGACCATGCTTCCGTTGTTGCAGCTGCTATGCGGAAACGAGACTTAAATGGGAACTCTTCTTCTCTTCCTCGTCGTCCCAAGGTACCAAGAGGATTTTTGCCTCATTCCAAGAATATTCCAGACACTTCGGGTAATCTGCTTGTGCCTCCTCAGCTCAAAGGAAGGTTAGTCGATGATGATATGTGGCTTGTTCCACTTTATATTTCTCTAAAACCCCATAGAGCTATGAGTGTTGCTAACAATCATTCAAAATTGCTAAATGCTCTCTCTGAAAGGGGATTTTACGCATGAAATGGGTTTTAGAAAGTTTAAGAACTGTTGACATTATGGGCATTACTAAATTATACGCAATAACTTGTTTGAAACATTTATGATGATCGCAAAAACGTGATATCTGCAGGAGCAATGTTGCCACAGAAGATATGAGCAGGCTTTTTGTGAAAAAACGGCAAGATTCCTCCAAGGCAACACCTCCTAATCAGGATTAGTTTCGTCAATTTTGAATGCAACCTATAGTGTTGGTATCTTAGTTGGGGGGAAATAAAAACAGAGCATGTAACTTTACTTACTTTCGTTTATTTATCGTTGGATTGATGACTTTATATGTAGTTTTGAAATTTACATTATCATCACTAGTTTTAGCACTATAATGACAAAATAGTAAACACTGGTTTTGCATAAAAACGTAAAAATCAATCTTTTTTAGAACAAAAAGAAAACTCCGAAACAAAAGTAGTTTTCCTCAAGTCTGTTAACGAAAACTAAACTGGAACATGACATAACTTCACTACAGTAACTTGTTCAGCTAAAGGAACATCAAAACATCAACAGCAAAACCATTTCACAGCGTTGAATAAAAACCTCCCAAGAACTGGCGAAGTCTACAAACAGGATATGTACTGTTACAACAGTGGTCTAATGGTGTTGCTGATTGGTGTTTGGTGGAGGGCCTGCGGGTAAAGGCGGCTGCGGCTGCTGCACAAAGTGAAAACAAAGAGAATGGATAAGACGACCAATTTCATTAATCTCTACATTTGCAACATCTAATCATACCGTAGAAACTACTAGCCATTAAGTTTCAAACGAGCCCATCTATACATATATTTATTTGAAACCGTAATGAGTATGCTAAATAACAGAAGAAGGGTGTGTAAGAGACCTGTTGGAAAGGGTTGTTGTACCCTGGCATCTGTGGACGGTTAAAACCACGTCCTTGGGGATACATTGCGGGTCCACCACTGCTTGGTGGTCCTTGAAATGCTCCCGAAGGAGCACCCATATAATGGCTTTGCGACATCTGAGGATTCATGCCCCCTTGCATTCCCTGATCCAACCACAAGTGACGCGATATTAGTATCTCTTCCATTAGAATAGTATTAGAAAACAAATATCACTCAAACAAAAAGAGGGACCCAACTCATGGGGTCGCCACAAAAGAAATGCCTAATTTTTAGTCAAATTTCAAGAGATCTGAGATCCACACCATTGGTCCAGGCATCTGATGAGACATAGGGATTGAGGAAGGTGGCATGTGACCGTGAGGAGGCATTTGCATAGGCCGGGGATGATGAGGACGCAATGGCATATGAGACGATGGTGGTCGCTGAAGATGAGGCATGTTGGGCATTGGAGGGATTTGCTGGGGATGACCTTGGTGGTGTTGTTGTTGTTGCTGATACCCTTGCTGCTGGCTAATTCCAACAAGTGATGGGTGGGGACCAGGTGGCAGCGGAGGAGCCTTGCCACCTGGATGAGGCTGATTATGTTCCCCTTGAGAGGATGCATCAAATGGCATTGCTATTCCGATTCCGGGGATTGTCCCCTCATTCCGGGTCAGCCCAGGAATAAATGCTCCAGGAGTCGGAGATGCCTCAGATGGTTGGAAATTATCAGGCAGGCGATTGCTAAAACCTTGTTCATTATAGCCTGTCACGAATTGGACACACAGATTACAACTTCAGTTCTTCCATAAACAAAGAAAATAAATATAACTAATTTCTGGGAATAATACAACTTGCAAGTACGAACCCAACCAGCTAAACCTATCACAACATCCTTACTATTTACTCATAAGGATAAAGGCATAATATTTATGCACACCCAGACACTTTCCATAGCGATGCCTACTAAAAATATAGATATCAATAGCACAAAAAAACCTTGGTTCTGCATAGTAAGGACATCTCGAGGATTATCTGCAGGCCTGTTTCTGGACCAAAACTTGGTTGTGTGATCATTGCTACCACTGCACATATTAGGGTAAGAAATAAAATAATCAGGTTTTAACCACAGACAATAAAATAAAACTGTTAAAGAATCTCTAGCACCAGATTACCGGACTACCTGCAAAGAAGATATCCAATCGGATGCCATGCAAGATCCCAAACACTGTTATCATGAGCATTTGAGATTTCAATTTGCGGGTTTTCATGCCTGAAAGTTATGGAAGTTTTATAATTAGAAACAACTCAAACAAAATCACAAATATAGGGTAAAGAAAGATCATACTAGCATGTGGATGCTTCATGACTATATATAAAATGTAGACAAGAAACATGAATTGACAAATCCTTATAAATGATTAAAGCTACCGCAGCATGACTGGATAAATGTAATAGCATATAGCGTCACAAGAAAACCTACCCCACATTCCAATGACAAATGGATCCGTCGGCGCTCCCACTGACAAAGTATTCTTCATGAATTGGGTGCCACGCCAATGCTTTAAAAGAGTTCGAAAACTTTTGATAAGAAATAGTTGCAAATAAGAAGTGTCCGCAAATGTTTGACAGCTTACATGTTACATCTTTCTTGTGTCCACGAAAGGATTCAAGCTCCTTCATAGTCCTTATATCATACAGCTGCAGAATACATGCATAGGTGTCATACTAAGGCTTCCACAAAAATGCGTGTCATACCAAGGCTTCCACAAAATGCATGGAAAAGCTCTTGTTTACAAAGCAATACACCAAAAGAAAGTAAGTCTTACCTTAATTATTTGATCTTTCGAGGCTGTTAAAAGCCAATTGCCATTTTGGTTCCACTTCACACTAAGCACCATGTTTTTGTGACCATGACTGAAAAAGTGAGAATAGCCACCAAATTCGTCAAAGCTTGAATCTGACAAAATTAATAGGATATAATTACGTTTTGTATCACTTACAGTGAGCAAAGCTCTCTTGCAGTTCTAGTATCCCATATTTTGACAAGTTGATCTTTTCCACCTGACAACACAAATTAAAACCGTTAATAATTTATTGATAAGTCATCGAGAGAAGCTCTGAAGTCTGAAGTATACAACTATTTTCATATTATTGCATAATTCAAGACCAGAAGATGTACCAGAAACTAATAGGGATTTTGTGGGGTGCCAGTCGACGCACTTGACATCCCAACCATGGCCTGCCTGAGTTCAAAAGATAAAGAACCCTTTGGTCACTTCAGTAATCCTCAGAATTCATACAAAAGGGGAAAAAACAGTCAAAGCATGCCTCTAATAGGACAAAAATAATTGTATTAAGCACCAATTTGAAGCATCCAAAACCAAGTACGTTTTGCAATGGCATGAATGACCAAACCGAATCTCAATTATATTTTTTTCTATGTAGCCTTAGGGTCAAATTCTAATAAGATACAGCTAACACACATCTCGACTGGACTCTAAATTAGTCAATCTGTTCAAATAACATTACCGGTTAATGAAATTTCTTCTTGGCACTTGGCAAAATCCCACACTTTAACAGTTGTATCATCAGAACATGAACAGAACTTCAAATCTGTTTTACAGAAACTGTTTGATAAACGATGTTAACATTTGAAGATATTCATTTAATGCAAATTAACATATCGAACTTTTTTACCTTATACCACGAACGGATTCTTTGTGGGCAGTTCTATTGGCCTTCACATTGTTCATATTGCTCTGCCAATACCTGATAAACAAGAGACAAGTCAACTGATCCTTATTATCATAGAAAAAACTAAATTCGACTCATAGATTCTGAGCATCTCCTTTAAACGGGCACAGAATAGGGGTTGAAAGAGAGAAAAAAATACTTTATCGTGCCTCCATCATCACCAGAAACCATCCAAATGTCATTGTGGCTCCATACCATCGACCTTATAGGTTGATCATGTGCCTGTTTTTGGCAACAGATTTTAACAGTCAATACTAGGAGCAACATCTACAGAGGAAACAAAACAAGGACCCCTGAAAAGAGAACCTGAAGAATCATCTCAAAATTAAAAGATTGCCCATTCCAAAGAGTAAACTCTCCACTTTGGGAGCCGGTGATAAGACGTCTTCCAGAAGGTGTCCACTATATACAACAAAACCCAATCATCAAGGATAGTTCAACATGCTAACAGTGTAGAATACAATTCCGGCAGCTGTGAAAGGGATATACCACTACACAGTTGATCGAACAACGATTCTTGTTAAGAGATGAGTGAACAAACTTGGCAGCAAAGCTTGTAGAAGGATTATCTGAATAGGCAACTGGGGGAAGCATCTGAAACATTGATATATATAATAAGTTAAGAGCCGTAAAATATTCGAATACTGGAAACATAATCCAGACATCAAAATGGTATCTAACATCAACTGCAGCAGCTGGGGTTGGTTGCAAAGCGGTCATATCCCTTGAGTCTCGCTGCCATGTTCGAGCCTGAACAAAAACATATATTGAGTAAAATCACTCTGGTACTTTAACTTCCACAATAAAAGTATGAGCTCCACAAGAGTTGCAATGACATAAAAAGCAATGCTATGTAATGACTTTTACATTACCTGAACATATCTCACAACAGTGCTCGTGTAATCAACAGCTCTTCTCTGTGTATGCTTTCTCATTCGTTTCCCTCCAAAACTGTCAACATGTGCTGCAACACAGTACAAGAGCCATCAGATCTCATAGTCATAGCTAATTGAAAGCAAAAGCAAGTCTTTTTTGAAACAATACTACGACTACTTACAGTCGAAGTGATTTGGAGCAGAGGAATGGTGATACTCGGGGTTGATATTGGTGGAAGAGGCGGAGGGCTGACGCATCATCGGCGGGTGATGCATCGGTTGGAGCTGCTGCTGCTGCTGCTGCTGCTGCTGCTGCATCGAATCACCGTACATTATTGCAAGCAATCGGAAGTCTAACGAAAAAGGTTAGGGTTCTATTCATTTCGGCGAGTCAAACTTTGAAGAAAGAATCGATCGGTTCGGTTCGGTTCGGTTTGACAATCGGTTTTATCTGGGTTCTTGAAAACCCGGTATTTTCTTTTTTACAATTGCAAGTTTTTAAAAGAAAATTTCAAATAATATAGAAATGCGTAAACGTCATCGTATAGACAGTTGACTAGTGAATCCGGCAAGTGCCAATCACATTCCAGGTTTCCGGCGAAAAAGAGCTGGCAAGATCTAGGGCCAATAAATGAGTCTTACATTTCCATAAAAGCCTATTATTTCTTGTAGTAATCAAAATCAACGGCTTATAATTCATATATACTACTCTCGAAAATCTAACGGACGTGGAGTCTTTTAGCGCGTTAGGGAGCGTTACAGCAGATCATTCCCATCACTCACTACTCGCGGCCCTATTTCTGGAGGCAATAAAAAGCCAATAGAAGAGTCTCCTCATCGCCACACAAAGACATTCATTCTTCTTCTTCTGCGCTCAGCTCCTACAAAAAAGGGCGAAGAGTCTCCCTCCTTGACCTTCTCTTTGCCATCGATTCCATTTGGTAAGTTTAGTCTCCTCCCAGATCTATATATCTCCCTGTTGTTCATGTGAATTTATTCGATCTGTTTCACAGTCTTTACCATATATCAACAAAGGTGAAATGATTTAGCTTCGAGTTGTTAGATCTGATGGTTTCTGATTGAATTGAACATAGATCCGTGGTTGAGTAGATCTGTGTTACGTTTCCTTCGATCTACTTGTATAGATCTCGAAATGATTCGCCTCTGTTGCTTATATTGTACGCTGACGTATGGATCTGCTGCGCGGACCTCATGAACGAGAATTTTCTGCTTATGAATATGATCTTGTTCTAGTTTCTGGATTGATATGTTGCTAGATCTCATTTACAGCTCATACGTGAAACTCTTGCATGTATAAACTATTGATTGTTTATATCTGTAGCTCACCAAGAGGTTGTTGACTTTTGCAGAGGTCAAAAATGGTTGATCAGACTCAGCACAAGGCTTCTGGCCAACTCATGCGTTCCGGTGTTTCTCAGAACATCCATTGCTACACATCTGGTTTCCAGAGGGCAACATACGGAAACTACTCCAATGCTGCATTCCAGTACCCTCTTGCAGCTACTTCCCAGATTGTGGCGACTACTTCTCCTGTGTTCGTCCAAGCTCCAGCTGAGAAAGGATTCTCTAGCTTTGCTATTGACTTTCTGATGGGTGGTGTTTCCGCTGCTGTGTCCAAGACTGCTGCTGCTCCCATCGAGCGTGTCAAGCTTTTGATTCAGAACCAGGATGAGATGCTTAAGGCTGGCAGGCTCTCTGAGCCTTACAAGGGTATTGGTGACTGTTTCGGCAGGACCATTAAGGATGAAGGTTTTGGTTCTTTGTGGAGAGGAAACACTGCTAACGTTATTCGTTACTTCCCCACTCAGGTTAGTTAAATTTAACTTTTTTTTTAATTACTGGATGATGTGTTGGTTATTGATCTACCGTTTACTTTTTTTTCTAGGCCTTGAACTTTGCATTCAAAGATTACTTCAAGAGGCTTTTCAACTTCAAGAAGGACAAGGATGGTTACTGGAAGTGGTTTGCTGGTAACTTGGGATCTGGAGGAGCTGCTGGTGCCTCTTCCCTTCTCTTCGTGTACTCTCTTGACTATGCACGTACCCGTCTTGCCAATGACTCCAAGGCAGCGAAGAAGGGAGGTGAGAGGCAGTTCAATGGTCTTGTTGATGTCTACAAGAAGACCCTCAAGTCTGATGGTATTGCTGGGCTTTACCGTGGATTCAACATCTCCTGTGTTGGTATCATTGTCTACCGTGGTCTCTACTTTGGACTCTACGACTCTTTGAAGCCTCTTCTCCCTGGTGATCTCCAGGTTTGTTTGTTTTGATCCATCTCTTATGTCTCCCATATTTTGACAACCTTGCCTTGTTTGTATCTAATGCTGTTATCTCTGTCTTTCCTTTCTGGGAAATTTCAGGACAGTTTCTTCGCTAGTTTTGCCCTTGGATGGCTCATCACCAACGGTGCTGGTCTTGCATCCTACCCAATCGACACCGTCCGTAGAAGAATGATGATGACCTCCGGTGAAGCCGTCAAGTACAAGAGTTCGATGGATGCATTCCAACAGATCCTGAAGAAGGAAGGACCCAAGTCTCTGTTCAAGGGTGCTGGTGCCAACATCCTTCGTGCTATTGCAGGTGCTGGTGTGCTCTCTGGATACGACAAGCTTCAGTTACTTCTTCTCGGCAAGAAGTACGGATCTGGATCCGGCTAAGTAGACTAATGCACCAGTCCCAAACAGTTAAAAGCTTCGGCTTTTATTTTTATTTTTCTCGATTTAATTTTCAGTTTTTCAGACTTTTAAAAAAAAGGTCAAGATGTTGATGAAATCTTTTGCTATAAAACTAGAGAGAGGAGCAAGGGGAAATTTTTCTTATTGAATAAATTTTGTATTGGGATGGAGTTTGACTTCCTCCATTAGAACCAAGTAATGATTTCGACTTTTTGTTCTATTAAGTTTAACCTTTTTAAAAATATTTTGAGCTCTATCTTTGTTTCTTTTTTTTTTGTGCAAATAATGATAGAGTTGAAACATTCGATTTCATATATTGAAGGTTCGGTAGTTTACTGAACTATCACGGAATCAGGCATTGCCTCGTGCAGATTGCACAACATTGAGATGGTGAAGACGAACATAGTTACTGAATCTGAGCCACTCCTTTCTAGTTTTGATTCGAGAGAAAGAGAATAAATAAACAATGGGAAGAAAAGCATCGACTCTGCTTTTCTTTCTCTTGTGTTTTGGCTTCTTTCTTGTCACATATAATCTTCTCACACTTATAGTCCACAACAGATCTAATTCTGATGCAAGTCCACTTCTAGATCCTCTGCCTCACAGAAAGGCCAAGACCTCTTCGCCACCCTTTCACGTCGCCGTAACAGCTACAGATTCTCCTTACAATAAGTGGCAGTGTCGTATTATGTATTATTGGTATAATAAGCAGAAGAAAGCTCTTCCTCGTTCAGACATGGGAGGCTTCACTCGCATTTTGCATTCCGGTCATCCCGACAACCTGATGGATGAGATACCAACATTTGTCGTTGATCCTCTTCCACCAGGTCTTGATCAGGTGAGAAACGTTCTTTTCGTCTCGAGTTTTTTTGTGCTAATCTAATAGTTTAATGTACTTAGGGGTATGTTGTCTTAAATAGACCGTGGGCATTCGTGCAATGGCTTGAAAGAGCTACCATCAAGGAAGAGTTAGTCATGTCTCCTTTCCCAATTCCTACACAACAGACAAAACACTATTTTCTTAAATCTCATGCATTCTTAGTGTTGTTGGTGCAGCTATGTCCTTATGGCAGAGCCTGATCATATCTTTGTTAACCCTCTTCCTAATTTGGCTGCTGGAGGCTCCCCAGCAGCTTTTCCGTTTTTCTATATCACACCTCAAAAGTTCGAGAACATAGTCAGAAAGTATTATCCTTTGGAGATGGGACCTGTGACAAATATCGATCCCATTGGCAGTTCTCCTGTTATCATAAGCAAGGTGAGATTTGATTCTCTGTCTCGCACTAAAACTGATATTGATATGCATTTGCTTTCTTATGCAGGAATCACTTGAGAAGATTGCTCCTACATGGATGAATGTCTCGTTGACAATGAAACATGATCCAGATACTGATAAGGCATTTGGATGGGTTCTGGAAATGTTAGCAATGGAAACAGACATATCTATATTCATATATCTTAGGTCCATCTCTTTTCGTTGTTTTTTTTCTGACACAGTCTATCTTTTATGTTTTGATAAGGTACGGTTACGCAATTGCATCTGCTCTGCATGGGGTGCGTCACATGCTCCGGAGGGATCTCATGCTTCAGGTATGACATAAACTCTCTGCTGAGTAACGTTAATGATACTCTTTTCAATGTATTTCTCTGTGTTACGAAGGGATCTTATCATATCTTTCAGCCTCCATGGGATTTGTCTACCAAGGCGATGTTTATCATCCATTACACTTATGCATGCGATTACAACATGGAGGTGCTTATCCTTCATTTTATTCCTGGCAGATAATTTGAGAACAGAGTTATACATCTTGAGGTCATTTGTTTCGAGTAATTCTCTCAGTGGTTATGAAATCTTATGGTTGTTCGTTTAAGTTTTTGTAGTACAAGTTCTTGAAACTACTAAGTTTTGTTGAAACGTTGTACATGGTCCTTAAAGTAGAATATTTACATACAGGGCGAGCTGACATATGGCAAAATAGGAGAGTGGCGATTCGATAAGAGATTATATCTGAGAGGTCCTCCACCGAGGAACATCTCTATGCCGCCTCCCGGTGTTCCAGAAAGTGTGGTATGTTATAATTACCACTCTTTTTTTTTTGGTCAACTATAATTACCACTCAATGCAATCCTATATAAAACAAAATACTCCTGTAAAGGTCCATCAATAGCTCATAAAAGAACCTATTTGCATCATGCCCTACGCAAATGCTTATCCTAGAGTCTGATGTAGGCATGTAGCTTGCCAATCTCCAAGACTTATATGATCAAGCCTGTTTGAGGTAGTTTCCAATATCTATAGGAGTTACAGTTCCTCCCATATGCCATTTATGGTCAATTATGACAAGAAGTGTATGAATGAGAAGCCAAACTGTAAATAACTTGCTTAAATACATTTGTGTGCTGTGTGTTGCAGGTGACTCTTGTGAAGATGTTGAACGAAGCCACATCAAATATCCCTAACTGGGACACTCTCTAACTCACATCCACTAGACACAAACCATAGCAAGGACAACTAATCCATACAACATCATATGTATTTTGCCAAATGAAAAGTTTACTTATTTTTTTTTACTTTTTACTTTCATTTGAAGTATCAATCTGGTTTGAGACAACGTTCAAGAAGTCGTTAGGTGATAGTAAAATGATATAAGCATCTTTGGTGAAGATTTAATAATAAGTACTGTGGTGAAGGAGGAGTACTATACTTCATAACCAGACTAGAGCAAAAAAAAAAAAAAAACTCCATAATCAGACCAACTAAATACTTCATAACCAGACCAGATCAGACCAGACCAGATAAACCAGCAGGTGACGGTCCTGTCTGAAAAGAAACGTTTCCAACTAGACGGAGTTAATAATCCGTCAAATCAAACCTATTTATCCATGAATTAATAAATTAAAAATAATATTTAAAAAAAAGGAAGAGAGAGAGAGACTGTGTAAAGTGATCTATCTCCTTCCTCCACCTCAGACACAGTTCTCCTCCTCCTCTATCTTATCAGAGCAAAAATGGAAGTCGCTCTTCTCTCGTTCTCTTCCTCCATCTCTCCCCTCCGCCACAACCGAGCCTTAACCCTAACTCCCAAACCCTCGAAACCCTCAAACCACCCTCGTCTCCCTGTCATCAGATCCGCCGTGTCACGCTCCAAGAAGGAAGAAACCGTCGAGACAGTCAAATCCCATCTCGAGAACTGCCACCTCCTCGCCGCCATCAACTACAAAGGCCTCACCGTCAAGCAGTTCCAGGACCTCCGGAGAACCCTACCCGACACCACGAAGCTCGTCGTCGCCAAGAACACGCTCGTCTTCAAAGCCATCGAAGGCACCAAATGGGAAGCTCTCAAGCCTTGTATGAAAGGCATGAACGCTTGGCTCTTCGTCCAGACCGATGAGATCCCTTCCGCCATCAAACCTTACCGGAGTTTCCAGAAGGAGCGCAAACTCGAGGACAACGACTTCGCCGGCGCTGTCTTCGAAGGTAAGTTCTACGCTCCTGATAATTTCAAGGCGCTCGAGACGATGCCTACTCGCGCTGAGGTCTACGCTAAGATGCTCGGAGCTCTGCAGAGTCCGGCGATTAATCTCGTCTCTACTTTGCAAGCACCAGCGATTGAGGTTATCATGGTGCTTAAGGCTTATGTGAAGAAGCTTGAAGATGAGAGTAATAATGCGTAATTAGTTAAAAGGAAGCTGTACTCAAAGCACTTGTTTATGACTCGAACAGCAATTGTTTATTACAGTCATTTGGTTTTTTATTGAAAATGAAATGTTGTTTTTTTCTGGAGTACTCGATCTCAAGCTACATATAAGATGAGGTCTTGTTTCAGATGTACTTAGAGAGGATAGACTCGACTACTCCCTGAGCTATGGGGTGGTAAGTTTCTCGTGCTTCTGCAAACACCTGTTTCGCCAGCTGCTTCTCTTCTGTTCCACCAGCTTGTGCAAGAGCGTTGTAGAGTGGACGCAGGTACTTCATCCTTCCCACTGTTTTTAGAGTTTTCTCCACTTCTCCATGGTACTCTCTGCACTTGGATGAGATTGCGACTTGTAGAAACGACACCTTCACTTCGTAGTCCTTTGATTCTGCTAGTCTGTACCGCTTGTCCAATGCCATGACCTGATTCATTTACCAATAAGCAAACTGGGTCTTAGTCATAGGTTTTGGAACCTGATTCTGATGATATTCTATCTCCCAATATACCTCCACTAGTTGTTTCTCTACTTGTTCGCTAATCCAAGACTAACTATTGAGCTAACCGACTCTTAGTAAGTCTGTTGAGGATCGATTAATGCACATTGGCTGAGTCTCTTTCTCTTCTCAAATGCACCAAACAGCTTCACAAGTTCACATTATCTTAAGAGGAAGTAAACAAAAAAGTACCTGAGAAGGTTCACATGATTTAGGAAGATTCTCCAAGTAGAGCTCCCATTCCTGACCCTTCCACTCAGCAACCTCATCCTCACTTGGCATCTTTCCTTGCTTAAACTCTTCTGCCAGGGATATGATCTTTGTGTAAATGGTAGAGACCGGTTCATATGCATCTTCCGGTATACCAACGCCCTCAGTCCACAGCTGTAGGTTTATCTCTTTCTCTATCCCAGGGATGTTTGCTTTCAGGAAGTCAAGAAATGTATCTGTATCGATCGACTTGAACTTGAAAGTCGCAATGTATTTCTTGAGGAACTCGTCAAAAGCAGTCCTTCCAACCTGAAAGTTTTACTTAAACATTACATAAGAGAAGAAGCACCTAAGTAGATATCAAGTCCGCTAACTCAAAACTAACCTGACGTTCAATCCTCAGCACAAACTGGAAACCTTTTTCATATGGGACCTGGGAGTAAACATCATCTGGATCAACTCCTTGTTGATTATTCTTGAGCTTAGTGCACTCCAAGTTGTCTTTAAAACGTTCCATCTCATCCTTTAGACCCCTCCAACCAATCCCCATGTTCAAAGTAGCTATCTCCTCACCTTGAACAACCTCCACGATCCTCCTCTCTGCGTAAGTTGTAAACCCCTAATCGCCCATAAACATATAAAGTTAGCTTCTTTTCCCCATCAACAAGGCTAACTAACTAACTAACACATCTAATCGTCTTCAAGAACATACCTCATTCAACCAGAAGTGTTCGTTGTTGATGTTGGTGATCAAGTTCCCAGTCCAGCTATGAGCAAGCTCGTGAGCCACAACCTGAGCTCCAGAGGCGTCCCCTTTGATCACAGTGGGAGTCAGGAACACCATCCTCGGATTCTCCATCCCTCCGTAAGGAAAACTCGGAGGCAGCACGAGCAAATCAAACCGCTCCCAATCGTAATCTCCAAAAAGCTTCTCCCCTTGCCTGATCATCTCCTCCGTTCCCGCAAACTCCAACGCAGCCGCATCGAGAACCTCTCCGGCAGCAGACTCCGCGTAAACACGAGTCCTAGGCCCCACTTCCCTGAACCCTAGCTCGCCCACCGCGAACGCGAAAAGATAAGGCGGGATCGGCTGCTCCATAACGAACTCCTCAACGACTCTATCCTCCGCGCACCAGAGAGAGGCGTCTAGATGTTTGGCCTCCTCCGGGACGGGGAGCCTGCGACGCACGTGACGAGCAGACATAACGGCGGAGAGAGAGCTCGGGACGTTCAAAACGGCGTCGTATCGGATCCTCGCGGCGGGGGTGTCCTGGCAAGGGAAAATGGATCTGGCGTGGATGGCCTGGCACTGGGTGTAGACGTAAGGATGCGATTTGGAGAAGGTCTGAGGCGGGGAGAGCCATTGGAGAGCGGAGGCGGAAGGGGAAGTGGAGTATACGAGGAGGAGCTGGGACTGGCCGGAGAGGACGACGGCGATCTCGCTGCCTCGGATCGGATCCGGGTTCGGGGAGACGGTGTAAGGGAGAGGGGAGAGAGTTTTGGGGTCGAGGATGGTGGTGATGGAGATGGAGCGGGAGTCGAGGGAGAGGGTGCCGGAGAAGGAGGAGGAGAGAGAGGTGGCGTGGATGGTGGAGGTGGAGAAGTCGAGGTAGAGGAGAGGAGACGTGGGTTGTGAGAGGGTGAGAGGAATCGGTGAAGGAGTGTGGGTCAATGGGTGCCATTAGCTCTGGAGGTTTCGATTTTTTTAACGGTTAGGGTTTGTTGCAGAGAGAGAGGAGAGTGATGATGAAGGAGAGAGTATAAAGCGGGAGAAAATAATAAGAATAAAAACAAATATTATTATTATATTAGAGGAATAATAATGTGCTTACTAATGGAGAATAATCATATGAAAGCATTTAATACAATTAGGAATAATCTTTTGCTAACTTTCTATTCCATAAAAACCAGAAGTGAAGTATTCTCCAAGTTTTGCTCTTGTGAATTAAAATGGAGGAGATACTTGAAAGAGTACTAGAACACATGATTCAAAAGTTTGTTCCAAGTAAGGCATACAACAAGCAGTTACCATAAAATTACCATACAGATTAGCAAAGGAACTTGGGAGTTACGGTAAAAGAAAGTAAAAGGGAAGAACTTTTAAGTGTAAGTGAGCACTTGTGTGTGATGATCATATTATTCTGAGTTGCTGGACTATTATTAGTACTACTACTACTACTGCACTTCTTTCTCAAGTTCATCGAACTCCCATCCATCAACCTCATCTGCAGAGTAATCACGAGCCACTTTACCAAATTCAGATTCAAACTCGGCTAGTTCAGATTCAGGGTTCAATTCTGACTGGAACTAGCAGCAGTAGTAGTAGTCGGTGGTGCCTCGGTAGGATTGCTCAGTTCTGTCTTTTGGGTCACATATTTAACAGGAGCATCCATGCTACTGCTGGGCTTAGGGGATTTGGGTGATGCAACACTGCTTTTAGGTGATGGAGTCTCTATCTCCAGCGTTGGCCTTGCTATGGACTCAAACTCCTGCCTCATTTTCTCCATGTCATCAAACAGCTCTTTCACACGCCGGTCATCCTTCCTGTGGTATAATTGTAAAGAGTTCAAAAACTTGGCAATAAATAAATGTCTACCGATCAATAAAGAGTCAGAGAGTAATGTTTATTACTCACTTTTCCAGTTTGCATTGGAGGACTTGGAAATGCTCTTTCATGTTATCCACTATGCTGAAGGTGGTAATGATCTGATTTTGTTCAAACCAGGATTAGTGACTAGGAAGGGGAGGAAATGAAAATATCAAATTAGCAATTCTCACCTTGGTCTCATAGTCTAGATACTCCTGCTCCAGGCTTTTCCTTGGGCTTGAGACCTGATTCTCCCCCTCATCTGCATTTGGTGGCATCTCCGACCTGTCTCCACCATATGCAAAAAAAAATGTTACCATTAGCTGCAATTCAACTGAAGAGTACAGGTATTAGCCAGAAACCAAGTAAATCATAGGAGCAATCTAATTCAACAAGAGGCTTTACCCAGGACCAAGATTCTTCAGATTTTCCACATAATTCTCTATACGGCTTATCAAAGGTGCCACCTCCTTCTGTACAATATGAATTTCTGTGTCAGGTCTGTCCTTTACCAACTACTAGTCAAAATTTCCATAAACACACAGAGCTTACCTTGTACGTAGAGAGTATATTAAAAGCCACATCTGAGAAGTAATCCTCATGCTTCTCCAATTCGTCCCTAAGACATGCATCCACTTACATTATTCATTGTGGTTTGGGCAGCAAAGCAAAAATAAAATTGCCAGAAACAGCTGAGAGTTTGATGATAGAAATACAAAGTCTGCTTATCCTTCTTTTCGGTATATGAGCATTGAAGAAGCCATGCATCCTCGAGGAAACTTATCCAAGTCTTGATAACTTCTGACTCTTTCTTACAAGATACAATTGATTTAGACAGGTCATCCTCCTGCACGTAGAATCATCATAACCAAATGATTTCACGTGGAAACTATTTACCACGAGAGAGCTACTCTCTTCTTAAAAGAATACGCCACCTTTGTTTTCAAGTGAGCGATGATCTGATCGTTGGCTTCACCAAATTGATCCCTCTCTTCTGTCGCATTACGGAACCGAGATTGAGCAGCAGCTAATGATATATTGACCTATATGGAAGAATATTCATTGTCATACCTTCCATACCACAAAAAACATATGCTCAAATCATATAGAAGCGCTTTACGTTACATACCCTCTTCAGTTCAGCTTCCAACTCATCTCTCTGTTTCACAAGCTGTGTAATTTCCGCAGCTAATTCCTGTACATAATAAATAATAAGAAAGAATCTCAATACTGGCAAATGATGAACATAACGATGAATGCTGCCACTATAACCAAAAGGACAAATAAAAGCGGGAGAGGCAGAACCTTTTCCTTTTCACCGGTTTCATTTGCTTTCACTACACGAGCTTTAAGCGCCTCTTCTTTCTGAAGCCTACGAAGAGACAATTGGTTTCTATTAATGGCGTTTTCCTTCAAGGCATATGTATATACAACAAGGCAAGCTTTGATGAAAATCAAAATTAATTGAACAACAAAAAGTAAGTCTTAACTGCAGATATAAGGATAAGCTTCATTTACCTGTTCTCTGATATTCGTTTCTCGGCTTTGGTAGTTGAATTTGCTAAAGATTCCAATAACACCTTCAGCTTGTCGACCTTGTTCGAAAACAAAATTATTCATTATCTTCCATGATTAACATTCTCCCTAACATCCGGAATTTATAAGATGTATATTCTTAATACTCGTATCAACAAGTAGAACGAGATGATAATTAACAATACCAATCAACTTGTATAGTGATAATGATTTGAGGATAACACAGCCTACAAACTTACTTTCTGAGCATGTATATCTGGTGAATCACCGTTGCTTAGTTGTCTCTTTCTAATTAGAAGCCCTTCTAATCTGGAGCAAAGACGAATCTTTGCAAGTGTTTGTTTAAGAGCCTGCAAAACGAGAAGTCTATCACATGGAGCTACCCTAAATGAGCTCAGGGGGAGAATAGAGAGTTTGGAGAAAATTTTACGCTCACCTCTATTGTTAAAGGAGCCTCTTTAACTTCCTTGTCTTCACTCTCCTGTGGAGACTCAGAGACGTTCATCTTTTCGAGTTTTTGTCTAAGATCAGAAGCTTCAGCATCAATCCTGAAAACAAGAATTCAATCAAGACGATGAGAAAAGTCTCTATGACTCAAGTCATTCATTCATTAAAAGAAACGAGAGCAAGAAGCACATCAATATCTATTATCTCCATTTATCACCTCAGCATTTCAGCATTAATCTTTAACCCTGTGATAGCATTTTGGGCGAACTGAAGCAATTCGTCTTGCTTAACCTGAACATTGAAGAGTAAACAAGTTAGGAAGAGATCCAAACGCCCATACATTAACATAAATGCTGACTTTTATTGCTCAAGCGCGTACCAGAACTTCATCCTTGTAACTTGAAAAGACTGTAGCAAGATCCTGCATACTGCTGACTATGGCATCATGAACTTCCTTTCCTCCATTCAGACAAATCCTGAAAACAATGTCAAGCTCTATAAATAATCTCCTTAGGCACGAACAACCAAGTGTGTCAGTTTTCAAGAAGAGTTAAAACTTTTTTTTAAGCAAAATTTTCTGAATGCAATTTGGTGGTTAAACTCACCCAAACATTTCCAGGAGTAGAGAAACTTCTTCATCATGTGGTGGTTCAATAATCTGTAATAGAACAGTCAAACCTAGAGTTAACACTCATAGACAGTACCATTTTTTCACAAAACCCAAAAAATAGGAACAGTACAATTATCAAAACATTATGAGAAACAAGACAAATGACAGGCTCTCACAACATAGAAGAAGAGTCTACTTAATCTGGTTTGTTCTTTAATTTATTTTAAGCCAAGCAATATGTTGTCTTTACTCTTTAGGTTTCAATTATCCCGAATCAACAACGAGAAATAAAATCAACAATAACGCATCTCAAGCCTTTCACGTTCCTACAATTCCACACTTGCATATGTATCCAAAATCTCTTGGAAGAGAATGGAGATAGTTTGTTATCACTTATATCAGGTAGCCACGAAAAGAATTTTTAGGTAGCGAAAGGATACCATGGACAGAACGATGCCCTCCAGAGCTTGACTTTGCAGAAAAACATCACGGAAATTTAGTGGCTCACCTCCTATATCTGGATCGTAATACAAAACCTACACATATGAAATTAGCAGTAGAACACTAGTATTAAGAAAGTCACTTATAATAAAACCCCTGAGCCAAAAAATTACCTTGAATCACTAAGGATAACAATCACATATACATAAGTAATATTCATGATATTCTAAAATGCAGGATGATACCCAAAAATAGGGGAACAAAAAGAATATACCCATTCACGTCTCTTTGCTTCATCAGAAGCAAGTTCTTCTCCTGAACCCATATCTTTATCCTTGACGGAAGTCCCACTAGCTCCATCGATCTCCTTGAGCACAGTTAGCCATCTGGTGATCAGCAATGCTCTATCATGACCTCTGCATGAGACTGCAGCTTCTTCCAATCTCTGAATCGTCTGATTAACACTCTTATAGGCCCCAACACCCTGCAGCAAAGTAAACAGTCCGGATTATTCATGCAAGTCTTACAAGTAGAGTCTCAATATTCCAACTTCTTTGAAAAGTAAGAACATTTATGGGGCACAGTGTTCAAATGAGTGCACCGTCACAGCAAAACTCAGCACTCAAAGTTCCTTAATACCAAAATCAAAACTTGAATCTATAAACAAAAGTAGAAATTAAATTTAAAAGAAAAAAAAAAGAGAGAGAAATTACAATGCGGTCTTGGAACAATTTGGCTCCTTCAGCGACGGCTTGGCCAGCCTGCTGGACGACGGAGTCGGCATAGTTCTTGACCTCCACCGCCTTACTCACTGCCGTTCGCAGCCACGACATATCCTCTCTTCTATCTTTGTAGTCTTCTCGGGAAGAAAAAAAAACAGTTTCAGAGAATCACAAGAAAGCTAACTCGGTGGTGGTCAATGTATGTTTTTTACTCGGTGGTGGCGATTGCTTGCAATTTTGCAACCCGCTTCTATAATTAAAGGTTTCATTTTTATTTGTTTTTCTCTGTGACTTGGGTCGGACCTCGGATATCCAAATACTTGGGTCGGATCTCGGATAGTTAAATCCACCCTAATCTGTAGGGCTGGGCATTTTATCCGTTAAATTTGATTCGATTCGTTATTCGTTGCTATTCGATCCGAAAATTCCGGATATCCGTAAGCTTTCGAAGCAAAACAAATACTAAAATTCAATATCCGTTAAAATCGAAGCAAATCACAAATATTAAAATTTTGGGAAGCGAATATCCGATCCGATCCGTCAATATATAAATACATGTATATTTTGATTATATTTAAAGTTCTAAATGTATAAAATTATATAATTATTATTCTAACATATGATTTGATAGATTATATTCACATTATTACTTATATAAGCATTATTACTTAAAAGGAGAGAAAACATTTATGACAATTATAATTTTTTCTTATGTTTTGTCTTATTATAATTTTTAACTAAGTTTAAAAATTTACAAAATATGAAGATTCAATACTTCTTTTAATTTTTATCTTTTATATCATGCAAAAAGTATTTTTACAAAACAAATTTGTATCAAATTTTTAAGATTATTTGTATTAATCAAAACAAATGAGATATCCGTAGTATCCGAATATCCAAAATATCTATTTATTTTCGGATATCCGTTTTCGAATATCCGTATTTTTCCGAAGCAAAGCAAATCGGAAAATTAGATATCCATATCATTCGAAGCAAATCACAAATACCTTCAAAAAACCGGATATCCGATCCGTGCACAGGCCTACTAATCTGCACTCCAATGAGCGATAAAAAGGCCAAATCAAATTAAAAGGGCCCACCTTTGTATTCTCCTTCCGGAGAGATCAGATTAGATTTCACCGACGACGGCGAGGGAAATCGAAAACTATGTCAGGTCTCAACCGATCTTCAAGCTCATCTAAGAACATCGGAAAGTGTCTCCCTTCCAAGGAGCTTCTTGACGATCTCTGCAGGTATACCTCTTTTCACCTGATTGAATACTTCTCTTTTTAGTAGAAACTGAACTGACGATTCTCTGATCAGTCGATTCGTTCTGAACGTTCCTGAAGAAGATCAACAGTCATTCGAGAGGATCCTCTTTCTGGTTGAGTACGCTTATTGGTACTACGAAGATAACGCTACTAGAAGGAAGAAGCGTCCTAAATCTGTTCTGTTCCTGAGACTGATGTTGACAGTTCTAAACGAAGAAGGCTAATGATACAAAAACTGTTGGGAGTTGAAGAAGACTGTGATGTGCTAAATGTGAGTTGTACTTCTACTTATTTGATTTAACTAAAATGTAATATGATTTATTATAATTTTGCTTCTTTGTAGATGGAAGAAACTCAAATGAACCAGTTTTCTACCTTGATAAAGGCGTTGACAGGAAAACTTGATAACATGGATACATCGATCGAATCAAAGATTGGTGTTCTTCTTGCTCCTATAAACGAGAAGTTGGCAAACAATTGAGAAGGACCTTCAAAATCTGAAAGAAAAGACGTAGCTGATGACTGAAAATAAGATGCAAATTCCAATATTAATCAAAGTGCTGAAGTAAATAGCAAAGAAATGGAATGATTTATTATCTTACTCTTATAGGTTTCGTGCCTATTAGGATGGTTTACCTACTCAACGCGTTATCAAGAAAGCGAGGAAGGCAAACCAAAAATGTGAAGATATTGGACTTGACAAGATAAAGGTTTCTGATAAGAAGGTTCTGAAAACCAAAATACAAGTTCCACATTTACTCGATAACGCCTCAGGGGATGAAACATTGTCTGATCCAGTGCAGCGTGACAAGGCTAGAGATCTCGGTGATCGTTTAGATGCCATTGTAGCCTTGGCTAGAAAGATGAATAAGCCTACATCTCCCACACCTTCCTCACCTCAAACTAAACTAGCATCGTCTCAGCTATTTCCTTTCGTAGGAAACTCTACCGTGAAGCACATCATCACACAGGTGTAACACCATCCATCTCAGCATATGATTTGTTTGCTGATGTTGACGATGATAAAGTGAGGAATTTACTGCATTTTCTACTGGATGATGAGTATGTATTCCTGTTTTTAACTGAGTTTTAATAATGTCATATTGCTATATTTGTTTTAATCTGTATAATCTTCTTTTAGGAAGCAATCGGACACAACCTGTAATAATAGTACAGAATTCTATAAGGTGATAATAACTCCAAGAAATCAGTGGGTACATTGGACTTTGGCTGGTTGACTAACATGGTAACCCTTCAGGATATTCGACGGAAGCTAGCTGCTGAGATTTACGATGCTGTTGGACAACCTCAAATCACTCATTTATTTCCTGAGCTACCAAAGTAGTATGTTCAGTTCTTAGTGAAATTCTAGTCTTTATTAGCTATGCAAATTGCCACATTTATTCTTAGTAATTTTATTTCCAGTGCACTTATTTTCTTAGTGAACTTGTAATCTTATTTCCAGGTTGTGTGTGTATAACCGGAGGCAAGCAAATCTTTGTTGTAATATTTTCTGGAACAGGTGAAGCAACATCTCTTGGCATTATGGAAGTAGAACAAGCGTTCAACAAGTATGAGTTGTGATCATGGACGGACCTAGAAAATAATTTAACATGTGTCACAATATATATATCTATATATTAAATTTTTAAATATGATTTATTTCATTAAGTTATATATATTTTAAAAATTTTACATTAGAGTATTTCCAAAAGAAAAAACTTCAAAACTTCAAATCAGTAAAATTTTATTAATTAATATTTCAGTAATATTTATATAAAAATATATGCCAGTTATTTATACAAAAATTTGGATTTACATATTAATTTTCATAAATATAAGACCATAGAATAAACACACGGACAATTTTGAAGTTAAATTTGAAGTTTTAGTTTTAGAAAAGAACACCATGAAACTTCAAATATAGAGATATGTAAATTTTAAAATAGATAATCTTTTTAAAGATGCTCTTAGTCACTAAAAGTTCAAGTAATTTTGTATAATTTTAAATATCCCATTTTAAGTAATTGTATAAAAATATATACCACATAATATTTATTAAAACATTTATTTATTATAGTTTTATTTTAATCTAAGTACTGAAAAGTAATAAAAATAACTGTTAGAGTGAAATTTAAAGAAATTGTATTTTTATTTTGGAAAAGTAATATTAGAGAAAGGAAAGAAAGAAAACAATTGTGGAATATAATTAAAGGTGGTAAAATAAATGAAAAAGGGAAAGGTTGACTAAAAGTGTAGAAATAATTTTTTAAGAACAAAAACGGTTAGGGGATTCAAACTCAGAAACGGTGGGGCACAACCAAACCTTCTGAACCATTAGAGCTACACGACAACATATGAACGATCACTTCATAAGATGTTTATAATATTTAGTATGTGGCATGTGCCACACCCTTTCCACAGCTGGGTTCGCCACTGGTTGTGATAATAGGGGTGACAAAGTGATATGCTGCTTTGCTACGTGCTTCCGCCGCCGCGATTGAATGAACACATGGTAATTTCTCTTTATCAAACCGACGACAAGTACATTGTCTTCCTGCTAAATTAACAATATGCAGAGACGAGCTGGTTGTAACTTGTGAATGATGCAAATCGATTGATTGAACTGTAAGCATCTTGGCATTTGATACACGTTTCTAAGAAAAAAATACAGTGTCACAAATGACTATAAAACAAGTAACTAACCAAAAGAGAAAATGTATTATTTTTACCTCCAAAACTATCTCTACTCCACGAGTCAAGGTTGTCTTCGTTGTTCCTGCAGCTGTTCTCCTACCTGTAAACCATCTTGTCATCATTAACCGTAAAGCATCCAAGAGTTTTACAATTTGCAAATTTCCCATACCCCCAAAACTCAATATACCCCATACCCCCCCAAAACTATTCTCACTATCCCCTTCCTATTCTCATTACCCCTTTATCCTTGCATTCCCCAAACTAGCATTTCATTTATTTCTCCAATTAAATAAAACAACCATAATTCAACCACCTACATGGCCCACAAAAAACCTTAACCAATCAGCTTTTTCCTGACCCACATCTCTCCTTCTTCATCGTACAACCTCATTTCCTCTCATCCTCCATTTACGATTTTTAAAGCTCCAAAACAGGTAATTCAGATTCATTTTCGACGATTTTTTTTTGTGAAATTACATTTAAATATAATGTACATGATGGATAACGTTAAAAATGTAAGATTTGATGAAAATTTGAGAGATTAAAAACGATTTCTAAAACTATTATTATGGATTTCAGATATATTTTGGGTCCGTTTTTGATAAAATTTTCGCTGAAATATCAACTATATATCTTGGCTAGTGTATAAACAAGAAGATCCGATGAAAATTTGTGAGATTAAAAAAGATTTTGAAAACTAGGTCTATAGATTGTGGGTAAATTTTATGTCCGTTTTGATGATTTTATGTGTGTAATTTCATTAAGATGAACTATACATCATGGGTAATGTAACATCCTAACAATATCGTCCTAAAAAACTGATTAGTTAGTTCAAGAATAGTTTCTGGGTACTACTAAGATAACTAAGTTTACTAAGACTAAATGGTTATACTGGAATTACTAGGATTACTATGTTTACAAGTTCGACTAGTATTACTGGTATTATTATGTATAGTACTGAAATGAATTAGTATTAGTAAGATAAGATAGTACGGTGTCATAATTAATTTTATGCTTCTTAATAGTGATATTTCCATTTTATTTCAGGAAAAATGCAGAATCCGCATTGCACAATTATATGTTTTGATTATGGAGGATATTATATGAAGGATGGGGCTGAAATAAAATGGATCTCGGGAGATGGTGAAGGAGAAGATGAAATTCACATGATTGTGATGAAGAAATCAGTGGAGGAGATCACTTACTCTGGTTTGGTTGAGCGTATTTGCAGAAAGATAAAGGTAGATGAATCTAAGATGGAAGTGAAGATTAGTTACTTTCCAATGCTATTGTATTCGTACAAGCCATCATATATCCGGAATGATGAAGACGTTTTTGGTTATCTACTGCAAGTAAATCACGAGATGTGTAGAAATGTTTTACATGTGGAGTTCAGCAATAAAGAAGTGCAACTTTCAGAAGAGGATGATGAAACAGATGATGTCTATGTCGGTCTATCCGATAGAGACTACGATAGAGAGGCTACCGATAGAGAGGCTGGTGATGAAGATGATACTGAGAAAGATGGAAATGATAATGAAGGTGTTGGTGGTGTGCTCACTTTTGACGAAGACATTGAGATGCACGATGGTGTGTATCAGCCACGGGATGATGGTATGGATTTGGTTTTAGGTCAAGAATTTATAACCAAAGAGGCAGCAAAATTTCATATTCTGACGGCTTCATATCAGAAATGTTTTGAGTTTGATATAATTAAGTCGGATACTAAAAGATTTGTGGTTAAATGCCGAGGAGCCAAAGAAGAAGACTGCAAGTGGTTTGTGCGAATTGCCAAATTAAAGAATTCAGATATTTGGACGGTTAGAAGTTTCATCAACCAGCATACATGTTCTGTTGTTACTACAAGAACACTGCCTGATGGAGAAGCCACTGATAGAGAGACTACTGATAGAGAGGCAATTGATATTGAGGCTGGTGATAAAGATCATACTGAGAATGATGCAACAGATAATGAAGGTACTGGTGGTGTGCTAACTCTTCACGAAGGAATCAAGATGCATGATGTTGTGTATCAGCCACGGGATGATGGTATTGATTTGGATTTAGGTCAAGAATTTAGAACCAAGGAGGCAGCAAAAGTTCATATTCGGCGGCTTCATATCAGAAATGTTTTGAGTTTGATATAATTAAGTCGGATACTAAAAGATTTGTGGTTAAATGCCGAGGAGCCAAAGAAGAAGACTGCAAGTGGTTTGTGCGAATTGCCAAATTAAAGAATTCAGATATTTGGGCGGTTAGAAGTTTCATCAACCAGCATACATGTTCTGTTGTTACTACAAGAACACTGCCTGATGGAGAAGCCACTGATAGAGAGACTACTGATAGAGAGGCAATTGATATTGAGGCTGGTGATAAAGATCATACTGAGAATGATGCAACAGATAATGAAGGTACTGGTGGTGTGCTAACTCTTCACGAAGGAATCAAGATGCATGATGTTGTGTATCAGCCACGGGATGATGGTATGGATTTGGTTTTAGGTCAAGAATTTATAACCAAAGAGGCAGCAAAATTTCATATTCTGACGGCTTCATATCAGAAATGTTTTGAGTTTGATATAATTAAGTCGGATACTAAAAGATTTGTGGTTAAATGCCGAGGAGCCAAAGAAGAAGACTGCAAGTGGTTTGTGCGAATTGCCAAATTAAAGAATTCAGATATTTGGACGGTTAGAAGTTTCATCAACCAGCATACATGTTCTGTTGTTACTACAAGAACACCGCCGATGGAGAAGCCAGCGATAGAGACTACGATAGAGAGGCAATTGATATTGAGGCTGGTGATAAAGATCATCGCGAGAATGATGCAACAGATAATGAAGGTACTGGTGGTGTGCTAACTCTTCCGCGAAGGAATCAAGATGCATGATGTTGTGTATCAGCCACGGGATGATGGTATTGATTTGGATTTAGGTCAAGAATTTAGAACCAAGGAGGCAGCAAAAGTTCATATTCAGACTGGCGCACATCAGAAATGTTTTGAGTTTGATATAATCAAGTCAGATACTAAGAGATTTGTGATTAAATGCCGAGGAGCCAAAGAAGGCTGTAAGTGGTTTGTGCGGGTTGCAAAGTTACAAAATTCTGATCTTTGGACGGTTAGAAGTTACATCAAGTAGCATACATGTTCTGTTGTTACTACAAGAACAATGCCTAATAGAAGGAAAGGCACACCACAAATCGTTGCATCTGTTTTGGCTAAAGATTATCCTGGTACATTTGACACTCCAGTTCCCAAAGTTCTGATCGATTTGGTTCATCGCCAGGTTGGTGTGCAAATATCATACACAACGGCATGGAGAGGCAAAAGAGAAGCTGCTAATGAAGTGCGAGGAAGTCCAGAAGAGAGTTTTACTTTATTGAACTGCTATCTCCACATGCTAAAGGAGACGAATATTGGCACAAGAACTAGTGTGGTAGTGGATGAGGCAAATAAATTCAAATACCTATTTTTTGCCCTGGGAGCTAGCATAGAAGGGTTCCGTGCGATGAGGAAAGTCCTCATTGTGGATGCAACACACCTCAAGAATGTTTATGGTGGAGTTCTCTTTGTCGCGACTGCTCAGGATCCTGATCATCACCACTACCCAATTGCGTTTGGTGTAGCAGACGGTGAGAATGATGAAAGCTGGACATGGTTTATGGAACAGTTGAAATTAGCGGTACCTAATGTCCCCGGATTGGTGTTTCTTTCAGATAGAAACAGAAGCTTGATCAAGTCAGTACGTCTAGTGTTCCCTGAGGCCGAACATGGATATTGTATATGGCATTTGTCTCAGAATGTTAAAAGCCACGTCCATAACAACAAAGATACTTGTGCCTTCAAGTTTAGAGAATGCGCACACGCTTATACAGTGGCTGAGTTCAAGTACCTTTATCATGCTTTTCGCAGGAAGTATCCTAGTGCAGCGGTGTATCTTGACAAAAGTGTTGAAGAGAAGAAATGGGCTAGATGTTACTTTAAAGGAGATAGGTACAATGTTGACACCACAAATTCAGTAGAATCTTTTAATGGTGTTATTAGGGAAGCGAGAATGTACACCTTACTGCCAATGTTTGATGTAATCATTGCAAAAATGGCTGAATGGTTTAACAAGTATAGGAAGAAGGCAGCTGAAGTACCATACAACCTGAAGCTTGTGCCTATTGTGGAAGAGGAAATGTCTAAAAGATGTGTTGAAGCGGGGTTTCTCACGGTTAAAGAGTTAAACAGCTTCCATCTTGAGTACAGTGTGCAAGGTCTTGTGGGAAGGTTTATACCGTTGATATGGCTATGTACACTTGCAGCTGTGAGCAATTTGATAAAGACAAATACCCATGTGTGCATGCAGTCGCGGCTGCCACATTCATGATCGATAAAGCGGAAAGGAACTTCATCTATCCGAGTATTGTTCTAAGTACTATTTGGTAGAGCAATGGGCTTTGGCTTATCACAGACAATATATCATGTTCCTCATATGTCTGATTGGGTTATACCAGAAGAAGTTAGAGCAATGAAAATACTTCCTCCAGATTTTGAAGTCAAGAAAGGAAAACCACAACAAACAAGGTTTCCATCAGTAGGAGAATCTCGTGGAAGAGGAAAAAGAGGCGAGGGAGTGGCGAGGAGAGCAGAGGCACGGGCGAGCCGAGGAGAAGGTCTTGCAGCGTATTTTGAATGTGGAAGTGGTTCGGGTTCAGGTGTTTGATTGTTGAAATTTCTTTTATTGTGTTATTCGGAGTACTAGGATTTACTGGTATTATTATGTGTTATTTGGACTACTAGGATTTACTGGTATTATTATGTGTTATTTGGATTACTAGGATTTACTTTGAATTACTAGGATTTTCTGGTATTATTATGTGTTATTTGGACTAATAGGATTTACTGGTATTATTATGTGTTATTTGGACTACTAGGATTTACTGGTATTATTATGTGTTATTTTAAGCCATTATATATTTTACTAGGCAAATTGTTTATGATGTAAATTCCGACTATTTTTGATGATTAATTTCAATGCGTAGACTATGTATATGATAACTACGTAGATTTAGACTATTTTTGATGATTGTTTTCAATAGTTTAAGAAAAGGTGATCAGTTTCCCAAAAAACTTCCTTAACTTTCAATGCTAGTGTGTCAATGGTTCTAGTATAGTAAGGAGAATCAAACAAAATATGTATTTCTGGTAAATTGTTTATGTAAATGTCTTCTTTAACAATATTTATAGTGTAAAATCATTGGTTTTACTACGAAACCTTCCATTTTGTGATGGTTTAACTAGATAAACGTTAAAATTGCTAAAGTATTACTATGTGAATAGTAGTATTACTACTACCTTGAAGATTACCATGTATTAATAAGTGTTAAATATAATACTACAATTTTATATGGCGGCTGCACGTTTTACATGTGAAATCCAATTTTTACAAGCCTTTTAATATTATAGTGCTTTTGGTGTTTTACATGTGTTTACTTTATTGCTATATTTTTTATAGTGTTTTTGGGCGTAATAAACCCAGTAAATCCAGTTATCCAACTAATTCATTTTTGGGCATAGTAACAACTGTAAATTTAGTTGTCCAAACCTGTCTTTTGCAACATACCAATATCCAAAAGCATTCAAACACAAAGCATTCTCCTACCAAGTTTTAAACATCCAAAAGCATTCAAACATAAAGCATTAAACATCCAAAATACTTAAATACATAAGCCTTCTCCTAAGCCTAAGCCTTTGTTTTACGCTTCTTCCCCTTCGTGAAAGGAGTCTGCACCCACTGTGATGGTTCACACTTCCTCTTCCCCCTTCCCTTAGATGCCTGTGGTGTGCAATCACTCTTCTTTGGTGCAGCATCAGAAACGCTCCTCCTTGGTCTGCCCCTCCTCTTAGGTGTCGGTTTGCCATACATAATGGTCTTCTCCTTGCATCTATGCTTGATCCCAGGCACCGTTGCATCTGCATCGGTCCTCTTCTCATTGTAAACGACCATGACCCACTTTTGCTTTTCTTCCTCAGTATATTCCTCAATAACTTTCCCAGTCTGTTCCTCAACAACTTTCTCAGCCTCTCCCTCTTTTTTCTCTTCTTCCACAACTTTCTCACTAGTTTTTTCCTCTGCTTCCACAACTTTCTCACTACTTTTTTCCTCTGCTTCCACAACTTTCTCACTACTTTTTGCCTCTGCTTCCACCACTGATGGCCACTTATTTGGTGGTGAATGGACTACTCTCCTTGCGGCCAATGCCTTGGTCCTACCACGTGGTGTTGTTGGACTTTTATCTGCCTCAACCCGAGGCTCATTGATCTCTGCCTCAACCCGTGGCTCATTGATCTCTGTCTCAACCCGTGGCTCATTGATCTCTGTCTCAACCCGTGGCTCATTGATCTCTGCCCCATCCTCCACTTTCTCATCATCCTCACTGTTCTCAATTTCTTCCTCACTGGTTTCAGCCTCTTTCCCTCCAACCTTTTCTTGATCCTCAGATTCCTCAGATTCCTCAATTTTCCTCCACAGTTCATCAGCCTGTGCTAAACATCTCTCCTTCAATTGGTTTAATGTTGCACTATCCTCTTGCTCACTACCTTCTTGCTGCCCATCGTCACTGTTATCTTTGTGCCGGCTTTTGTGCCATAATCCCCATGATCCCACTTGTCCAAAATCCATGTCTTCACCCTTATTCTTCTCCTCATTTACCTTACTCTCAATAGAAGTTAGCCTTTCTTCTATTTTCTTAGCCTTTTTTTTTTAAAATCCGCTGGTTCTTTTCCATTTTACTCATCCTCAAGTCAATGGACTCCAGCTTTGTCTCCAATGTTAAGTTAAGACTGACAAATGCTTCTCGCATGAACTCCAATAGCCTCTCTTCCACACCTTTCAAATTCAAATCTAGACCGGAATTAGAGGATGATCCTTCTGCAAACTCCACCTTTGCTTTGTCTTTCTTTTTGGAAACACCCGCAGCTTGATCTAACTCATACAGCTCTTCCCACCAAATAGTCTTCGCTTCACATTTAACCAGTAGTTCCGTGTATCACTTGGCTGCCTTGACGGTCATAGTCTCGCTCCTCATCAATGATACGAGCCAGCATAATTTCCTCACCAATAGTTGGAACCAACACACTCTTAATATCCTCGAAAATGAAAAATAAATAACATCGTTTAATTTTATGTTCTACTAGCTTCTCTGTAACTGCATACATGTACCTTTGTTTTTCCAAGCAGCATATATGTCTTCCAAAGGATAACCCTCCAGACTGGTTTTTTTTAATCGGCTCTTGCACATCCTTGGACAGTCTTCACTAGGATCGTCTGAATTGATTCTAAACTCTTTTCCCAGAGCTGGAATACACTCAAAAGCCGAACCTAGTATATCCAAGGTTACAAGGTCAGATTTTAAACTATATAACAACTAAAATTTACAAAATTACATGTTTTACCTCTAAAGGGATTATGAAACCAGGAAAGCCGCTGACCTCTTTCACTTCACCCTTCGATGGTTCACCACGCTTAATCTCCTTTATTGCATCCTCAAATGTAAAGACGGCCCTGTGGAAATGATATGCAAGCGCCCAAATTCTCCACCATCCTTAATATGAAGCGGTCTAAAGGTCTTGAATCGTTTGGCTTTCCTCTGATAACCCGACCAAGGAAAAACAAGACAGTCATCTTCAATCTATCTGGACATGGCGCCATAGACAACATCTTCTGCTTCACATCAGTGATGGTGATCTTCTTTATGTCATGGAAGTAATAATCCACAAACTTATAACTCCCGATCTTCTCATAATTCCTCGGATACTCACTGCAGTCTAAGCCAGAGATGAGGGCATGCTCCCTCATAGAATAGCGGATAGGTACACCATTAACTGCAAACCATGCAACATCATCTTCTGGAGTACAAATGGTGCGCTAGAGTAACATCCACATCCTTGGAGCTTCAGGTTTGGTTCATCGGCATGTGGAAAAATGTCGAACCGAGGATGGTTTGTGAACCATTCAGCCTCGGGCTTAAGCTTGTTCTTGATGATATTCACTGTCTTGGTCACAAAGCACTTGGTTTGTATCTTGCAAGTCTTCGTGAACTCACTGCTTTTGAAGTATAACTCAAGGGGTTGCATTGGTTGCATTTCCTGCAATCAAAATACATATATACATGTTACTAATGCTAGTAATACAAGAAGTAGTAGTAATTACTAACAATGACATTTACCTCATACGATGGAGCAGACATGTCTTCACTTTCGGACCCAGTTGAGACTGAGAGCGATTCTATACTCGGTTCTCTCGCTGGTGTACTCTTCTTACTTTTCTTATGAACTACTGGCTCTTTTGCATTGGAGACCGGTTTTCTGATTCTAAGAGATTGGCGACGCCTTTGATTGGAGATTTTGCTTTGATTTCCCTTCATAGCTTTCCTGTACAAGACATATAACAAACGACAACTCAATCACTCTAAACGTCATACCGCAAACACACCAACACAACATCAATTAAGTTTCATCAACAACACAAATCATTTTCTTAAATCGATTTTATCAACAACAATTTTAAACAACTTATCACTCAAATTCGAAACACACAAAAAAAGCATCATTTTTAGATGGATTTAGATACCAAACTATCACTCAATCACTCGCTCTTTCCAAACTCAAACCGCAAAACAACAACACCCTTCTCGACTTTTACAGGGATTTAGATCCCAAATTATCACTCAATCACTCCCTCTTTCCAAACTCAAACCCCAATACAGGAAACATACCTTTAATTAGACGAAGAAGAAATAAAACTGACCTTTAATTTTGACTTTCCCCCTTTAGATAGATTCTAGGTTTAGATAGAGGACGACGGGAGAGGACGAATAGAGAGGACGAACGGAGAGGAAGAACAGAGAGGACGAACGGAGAGGAAGAACGGAGAGGACGAATCCGATTTGATAACTCCCCCCCTTTACGGTTTTGAGAGAGTCGAAGGTTAGAGCAAAAGGGAGCTCCGAGCAAATGAGAAAGGTTAGAGGAGGAGATCTCCCCAGCGTCAAAACGACATCGTCTAGGTTTAGGGTGGGTCGGGTTTTTCGATTAGTTTTGGGTGGGTCGGGTTTTTCGGTTGGGTTGAGTAAATATGAGATTTATGTGAGGGGCAATTAGTCTTTAGCCAGTTTTTTCATTTAAAAAACAATAAAAAATAATCATATTTTAATAAAGGGATATACGGGCATTTTTTGGGGGGGTATGGGTTATATTGAATTAATCTCCGGATTCAAACTCAGAAACGGTGGGGCACAACCAAACCTTCTGAACCATTAGAGCTACACGACAACATATGAAGGATCACTTCATAAGATGTTTATAATATTTAGTATGTGGCATGTGCCACACCCTTTCCACAGCTGGGTCCGCCACTGGTTGTGATAATAGGGGTGACAAAGTGATATGCTGCTTTGCTACGTGCTTCCGCCGCCGCGATTGAATGAACACATGGTAATTTCTCTTTATCAAACCGACGACAAGTACATTGTCTTCCTGCTAAATTAACAATATGCAGAGACGAGCTGGTTGTAACTTGTGAATGATGCAAATCGATTGATTGAACTGTAAGCATCTTGGCATTTGATACACGTTTCTGAGAAAAAAATACAGTGTCACAAATGACTATAAAACAAGTAACTAACCAAAAGAGAAAATGTATTATTTTTACCTCCAAAACTATCTCTACTCCACGAGTCAAGGTTGTCTTCGTTGTTCCTGCAGCTGCTCTCCTACCTGTAAACCATCTTGTCATCATTAACCGTAAAGCATCCAAGAGTTTTACAATTTGCAAATTTCTTGAGCTTGAGATGACTTTGTTGATGGACTCAGCAATGTTTGTAAATCAGCAGTTTCCAAATATTTATGTAATCCAGGATTCATCGCTTGGATCTCTTCAAATGTTGTATCAAAATCAGCCAACGTAAAAGCACTTGCAGCTTTTTTGACCAATCTAAATGCATCACCGCCTCTGAACCATAGCATTAAATTTTTGTAAAGATGGTACGTGCAAATTCCGCGACTAGTCTTGAGATACACTTTTCCAATAGCATTACCTATAGCTTTATGCCTATCAGACTGCAAGTTCTTCATTTTCGCTATCAACAACTGCAAAAGCAATAGGAAATATCTGAAAATTTCCATCTTGAGCTGTTACGGTTAGTAGTGTTCCTTTATATTTTCCCTGAAGGTATGTACTATCCACGACAATTACTTTTCTCATGTAGGGAAATCCAGTTACACTTGCACCGAATGCAAGGAACAAACACTTGAATCTGTTAACCTCATCAACTTCCAAACGTGTGAAATTTCTAGGATTTGCTTTTCTTATATGATACAGCTACATGGACAACTCTGAGTATCCACTCTCCGCAGAACCTCTAGCAATATCTCTTGCGCGTAAAAGTGTCCGATGAGACTTCCAGTAATCCATCTAGTTACATAATGTTTTACAATAACATATTAGTTAGACATCTTATTTTGCTATAAACGAAATAAAATTATAATAAACATGTCAATACAGAAGACACACCTTGACACCAAATCTCATGTTTAAGGCATCTCCAACATGTTTCAAGAGAACTTTTGAATCCGCATCACCGACATAGTCCACATATAGTCTTGCTAGATTTATGGAGTCGCTTGTCGAGCACTGGCAGAACATTCTGTAATGGAACATGAATATTCTGAAACGTGTGTACGAATGGGAAACTGAGTAGAATTACCAACTGGGGTAGCTATTACTCTCCATGTACATCCCTATAGCCAGCACTTACGTTAATATATCTGTCGCTGATCTATCCACTCTGAAATCAAATTGATGAAGGATTGACAAGATCTTCAACCTAGTCTCCAATGCATCTTTCGTATCATATCGTTGTCCAACAACTATATTAAGTGCATCTAATTTTTTAACATGATCATTACCCCTTTGATCACCATATGAACAAAATCATCATAACTTTTGTTGTCTACAGATATAGCTTTACTCCTTGCTCCTTTGTCAACACCAAATAACCATTTGTTTTTACCAAATATCCAATGACCACAAACAATTTTTATTTGTGCCATGAGAGAAAAGGAAGAGAATAAATCAATCTGAAAACGCTATTGACGTCGTTATGCACAAGTTTCACGTGTATGAGTGATCTGTAGATTAGGGTTTTTTCTTTGTTTGGTTTAAATTATATTTTGTTTGGTTTAATTAAATAAATTTGGTTTACATGCTTTTGATTCAAATTATGGTTGGTTTGGAACGTTTTGGTTTAAATCAATTTAAATTACTGGTATATAAAATAATTTCAGAATTAGATGGTTCAATCTGGTTTGCAATACACATTTCGGTTTAGGGTTTTTAAAAAAATCTGTGGCCAAATCATAAATAAATATGTGACTTAAGTTTAAACAAATCTATCAAAATGTAACAAATTTGTGGTCAAATCTATCTATACTAATAAAGTAGGTTTTTTATCTCCTTGGGGAAAAAAATGTCATGTGGCATTTTTTTTTTAATAATTAAAATATTTTCTCAGTTTAAATTTAATGAATTTTGGTATTAATTGTGAAATAAATTGGGGGTTTTAAACTTTTCTTCATACAGGTCCAAACGTTTATAAGACTGTTTTGAATCTGACCCGGACCCGTAGTTGAACAAATAAATCCGGTGACCCAATATAAATCAGATTTGGGTTTTGTGAAAAACTCATAAAACACACAAAAACTCATTAAAACCCGATACATGTTGCAGCACTGGTTGAACCAATAGATAATTTTCTTATTTTTTACTATTTTTAGTTCAAGTTATGTTTTAAAATTATTTTTTATATTTTAAATTTCTAATTAAAAATTTAAATTTTTTATTTTTATTGCCGTCTTCCTCTTCTTCTACACTATAATTTACGTTTGCAAGAAAGGTGAGTCATGATTGTGCTTGAGCCGCACGTCCGTAAAACAGACTAAAGCACGATGAGGCTTATTATTCCTCTACACTACAATTTACGTTTGCAAGAAAGGTGAGTAAATTTTTTTTTTATTTTTTTATTTAACTTAGTTTATAACAAATCATTACATTTTTAATTTACAGATCAAAAAGAATAAAATCATATGATCATGTGAATTACAAAATAGAGTTTTGGATGTTGAAGAAGAAAAACCTGGCGAACTTGATTATAATAAATTAGAGAATTACCTTGCTGAAGAATATCCCAAAGATGATGAATTGACAAATTTAGAAAAAAACTTTGGTAAGTTTTAAAATTTCGAGAAAACCAAAATTAGTTGATGTAATCTGGTATTAGTTTATTTTTGTTATTGACAATTTATTACAATGATGTTCTAATTTTGGTTTATTTTGGATTGAAAGTTTAATTTTATGTCTTGATTTTTTTTAGATGTCATAATTCTTATGTTACAATTTTTTTAAATAGTTTAAACTATTTCTTAATATTTTGTATGTACACTTAAAATACTTAACTTGATTTTTTAGATGTCATAACTCTTATGTTACAATTTTTTTAAATATTCTAAACTATTTCTTAATATTTTGTATGTACACTTAAAATAATTAACTTTAGTTTTTATATATATTTGTTTTCATAGCTAATATATTATTATATAATAAATTAATTCATTTATTAATCCGCGATTCATCCGCGGTTGATCCAATGATCCAGTGATTCGCTAAATCATCCGATTCAGTGTTCGGATCAGGTTTCAAAACACTGGTTTATCAGATTTCTTTGTATTTGATGTGGACGATGGAGAATATAGCCTCTACAATTCTCTTTTTTTAACGCAATCGACATAATCGTTCATATAATCAATCCATAAATCCCACTATCTCCTATTGAATGCTTCTTTAGTTCCTGCTTTCTGAGTTTCATTGTATATTTATAGACGGTGTGAGAGTTCGGACGATAATCCCTTTACTTTTTCCAATTCAATCATTGTCGAATTCCCAGTTTCATTGCTCGGAGTTGAAGACAAATCGGTGTAGAGATATTCAGACTAGGCTACAACAATTTTGGCAAGCCTGAAATGTTAAGAAATGGGTGAGATATTGGGGTTGATATGTTGTTGATTAATGGGAAGGTACACCAGTTCTTTTTTCAGTTCACCAGTTAATGATTGCTTACTTTTAAAGTAGTAGTTTTATTATGCATCATTTCCTTTCTCATGTGGTGCTTTTACATGCGTTAATCAACTTTCTCAGGTTTAACACCTTCAAACATTTCTTGAAAGAAAGCTCAGTCTATGACATGAGTATTTAAGATTCCAACTAAATTAATTTTTTTACGACTATCGATTTTTATTCTATTTTTATTAATCAGTTAGTAACAACTACTTATGCTATTCTACTTTGAACTAAACAACTTCAAACAAAATAATATACTACGGTCGCAAACCACTATAAAAAATCAGAAAATATCATTTTTTAAAATATTTTTATTTTACATATTTTTAACATATTTTCTTTACTAAGACCATATAATAAATTATAAATTTAAGTAAGAATACAACATACGAATCCGGCGCGTAGCGCCGGAATATCACTAGTAATAAATAAATCTATCAAATTTTAACTAAATTTGTCGAATTCTAATATATCTGTGGTCAAAAATAAATAAATCTATCAAATTTTAGTTAAGTCTGTCAAAATTAAGTAATTTGTGGTCAAATCAAAATTAAATCTGTCAAATCAAAATTAAATCTATCAAAAACAAGTAAATCTATGGCTAAAAAAAAAATCGATCAAATCTATGTAAATCTGTTCAAATTAAGTAAATCTATGGCCAAATAAATTAATTCTTACAAAATTAAATAAATTTGTGACTAAATGTGAAAATTTTGTTGTAACAAATCTACGGAAATCTTATGAAGTCTATAAATTTTAAAATAAATATGTGTCTAAAAATAATATATATAAGTCTGTGGCTACATAAAATGTGAACAAAATAAATATGTCTGTGGTAAAATCGTAAATATTACGTAAATTCAGAAATGACATTTTCGTAATTATTTTCTTGCTAACAAAGGAATAGGGGTATATTATGTAAGAAAAACAAACTATTAATTAAAATTAAATTAGAGTTAAACTAGTAATTAATTAACAAATAAGGGTTAAACTAGTTTTTCCCTTAAAAGTATATTACACATTTACTTGAAACAACCAAAGAAAAATATATCCGCGCTTTCAAAGTATGGATCAAAATCTAATAAAGCTATTAAAACAATTGATTAAAATATTAAAAGTTAATGTCTAATTTTTTTTCTTAATTATTCAGCACAATATTGATTAATTATTTTGACTACTTTTTCTTGTAATCAAATGCTTCTAATTAAAATAACTCTTTTCTTAATTTGTGTGTTTATGCTAAAACATCATACAAAATAAACAGAGAGTATTTATTCTGATCATTTTTTAATTTTAGGATTAGACATAGTATCATATTAGATGTGATCTTTCTTTTTATTTTCATACAATCTGTCAGATAGCAATCAAACTAGCTGAACTGTGTAGAAGTCTGGAATAACACCTTGTTGTTTGTCTTTAATGTTAGTACAAATTATACTCCATTTTTGGCTTTTCAGTATAATTTCTTGGGACCCTCAAGGCATAATTGCAAATTTTATTTTTTAGACTATTCAACAAGTGCCAGATTTCTGTGTGGAATGCATTGCAATACAATTAAGACAAACAACTTGTATTGATCAAACTAACTAGTACTATATCACAAATATTATTATATGATCTCATGAACTATTATTCCTCTCTTTGATTTCTAATCATTGAAAGAGCTTTATTGAAGTGAGTTGCTTTTGTTCGGAGATACTCTGTCCATGTGACCGATCGGTATAAAGGCGATTCATCAGGACTAACCAGTTTTGGTACAGGTGATATCTTGGTATCAGACCTTGGACCCCATAGGAAAGCTACGGATAACCGGGATCTGATTTGGTTAACCCGAGCGCGGTGAATCACGCTTTTAAACAAGCCGTTGGAAAGGATGTGGAAAAGATCACCAACGTTGACCACGAGCGAGCCTGGAACAGGTGGCACGGTGACCCAACCAAGATCATCACGGAATACTTGGAGACCCGGGGTATTGTTCTGGTAGAGTATGGTTAAGAGGGTGGAGTCGGTATGGGGGGCTAGACCCATAGCCCGGTCGGGTTCTGGACAAACCGGGTAGTGGTTTAGCTGGAGGGCAGATTGGGCCCAGTTTAAATCTGAACTGACACTGGCCCATTTAATGTCTTCTTCGCTGACGTCAAGTGAATCTAGTGATAACCACATCAACTTCGACGCCAACTTTTGCATTTGTTCCTCGTACTGTTCAACGATGTCGCTGTTAATTAAAAAGAGAACGCATGTTATTCTTTAGTAAGTAAGTTTAGTACAGACGTAAAGTTTGGAGTTGTACGACCTTATGAAGAAACAAGAAAACAAACAAAAAACAAGTTGTGATTTTTTGTTTTCTCCGATACGATTAAAACATTTATACATATCTCCAACTCCTGAGGTGGGTCCACTATGCTAGATTTTCATTATGCTCATCTTAACTCTATGCTCTAAATTACACTTAAATTTAATGACATGGAAAATACTCGCGCGGTTTCTTATGTTATTAACTATTAAGGCTCCCTATATTACACAACCAATATGTAGCACAAGATTTAACTATATGTAAAGAACAAATAAATTTATTGATCATATGTACCAGTAGTTATAGTGAAGTTGGGGCCAAAGTTTTCGAAAATCGTTGAGAGGAGAACCTATGATGGTGAAACCTTCGGACCACATTTTCTTACTAAAGAAAGATGAGATACGAGCGACACCGTAGCCAGAGAAACCTGTATCCGACCGAGCCGCTTTAAGCTTGCGCTGGACAGGTAGCTGAAAAAGACTACCGGTGAGAAGCTCAATGCCTTGGAGAAGTTCCAGAGGCACGCCGTGGTTTATGATCTGGAACGCACCCCAAGTTCTACATGCACGGCCGATATGGCTGGCCACGTCGGACTGGTTCAGGTCAATGAGAGGGATGTTTTCACCGGCGGCAGGAGGGGAAGGAGCAACGGCGAAGAGGGGATCGTCTCTGCAGGTCCACGTGTAAGACACTACAAGAAAACACGTTTTTGGCGACTGATTGTACTGACTGATTACGTAGTCACTAAATTTTCTGACCGATTCCCGACTGATTAGAGACTATGCTCCGACCAAAAAAAAGCAGTAGGGAAACAGTCGCCAAATAACGACTACACAAGCCAGTAGCAAACGAGTCGTTTATTAGCGACTGACTACGGACTAATATGTAGTCGGTAGGAATCAGTCGGTAATTAGTCAGGAAATTTAGTGACTGTTTAGCGACTGATATACATTAGGTGAAACAGTCCCACGTCGGTCGTCAAAAACCGGTATATACACGTGAATGTCGCTACTATGTTAGGTGTAACAACTTTTTACGACCAAATAAATCAGTCACTAAATTCAGTCGTAAATCAGTAGGGAAACAGTAGGAAACATTTCTATATAAACACAAAACCGAGTCATTTTTTCTTCGTGTCATGCGTGAAAGAAAGAAAAATCAGAAAAATAAAACAAATCGTTCAGTGACGTAATGGGAGGTAATTACAACTACACTAACTTTCGAGATTGGATGTACAAGAGAATCAATGAAGAAACGGGGAATTTCTCGGAAGAGTTCATAACGGGAGTAGAGCAGTTCATGACATTTGCAAACAGCCAGCCTCTAGCACAAAGTAATAATGGTAAATTCTTTTGTCCTTGCAATGTTTGCCAAAATGAGAAATTTCTTCCGGGGCAGAAAATTTTGAAACATATATATAGTAAAGGGTTTATGCTCGACTATTATGTGTGGTACAAGCATGGAGAAGAACTCGATATGGCTCTAGGAACAAGTTATGCTGATTCGACGCATTTAAGTGGTAGTGAAGATCACATTGGTAATGTAGTAGAAGATAGATATGTGGAAATGGTGAATGATGCATTTCGAGATAATGTGAGTTTTGATAACCATCAACATTGTGATAGTTATCAAAATCCAGTAGATCCGGAATGCAATCACTCGAAGAAATTCTACGACTTGTTAGAAGGAGCGAAAAATCCTTTATATGATGGTTGCCGAGAAGGTCACTCGCAATTATCATTGGCTTCTAGGATCATGCAAAATAAGGCGGATTATAATTTGAGTGAAAAGTGCGTAGATTCGGTATGTGAAATGTTGACAGACTATTTACCAGCTGGAAACCAATCAACCGGTTCACATTACGAGACAGAAAAGTTGATGCGCAATTTAGGTCTCCCGTACTATACAATTGATGTGTGTGTTAACAATTGTATGATCTTCTGGAAAGAGGATGAAAGGTGGGATAAGTGTCAGTTTTGTGATGCACCAAGATGGAAGCCTAGAAATGAACGACGTAGAACCAAAGTGCCATATAGTCGTATGTGGTATCTACCTATTGCTGACAGATTGAAGAGACTATATCAGAGCAAGAAGACAGCAGCAGCAATGAGATGGCATGCAGAGCACCAAGCAAAGGAGGGTGAAATGTCTCATCCATCAGATGCAGCGGAGTGGAAACTCTTTCAAGATCAACATCCCCGGTTTGCAGAGGAACCCCGTAATGTTTATCTCGGCTTATGTACGGATGGATTCAATCCATTTGGGATGTCTAGTAATCATTCGTTGTGGCCAGTGATCTTGACTCCATATAATCTAACTCCTGGTATGTGCATGAATCCAGAGTACTTGTTTCTCACAATTTTGAATTCTGGGCCAAATCACCCACGAGCTAGTCTAGATATCTTCCTCAAACCTCTAATTGCGGAGTTAAAAGAGCTGTGGTCTACTGGAGTTGAAGCATATGATGTCTATTTGAATCAAAATTTTAATCTTAAAGCTGTTCTTCTTTGGACGATAAGCGACTTTCCGGCATATGGGATGCTTTCAGGATGGACGACCCATGGTAGGTTGTCTTGTCCAATTTGTATGGAAGATACAAAGGCTTTTTATCTGCCAAATGGAAGGAAGACGTGTTGGTTTGATTGTCATCGAAGATTTCTTCCTCATGGCCATCCACTGAGGAAGAATAAAAAGGACTTCTTGAAGGGAAAACATGCTATGAATGAATTTCCACCTGAATCTTTGAGTGGTGAGCAAGTTTATTCGGCGGTTAAAGGTGTCAATCCACCAAAAGCGTCTGAGTGTGGTGGAAATGGTCACGATAAGAAGAAACCGGATATGGGAAGAACCATAACGGCACAAAGAAAGCATATTCGGGAGCTGCCGTCTTGGAGGGACCTTAATCTTCGACATAATCTTGATGTTATGCATATTGAGAAGAATTTTTTCGACAACATCATGAATACTCTTATGAGTGTGAAGGGCAAGTCGAAAGATACAATCAAATCAAGATTGGATATACAACTTTTCTGTGATCGGCAACACTTACATGTTGATAGTCATGGTCAAGCTCCTTTTCCTCCCTACACACTGGATGAGAACGCAAGAAAAAGTTTATTGGAATGTGTGAAAGTAGGGGTAAAATTTCCAGACGGTTATGCTTCCGACTTAGCTAACTGTGTTGATATAGAGAAGCGCAAGTTTTCAGGCATGAAGAGTCATGACTGCCATGTGTTTATGGAGAGGCTACTTCCATTTATATGTGCAGAACTTCTAGACGAGAACGTCCATCTTGCTTTATCAGGTACAAATTAATTAATTATAAATTTATGATATATTACAATTCTAAGTGTGTTTTATAAATTGGATTATTAATCATTTTAAATTTGAATATATATTGCAGGGATTGGTTTATTTTTCCGTGACCTTTGCTCGAGAACTTTGCAAAAAAATCGCTTAAAAAAACTTAAACAAAATATTGTTTTGATACTCTGCAATTTGGAAAAGATCTTTCCACCCTCGTTTTTTGACGTGATGGAGCACTTGACTATACATCTCCCCTATGAAGCTGAACTAGGAGGCCCCGTGCAATATAGGTGGATGTATCTCTTTGAAAGAAATTTTAAGAAGTTGAAAGCGAATGCAAAGAACAAAAGCCATGCAGCAGGTTCGATAGTTGAAGCATATATCAATGCTGAGATTGCTTATTTCTCAGAACACTACTTTGCTGACAATATACAAACAAAATCGAGGTAAATGTTATAATCAGTTACATGTTCACCTTTTCATGTGTATTTACGTGTTTTCTTCTAAAATGTAGATCTCTTGTCCTTATATGGTAGGTTTACAAGATTTGAAGTAGGTGAAGTCCCTGTATATCATGTCCAAGGAGTACCGGATATATTTACTCAGGTAGGTCGTCCAAGCGGGGAAATGCAAGAAATTTGGCTTACCGAGAAAGATTATCTATGCGCACATGCTTATGTTTTGCGAAATTGTGATTATTTTCAGCCATTTGAAAGGTATATATAATTTGACAAATCCATACCTTATGTTTCTCACACTAATCTAACAAATGCATACCTTCTCATATTTTGATTTTGTTGCTCTCATACCTTCTCATATTTTTATTTTGTTGCTCTAATATAGCATGTTCGAAGATTTTCTTTCTGTAAAATATCCAGACCTTTCCGAAAAAGAACTCTCCGCGAAGAGAGCTGATGAATATCATATATGGGTGAAAGATTATGTACGTCTCAGTATACTATTATAATACTTAATTTAGGTATTGTACATAGTGTTAATCTTGTGTATATATATTTGCAGGTTACTCACTGGAGCGAAACACATCCTTTTCCTGCTTGGGTTAAAGACATCGTACAAGGACCCGTGAATAAAGCCAAAACCTGGCCAATTTATTTCACTCGAGGTTTTCTGTTTCATACCCAAACGCATGGTGAGGGACGAAAGACTTGCAACTATGGAGTATGTGCTAAAGGAGAGTTATACAAATGCGGTGATGAATCTCAGTACTACGGGATCTTAACAAATATCATACAAATCGAGTACGAGGGGATAGTCGATTTGAAAATCACACTTTTTAAGTGTAAGTGGTATGACCCTGTTATTGGTAGAGGCACACGGCGGAGAAATGGTGGAATTGTGGATGTTCTCTCATCGAGAAAATACTACAAATATGATCCATTTATTCTAGGTACTTTTGTATATACATACTTATTATTTTTATATTTATTTTTATTAACTGTATTTGTTTTTGTTTAACAGCATCTCAAGCAGATCAAGTTTGTTATATTCCATATCCGTATGTAAGGAAACCGAAGCAGTCTTGGCTCAATGTTCTAAAAGTGAATCCGAGGAGAATTATTTTTGGAGAATATGAAGACAATGATCCGGTGACTTTGCAACAAGAAAACGATGATGCTGTTTTGATGACCACAGTTGAAGACCTTGAAGTCGAGCATTTGGTACATGCTTCTGGAGAACCGATTAATATTGATTTCGACGTGGCAGATGCAGAACCTAATGATGAATTCCGATGTAATTTATCATGTTCGGATGATGATGAAGATGGAGATGACGATGAATCGTATTAAGTTGCTTAATTAAGTACTCATATGTATAATATTATCTTGTAATATGATGTTCTAAACTTTGGTTACCATATATATGTTATAAACTTCATTTGTCATATTGAATATATATACTATGTTGTAATATTATGTTAGTTAGGGTATGGGTTTAGGGATTAGGGTTTCGATTTAGGGGTTCAGGTTTCTTATATTATTTAGGGTATGAAATTTCATTTCAAATTTAACGACTATATTTGGTTATAATTTGATGTTGAATTTTAATTTAATTTTCATTTTAAAAATTTGGTGACTGAATTCAGACTGATTAGCGACTGAATTCATTTTTATTTTCATTTTAAAACTTGCCTCCAAGAATACAAACCGCGAAACCCAAATTTTATTGGTTTTGGACAGAAAGCCAGCGTGAACCAAAGCCAGCGTGAACCAAAGCCCAACTTTTAATTGCCTTTTCTCTTGGTTATTCCTAATCTCTCTCTCACTCTCAATTAATCTCCTCTTAGAAACCCTAGCCCCTAATCTCTCACTCTCAATCTCGGCGGCCATTCTCGATCTCTCACCGATCTCCATCTCTCCCACCGATCTCGATCTCTCCAGCTTCTGTCTCCGACTATGGGTGGAAAGAGGAAGCGAATGACTGTCAAACCGACCACCTCTCGGGTTACACAACGCCCGTCTGCTTTACCAACTCAGTATGACTTTGTACCGAGGGATCCATCTCAGTCCATCCCACGCGTTCTCCCTAAGAACAATCCTCTCCCGTCTGTTGATTACCCTCCTCCGAAATCTGTTTCGACAACAAACTTCCCACCTGCTCGATCAGCAACGCCGCCTCTCACTCCAGGTTCTCGCGACATCTCAACCTCAACAGCGACAAACTCAGTCAACTCAACGTATGAACCCACTTCCTCCAAGTCAAGCGGCTCCTCCAGTTGTAGCATCTCAATCACCTCTCAGTTCTGAAGCACAAAATTCGCATATTCCAGAAGAGGAGGAGGATATGTCCGATGTAGAGGCTCCGGTTCAACCTAATCTCGCCTCTAACAATCTGGATCTTTTGAATTCCCTCCTAAACCAGCCAAATCGACCGAAGAACATAACTGTCCTCTCTCCCAACCTTGAGCCTGGAACCACATGGTATTTTCTCTTCCTTTCTACAATAGTATTTTATGTGTTTAGCTGCAATTGTTAATGATTTAAGGAATTAAAAGTTGTAGAAATTTAGCTACAATCTGTCAAGAATGTAGATTTGTTGATAATCATAAATTTATAAATTAATTATAAATTGTCATGTGCATCGCTTGTCTTCTTTTTTTTTTTGCTTATAAAAGATTTGATTAAACTTGTTATAGTCACCTCTGTTGAAGATCATTTTTTTTCAATTTAAGTTTGTATTTATTAGGTTTATCCTCAGTTTCTCTAATATATATTTGGTGATAATTTAAAATTTTGTATTTTATGATAATTATATGTTTGTAGGTTTGGTTATGACAAGTCGAAGTTGACTAGGAAGATTACCACAATTTTAAAGAACAAGTTTAATAAGCCTTTCTACAGCTGGACTCGTGTGCCTAGATACAGACAAGAAGGTTACTTTGTGGAATTTGCTGTAAGCTTTCTCTGTCTCTTCTCTGTCTTTGAGTTTTTATAATTATTAAGTTAAGTGTTAGACTCTGTTTTTTAAATTCTTTGGTGTTTGATGGCTTACTGGTTTCTTCTATGTTCATTTGTAGAAAACTCACACATGGGATCCATCATTGACTGGTGTTGTTCAAGAACATTTCGAGGCCATTTGTCTATTACGAATGAAAGGCATGGTCAGCGATGCAAGGACTTCTCGGGAGCAACCTAATTGGATACATGACACACTCTGGAAAGAAATGACTGACTATTGGGAAACTGCCGCTGCGGTTGCAAAGAGTCAGACAGCATCAAGAGCTAGAATGTCTGACCGTCAAGGACTTGGTGTTCACACGCATAACTCTGGCCAGAAGTCTTATATGCAGATCCACCAAGAGATGGTGAGTACATACTGCTTAGTGGTTCAATGTGATAAGTATGTTTGTTTTTTTAACATTTTATACTGATCTTTTCTTCCATTCCACTTCAGGTTATTGAATTGGGAAGACCAGTGAGCTTTGCTGAAGTTTTCATCAGAGCTCATACAAAATCAGATGGAACCTTTAGTGATTTCAAAGCTGAACAAGTTGCTGATGCTTTCAAGAAGAAGAAAGAAGCGAAGTTGGCCACCCTTGAGACTGATCCGACCGAGACCGGGCAGCATCCACCACTATCAATAGAAGAGGAGAACGAGCTGTTTATTCAGGTTGGATTTCTTACTGTCAAAGTTTTGTCTTATGTTTTTGGTTGTTGTTGCTTGTTATTGATAGACTCTAACTATACACTTTCTTTTTGTAGGCCACTTTCACCAATGACAGGGGGCAAATTTATGGCCTTGGAAGCTTGAAGAACCAGCTTAATGAAGTGCCATATGACTCAAGAAGCTTGTCCTCTTTCATTCAAATGCAACAGCAACTTCAAGAAGCTCAACGCCAAATAAAAGAACAAGCTGCTCTTCTTGCAAAGGCTGAGGAAGAGCGTGCCCAAGCTGCTGCTGCTGCAGCAAAGAAAGAGGAAGAGCGTGCCCAAGCTGCTGCTGCTGCGGAAATGAGAGAGGAAGAGCGTTCCAGAGTTATAGCTACTCAGCAGGCTACAATCGAGGAGTTGTCAATGGTTCGGAAGTACTTGACCACCACAGATCAGAGATTCTTGGACTTCATCTCCAATGAAACAGCTTCATCTGATCCCAATCATGTTTAGGTCTTGCCTTTTCCTTATGACTTTTTATTATGCACTTAAACTTTCTTTTGGATGTGTGAAACTTGTAAACTCCTTAAGTGTTGGAGTTCTTTTGGATGTTTGAACTTGAAAACTTGGAAGTCTCGGAGTTCTTTTTTTGTATATGAAAACTTGGATGTTTGAACCTTTTATGATTTCAAAATCGTTTTTAGTATTATTATTAGCAGATTTAAATAACATATCATGAACAATAAAAAAAATTAAACACCAGAATAATGTATTTGACAGTCAAAAATATGGTAAGATAGTCGAATATCAGTCACGAAATCAGTCATAAAATTTAAGCAACATAGTCACTAATCAGTCAGTATTCGGTAGCAGAAATATACCGACTACAAGAGTTAGTCGTTAATTGCGTCGGTATATCAGTCGTGATAGTCAGTCGTGAAATGCAGTCGTGTAATTCAGTCGTTAAATTCAGTTACCAAAACGTCGTAATATAGTCGTTAAATTCAGTTACCAAAACGTCGTAATATAGTCACTAAAGAGTCGTAACTCAGTCCCTATATTACCTACTAAATAGCGACTGAGTTTACGACTGTCTCAAATAGTGGCTAAACAGTCGCTAAATCCTGACTGTTTTACGACTAATTTATTTAGCGACGAGGTGTTTTACGACGACTCAATCAGTCGTAAATCAGTCAGTATGACCGATTACTGACTGAATACCGACTCATACTGTAGTCAGAAACGACTTGTTTTCTTGTAGTGAGAATCCGGGAGATCACTGAGGGATGCGAAGTCAGGTTGGTGAGAGTGTGGGAGGTGAATGGGATTGCCTCTTAAGACATCTGTTAACATTGTAGGCATCTTGTTCTTGTAAGAAAAAAATGTAGTTCATAAACTATTAGTCTAGACAGATTTTCCTAAAGTTTGATAGATGTTTTGTGTATTTTTTTCTTCCTATGAGAGATGTGATGCGTTGTGGTGGAAGATAATGGAGGAGTTGGAGAGTTTATTTATAGTGGTGAAGCATATGTTAAAGATCTTGTTTTGGTGCATTCGAATTGTGATATTTGACTAATTTATTCGATCAATACAATACGAACAAGCCAAACCTCTAGAAAAATTATGTAGGTCCCCGCCATTTTCTTCTTTTCTATGAAAAAAAGAAATGATTTGTAATTTGATTTGTGCACTATAAGATACATACACATGATGGGTTGTCAAACTATATACTAGATTATGTAAACCATGTTGGTTAAATTGGTTAGGTTTCCTTTCGACCTCTACATATAGTTGGCTCTCTACATTTGTATACGGTAACTTGAGCAATATACAGTTTCAACTTCCATAACAAATTCTTTCACTCTCTCAAGCTCAAGTTCTAATATGGTATCGTGCTATCACTGATGCAACATGTGAACTCATCTAGCTAACTGCTCTGTTGACAGAGATGCATTGTCCCACTACAAGAAAGATAGCTTTTATTAGCGGATGAAAAACGTTATCTATCGATACGATAGCGGTTTATGAAACGCTGTATCATCACCCGTCATAATAGGTCAAGCACTTTAGATAGCGGTTTTTTGGGATGCTATCTTATTGTTATATATTACATTTTTGTGTATGCAATTAAATATTTTTTAATAGCGATTCTTTTTTGTTATTATTTATATAATTTAAAATAAAAAAAATAAAAAAATTATATACCGAAATTGCAATTTATAATATTAAAATTGATTTATAAATAAAACTTAAATTACAAGAAAAACTAAGCCCAAATTTTTTTTAAAAAAAAACGTAATCTAAACCTAATCGCCGCCGCTTCCTCACGAGCTGCTCCGTTTCCGTCGCCTCCTGGCTACAGACCCAATGACCACCAAATCTGCTCAATCACCACTTCTCGCTCGACTCCAACTACGGTAAGGTCATCTCTCGGGACTGTTGTTGCTTGAGCTTCCGGGAAGCAAGAAGTCTTGAATCGCCAGCCTTGGTCTTGAATCGCCAGCCTCTGCTCACGGCTGTTCACAACCACAGACCACCATCTCTGCTCACGACCACCATAACCAAGGAAAAAATATCGGGTTAAACATAGAGACAGAGAGTGCAAAAAGAGAGAGTACCGCGAGTGTCGGAGCCGTCGACCACCTCCGCCTCATCCTCTTCTTCCTCTGTTATCTCCGATTTGGTCTGATGCGTCTCGCGGCGGAATGAGATTTATCAGTATCGTGAGAAACATTGATGCTTAACCTCTGCTTCTAGATCTAGTATTTTTGATAAGAGATAAGAAGATAGAGAACAGATAAAGCGACAAATGGAGAGAAGATGAGTCATGGAGCAGAGATCTCGCGAGGGTGAAGAGAATCAGGAGGCTAGCAGTGAAGAAATCCTAAGGATGGAAGAGATGAGGAAATGAAATGGGCTAATCTGTCGAGAGATCTGTTTGCTCAAAAAAATCCAGAACTGAATAAAGGAATAACTTTGGTCCGTTGGATCCAGTCATCTGACGGTGAAAAGCTCAATCCTCGTGCTTGTGAGCTAACCAATGAGAATATTTCTTTTCTTTTTATTTTTTTCTTTGGACACTAAAGTTTATTTTGGTTGTACAGTAATAGAATTTTGGTTCTCTCTTCTTAATTGTACATCGACAGATTTTCTTGTTTCAAATCTTTCTTTAATTTTTATGTCTATTATAAGTTTGACTAAAATTCTAGGTTTATTTCATTTAAAGTGCATATGTACATAGTTCTACAAAAATGTAAATTTTTAGATTTAAATTTAAATCTTAACCCTAAACATACCCTAAGTCCCAACATTCAAAATGTAGAAAATACAAAATGCAAAATACAATATAAAAAATATAAATATAAAAGTTAAGGGTGGGTAAAAATTGTGTGTATTAAATTTTAGAAAGTTTTGTTTTATATTTCAGAGTTTAGAGTTTAGAATAAAGGTTTGAGGGTTAAAGGTTTTGGATATTGATCTATAATTAATTTTTGAAATTATGAATTTTTTGAGTTTATATTTAAGATTTGAAGTCATATTTAAGATTTGATATTAAAAATTTTAGAGTTTAAAGTTTTTATTTAGAATTTAAGGGTTATGTCTAAAATTTAGGGTTTAAGGTTTAGGGTTTAGGGTTAAGAGTTTTTGGAGGTATTATAGCGTTTATTATTTTATATGTTATTAAATGTACGCTATTATAGCGTTTCCAATTATGCCGCTCTATCGTAGCGTTTCCAAAAATATAAACGCTATCTAAAACTAACGGATATGTCAACCATAGCAGAAAGCGAAAAAGCGCTATCCCGGTCTGCTATTAAAACGTATTTTTCTTGTAGTGTCCGCCTATTACACCAGCTACTCTCTTTTGCGATAACCAGTCCGTTTTGTAGTTTGCTTCGAATCCGGTATATCATGAGCGCCCGAAGCTTGTGGAGATCGACTGTCATGTTGTATGTGAACGTCTACAGAGTGGCTTTCTCAAGACTCTCCATGTTAAGTCCGAGCTGCAACTCAGCAGAAATTTTTATGAAAGCTGTTCAGCCTGCTCTGTTCAAGAGTTTAATAGACAAGATTGGCTTTCCCAGTTTATGCCTTCCATCTTGAGGGAGGATATTAGATTATGTAAACCATGTTGGTTAAATTGGTTAGGTTCCCTTTCGTCTAAACCATCAGTTTAACTTCCTATCACTAAACTGTGTGTCTATATATATATATTTGATTCTGTACATTTGTAACTTGAGCAATATACAGTTTCAACTTCCGTAATAAACTCTTTCACTCTCCCAAGCTCAAGTTCTAATACTATTATAATCCAAACTGAAGTGGAGATAGAATGGTACGTACAGTATAACCTCTTTAAATTAATAATCTATAAATTAATATCTCTATAAATTAATATAATTTCATAATCCCAAATTGAGTTTTTGGTTCAATTAGTATCTCGATAAATTAATAATCTCTATAAATTAATAAAAATTTTAGTTTTGGTGTGGTCCCAACATTATTAATTTATAGAGGTTTCACTGTACTTTCTTTCATATTTAGAAGTTAAACATTTCTAATTAGAAAACGAATTCAAGTAAACGATTAATGTGTAAAGGTGAAAAGATGTGATATTACAGATATTACCTTATACGGCTAGACAAATTATGCAAAGGAAAGAATGAGAAAAATGTTTTCTTGTCTAATTAGGTCTAACTTTTTTTCAAATCAAATATTTAATTAAATTATATACACAACTATAAAATTAAATTGCCACCACAAGTTACTTTTTTGATTATTGTCGGCGGTCGTGGTCAGTAGTGTCGATTGACTGAAATTTAACAGTAAAAAGAGGAGACCTAGACCAATATGTTGCAAGTTTTGCAGATAACTTTTTTTAAGAAAAAATTGGGTTGTTTACGGGACAGGGTTGGTTTTGTTAAGGGAGGGATTCAGATAACGTTATGATGGGGGCCATGAACTTAAGAAGAAGCCTATCACCTTTACACGCTGAATGTGAAGCACTGATATGGGCAATGGAGTGCATGAAGACCCTACAGTTCTCAGAAGTAGTTTTTGCGACGGATTGTTCTCAACTGGTGAAGATGGTGTCGTCACCGAGGATCGCCAGCTTTGCTACATATGGAGGAGTTTTGCGCATTAAGATTTTCTTCCTAATTTCAAAATCATACATATTCCAGGCCAAAAACACTGATGGTGGTTGAAACTTTGCAAGTCTGAGTTCTCCTTCAGCTATGTTATATGTTGATTTCATACCTCCGGTTTGGCTCTCGGCTCCGGTGGTCTCGTAGTTGATTAATTTATTTTTTGTTGTCAAAAAAAAGGGTTGTATGCCCATAAAGGTGGCTATAGTTAGCGAAGTATCCATGAAAAGAAGTAAATATTTTTATTCCGATTTTACCCCTACTGACATCCTCTCACCTCACGCTTCCCACTTGTTTCAGATTATTTCTCCCCTCGTTTTTTTTCCTCTCCCCATAATCCTTCAAGAAATCAATCCATGTGAAATATTCATTTATCTCCTTGTTCTCTTTTTCCTCTCCCCACAGAATCTCCTCTCCCTCATAAAATCCTCTCAAAATATATTCAAAATAATGATAGAAACAACCAAAACAGTGAATTTGAAATTGAGAATCATCTATGTTCACTTTTGATTGCAGAATGGATTTTGTTCTGATTTTGTTTCAGGAACAGAGTAAGAACTTAGACAGAGGCGGTAAAAAATGTGTGCCTAACCCAGCGGTTGAACCGATTAAAACCTCAAAGAAAGTTCTCATATATATTTTCGGTAATAATAAAACGACTTTGTTTCTGTTCTTCTGATTTCTTGGTGATTTATGTTACCTCAATAAACCACATATGGAAAACTAAATATGTGTATTTATATGATACTATTATTGTTAACATGCTAACTTTTTTATAACATACTAAACTCCTTTATTTTGTTCGTAAGCTATGAGATTTATTAGTTAACTTCATGTTTAACTGATAAATAACATGTTAGATTTATTAGTTAACTTCATGTTTAACCAATAAATAAATATAACTTGATAACAAAATTTGTAACATGTTAAAACTTTGTTAACTCGCTAACAAATATTGTAACATTTTAAATTTTTTGTTAACTCGCTAACACATTCTGTAAAATGTTTAATGGTCCTCACAGATCCAGAAAAAATAGTTATCAGGTTTTCAATCTCCATAAGTTCACTATCATAGTTCTACGCTCGTTGTCAAATGCTACATAATTTAGAGAGGTCGGGAAGCTCCTGGAGAATTTGATTAGAGATGATGTCATAGTGAAGATTACCATAGAAGATAAGAACAATATCTATGGAGATTCCACATCAATACAGAATAATTAAAAATTATGTTCAAAGGAAAGATCTATAGAAACACAAAAGAGGTTAGTTCTGCAAAAGATCTGAGTTTTCCATCTAATTGATTTGAATTTCAGAAAAAAATCTGGGCAAAAAAATAATTATATTGATATGTTGGAGAAGAAGAAGTAAAATTGTGAGATAGAGAAGAAAGTATGGTTAATTTTGTCCACTCAAGGCAAAAAAGTAAAGTTTTTTTGTCTTTGTGTCACATCATGTGCAATCTCCTAATTTAAACTCCAATTAAGGGTTTTAAGCATATTCTCCTCTTTTTTAATCCCAGAAGGTGTGTTTTATTATTAACTTCGTCTATATTTTATTCTTCCACTGGTATATTTCCCGTGCTTCGCATGGTTCCAGTAAATTTATCATCCAAACTACCTGATTATAAGATTATTAATGCTTATTAACATATCAAAATAAATTATTATTTTATCACATATTTTCTAAACCATGATAACACATTAGCACATAAACTTAAATACATTGTATAAAAGTATAGATTTCATGGAACATGTTAAATATACAATGTATATAAAATATGTTTAAATCTCTTAAATAAATATTTGCTTGCACACATGTTTTCATATAAATATATCTGAATTATATATCTTCAAAAAATTTATAGGTCGATTAGTAAGGTTGACAAACTTTAAATAATATATACATAAATGCTTAGTAAATAGAAATCAATTTTACTCTCATTTTTCTAACTCCTTTTCAAGTTTTTTTGTCATTTTTTTTTTTACAAAAGCTTTTTCACAAAAGTTTGAATTCGATATCTTTCCTATATAAAAATGTATACTACGCTGAGTTTCATCTACAAACAGTTTTAGATATCATACTAATTTCGTTTACCTTTTTCCAAAAGAATATAGCTTTTAATATTGAAACTAATTTCAAATCTCTGATATGAAACAAACCCCTGTTTTTCAATTATGTTGTGTTGTGAAAAATAAGTTACAGATTATAATGTATAATCTGATAAAGTCTTCAAGTGGTCTTATGCAGAAGGAATGATATATAATTATTTTCGGAAAAAGAGAAGAATGTATTAGAATAAATATCATTGACATACACAAAGCTCAGATAAAACGACAGAGAAGATAGAATTATGAATAAGAAGACGAGATAATATAGAAAATTAAACCGTTAAACGTGTGATGATGCTAGTTACAGAAAAAAACAATAATTTTTGCAGTAACGATCAAATGAAGCTATGGTTTGTTTCTTCAAACTTTCTTCTTTGTTACTCACTTACTTGTCAACGATTTCTTTTCTAGCTGCATTTTATGTTGCCTCAAGTTTTGTTGATGACTTATTTTTTTCACATACGTTTGAAAAACATAATTTTTCAAAATATAATCGACAAAAACAGATGGGAGATTAATCTATATTATATTTTATATATTGTTAAACTGAAGTATAAATAGAACTAACTTTCTTTTCAACAAATTATTATATTAATTATCATTCCATTTTTTACTCAGTCTTCATTAATTATATTACCTTAATAATACATCACATCATTAATTATATTATCATAATAATAATGTATATTTTATTTATTAGTTTATCACTCTGTTCGGAAACTCGCTAGCGTTCCTAGCACGCTCGGATTGGACCTAGCATTGAATGACAAAATCGGAAATTAATCGAGGATTAGTTTTTGAATATGTTTAAATGTTTTATTATATATATTATAAAAGGTTAAAACATTTGAGTATTACTTAGTCTGATGGTTTGTTCCTTCTGTAAACAAATTGTAGGTCGCACGTTCGAACATCAATGACTGCTTTTTGTTAATTTTAGCCTGTTTTCATTAATTAATAAATATAAAATTACGAAAATATATCCATCTTCTACATCAGCCATTCCTGATTTGAAACCCTAAATTCCGTTCCCAAACTTTAGTTTTCATGATTTTGACACCTTTTATATGTTTCTTCACGATTCTTAACAAATAAATAAAAACTTGATTTCCTTCCCAAAATCTAACATAAACTAAGATTTTTACATGCTACTGTGCTACACAATCGAATCACCTCGACTCGCCACGATTGATCACCGTTGAGCGATTTCTCAGCCGCCGAATTGGCTAGTCGGCCAAGTTTTAGAACAAGGATTAATCAACATTAACTTTATACCAATTATAAAAATCAAAATGTAAAATAACCGGATTTTGCATTTGGTTAAAATTTTGGTTTAGTCTATTTTACTAAAATAAATTTTACCATTGTTTCAATCAGTGAAAAACTACGTAGATAGTTTATGTGACAAAATAATAACTTAAATCAAAATAATAAAAGTGTATTATATTTATTATCACTTAATTTTTTGCTCCATATAAAATTTAACTATATAAAAAATTCTTTTCTGTTTCACTTAATCTAGTCAAACACGTATAAAGAGTTTTTTTATTTGTTTATAGAATCATTTAGACGTACATTCGGGGAGGGAACAGCTTATTCATGCCCACACTATGAAAATGGGAAAAATACATACCCAAACTTTTTTTTGTCATCAACTTGAACATACGCATACTGACTATGTAAACCAAACCGGCAACTCCGCATCCATGTGAACAACTTTTTTGATACTGCCTGCTAGACTATCCGCCTTTGAATTCTGCGTTCGTGGTACATGAATGATCATTGAGCTGAGGAAACTTTCTTTTAAGGACTTGATATCTTCCAAATAATTTGCAACATATGGTCATTCTTCTGGTTCTAAAACCATCTTCAATAATTGAGAATAATCCGCTGCAAACATGACCTGAAATTGACGTAAGTTCCTTATACCCACACTATATTAATGTGCCAAAACATTCCTAAACTAAATAACAATTTGAATTGCATACCTAATCTCATAATAAATAGCTAAAACATACCTACGGCTGGTTATATAATGAATTTGACTACTTTTTTATTTGAAGTTTTTTTAGTTTAGCCCCTAGAATTCTATTTTTTGTTAATATGCCTCAAATAATTTAAATAATCAAATTTCTCGTATTTATATATTTAATTTGAAAAGTACAATTTTATTTTTGACCAGATTTCCATTAAATTTAAATACTAAATTTAATTATTTAGCAGAAACTTAGATAGTTATCATATACAATATATTAACTAATTTAGTCATTAAAGTATGTTATCTACCTTATTAAAACATGAGCGTTAATTATAAATAATCTTACTCAAATGTAATATTTACAAGAAATACCACTTGATATTTATATAAGATTTCCTTTAAAAATATAGCCATTCAAGTTTTAATCCACATAACTAAAAATAGTCTTTTACAATAGAAAACCACTAGTTAACAAAGTTCATTTTACAGTAGAGATCTTTAATTATATTACCCTTAATAAATAAAAGAAAAGAGTGACTAATTAACCAAAAATAGTCTCAAATTAGCAGCTCAAGAGAAAAATATTGCACAAAACCACTAGACCATATTACATTATTGTTATTTTGCTACAAAACTAGTACGTAATATGAATAATACACAAAAAGTTCAAAAAAAAAGTTTAAGAACCTGTAGAACATTTAGAAAATTATTTTATAAAATTTAAGAACTTTAGTCAGATTTATTTAGGCTTTAAATTATGATACTGTTTTTATGTTGTTTTCCACTGATTAAAAGTTTTTTGTATAAAATATTTTAATATGAAATAATAATAATAATAACATATTTATATTATTAAATCTATTTTATTTGATAAAACAATTATTTTTATTTTATATACCATATATTAAAATTTATTTCCAATTTAAAATTATAAAAAGGTCAACTTGATGATTTTTTTTTATTGAGAATTCGGCCTAAAAACCCTCCAACTTTGCACGAATTGCCAAAAGATACATGAATTTTTGGACTGACCAAAAAAACACAAAACTTTCATTGACTTTAGAATTAATTAATAATGTTTTCGTTGACTTGCCAATATAGCACTCTGTCTGTAAATTTAACAGAAAAATTTGACGTCGTTTATTGTTGGCATTAAGTGAACGTTAAGTGAAACGACGTCGTTTTCAAATGAGATGAAACGACGTCGTTTTCAAATGAGATGAAACGACGTCGTTTTACATGATTTGAATATAAAAACAAGTAGACCCCTGAATTCGAACTCAGGTTGTTTGGGTTGGCAAGGTATTTTACCACTGGGCTAGTGGTACTTTCAATGGAGTTACTAACACATTTAATTTTATTTGGTACTGATTGAATATAAAAAATCTCTAAAAATAAAGATTTTTTTTATAAAATTAATTTTGAAATTAAAAATAAAAATAAAATTTTATGTTTTCTTGAAAAAATCAAAAATCTTCCAAATTTTTCATTTAAAAAAAAAATTCCAAAAAATTTAAAAATTCAAAAAAAAATGTAAAAAATTAAAGTTACAAATATCAGCTAAAAATTAAAATCGCACTCATAATGGGTAAAATATATATTTTAAGCATTTTAATTTAATTTTAATATGTGGGTATCTTTTTATGTGTGTATAATTAATTTTAATTTTTAGCAATTGTTTTAAAAAAATTGAAAATTTTGGAAGATTTTATTTTTTTAAAAGAGAAAATAAAATTTTATTTTTTAATTTAATTTCAAAATTAATTTTATTAATAAATTCTTTATTTTTCATTTTTGGAATTTTAAAGATCCTTTTAAGTTTATAGAGAATTTTTTTATATTCAATCAGTACCAAATAAAATTAAATATGTTAGTAATTCCACTGAAAGTGCTACTAGTCCAGTGGTAAAATACCTTGCCATTTGACACTACCAACCTGAGTTCGAATCTAGATGTCTACTTGTTTTAATTTATTTTCACATCATGTAAAAGACGTTGTTTCATCTTATTTGAAAACGACATCGTTTCATTTAACGTATAGTTTACACTGTCTTAACTGTGGGATCACGGTGTGTTAATATGGTCAGTGAATCTTAAGTTGTTTAATAAACTCAAAAAGTCAACAAAAGTAAAGTATTTTTTTGCCAGGCTCGAGTAGAGATTTTTTTGACAATTCGTGCAAAGTTCATGTTTTATTTGACCAAATTCTCGTTTTTTTTAATTTGAGGCACTTTACAAACAAGTAAAATGATAAAGAATAAAATATAATAAGTTAAGAAAATAAATGAAGACATTTTAGAATGGACTGACACGTATTAGTTACAGGCATGTTTTAGTTTTTTATTATGAGTTTAGGTATTTAATTCAAATTCTTATTTAGTTTAGGAATGTTTTAGCACGTTAATATAGTCTGAGTATATATTTTCTCTGCCTTTGTAGTGTGGGCATGAATAAGCCGTTTTTCCTACATTTGAGTATCTATTCAGATACAAGTTGTTTCTTTCGGTTATCGAGGTTTTTTGGGTATTGAAATTAGGTCCCACTTGGATATTATAAATCTATGTGTGTGTTTCTAATTGGGTCCTCTCGGATCTGAATGAGTCCGATTCTTATGTATATGAACACAAAATATATAATACTAATCATGAAAAAAGAAATATCAATGTATAGAAACGTAAGATTCTATACCCACGCAGGTGAACGGTAAAGCTCTAGTATTTTATTGAAATTGAAGTTAAAAATATAACTAATCATATTTTCAACAAATTTGTTATATCTTTTGCTTCCTTATTTCACTTATCGAACTACATTATTAATTACTCTTTTCCATTTTTCATACTACCATAATACTTTCATCAGATATTACTAATTATTAAATATTAGCTATATATTATACTAGATATATATTAATAAATAAAAAATTTATTAGCAACACATATAGTTACTTTTTCATAATAAGTAAATCATGAATTAGACTGATTGAAATTCAAATTCATATGATTGATTTATCTACGGATTAGTTTGATTTGAATAACAAATTCAATTAGATTGATTTTTGTTTTTTTTTTGTTTGCATTTCTTATCTTTATACACGATCAAAATAAATAACATATTGTTTTAATAGTTTAATATCCAACCAGAATATGAACAACTAACAAATTACATATAATTAAAAATGACCAATTTTTCAAAAAATTTATATACTACAAATAATACAAACACTCATACAAACGCATGTTTATGCAATCATTATATTTTTGTGTTATAATAAATCTTATATGTTTATTATATTAAAATAAATATTCATGCGGATATACGGGTCAAATTCTAGTTTTATATTATTTTTTAGGAGACTTGTAGTTGCAGGAAAATGTGAAATTGATTATTCAGATTTCCAATCACTATAATAAAAAAGTGAAGCATTTACTTTTTCCTATTAATAACGTGATATGGCTCCTGGCTTTGATACTTAATTAACAAATTCAAAACTCTGTATTTTGTCAAAAAAAATTCAAATTTTTTTGGTTATAGGTAAAACAGAACTTTTGCAAATTATATTAGGGGAGATGAGTAAAACAGTTTGATAATAAAAAGTTACGTGGGCCTAAATTCAGAGAAAATTTAAGTAGTATCTGATTTGGATTGCATAAAAAATAGGAGGTGTTTTCTTTTTTTGACTAAGGGCTTTTTAAAGAATAGGAAATGTTATAAGAAAGAAAATTTCAATAATTTTAATTTAAAGTTTTTATAAGGTTTTGCCAAATATCATAATTTGATTGGTAAAGTGACTTGTGCTTTAAGGTTTGACTGGTTGAAATACAGAGGTTGCGATTCCGGGAGTTTACGGATGTGGATGGCTGTGATGTCTAGCATTATTAACCGATTCATATGACTATTACATTGATTAGAAATTGTTGCGTTTGTGAGATATTTGTGATTGGTTGATTATAAGATGTTCTATCGGTTTTAATAATGAATTATTAATATTGACATAAATATGACATTATAAAAATATCAAAAATATACTATTATTATAAAAATATCAAAAACATACTATTATGATAAAAAATCATATAATTAATAACAATATTGCATTTATTTTATAATTTTAGTTTAAATGAAAGTTAGAGTTTCAATAAAATTTATTTTGAAGATTTATTAGAACTTTTAAAAGAATATTTTATTTAATTTAAATATGTATATATTTTTATATATGTATATTTATAAATTTGTATATATAATAATTTTGAAAAATATACTGAATAGTTTTGGCTTAAGATTTTTATAAAATAAAAATTATGTTGTTAGTGAATTGTTAAAAATCTAAAAATATATATTAAATAATAATTTTATTTTAAAATAAATATTAAAACATTTGAAAAATATTTTTCATATTTATTAATCCACCCGTAACCTTAAACGTTAGTTAGGAACAATTTTTGATTTTATGAGATTTGGAGCAATTTGAGATGATATGTAGTGTTTTGTATTTTTGTTGCAAAATGCTAATAACCGCTATCAACTGCAAAAGCTGCGTTGCGAGTGGTAGCAGAGAAACTAGCAACAACCTTAGTATATGACTAGTTTAAACGCAGCGGTAGCAGTTGCGGTTGCGGTTGCGGTTGTTGGAGTTTACAGATGTGTGTGACTACAGTTTTTAGCATTATTAAGCTATTCATACGACTGATAAAACGATTATTTATGGGATATATTTGACTGGTTGATTATGAGTTACTACAGCGGTTTAACAATAAACTAGATTTTGACCCGTGCGTACCGCACGGATTTTGAATTTTATTTTTAGTTTTGAGCATATGTAACGATCTTTGTAGACTGAAAGTTTAAATAGTATATTTTTTTAGGTTAGTCTTGGTTCATCTGTTTGAAAGCCTAATCTTCTCAAAACTACTATTCTGTGAATTTAAATATAAGCCCAATCTTCTAAATACTCGAGAGATTCAATTAAAGGTTTGGCTTTTTTCATTTGTTTGATCTTATTTCAGTTTAAGAATTTTTGTCGGATTTATTAAATTATTTTGTCGGATTTATTAAATTTCAACAGTAAGGTTTGATCTTCTAGGTTTTGACCCGCCTTTGAAAGGGCGGATATTATTTTTCACTTTTATGAAATAAATTATTTGTTTGTAATTAGTTAATGTATTTTATCGTAGTAAACTTTCTTTATAATAAATTTGAAACATGGAGTCTCTCTGGTAGATTATGTGTTTTTCTGGCTTTGTTTTATTCTCTCTCCAATCAACATATTTATTTGGCTTCTTGTTAAAATAAATGATTTTAGAACGTCAATGTACAATACTTTTATATTGATATTTTGTTTAAATAATGTGACATATTTCTATATTAATTAAATATTTACATTGTAAGAAAAAATTTTATACAGATTAACATATTTTTGTAGTTTGTTGTTAGAAGAAACGATTTTGAATCAAAATGTACATTACTTTTATATTGATTTTTTGTTTCGGTTCAAATATATTTATTTCAGTATAAGCTATATAAAAAATTAGTCAACTAAAGAATCTATAAATTAATAAGATAGATATATGAATATCTATTTGTTTAGATAAGTTTTTAAATTTCAATTAATTAATTTAAATTGATTTTAAATACAGTTATAGAATCTGTAAATAAAAAAAATACAAAAGAAAGTATCTAGAAAAAAATTTCAAAACCTAAAAAACGTATACCCGAAACGATCCGTACCTAAATGGGTACCCGAATGCCTATGCATAATTGATTCCATACACAAATAATTTTTTTATTATTTTATATGTTTAACTAAAATAAGCGAAATATTAATTTTTTTATTTAGTAATATTTGTACAATATTAATAATGATCAATATATGAATATCGATTTGTTTAGGTAAGTTTTGGAATTGTAATTAATTAACTTAAATTTACTTTAAATATAGTGATAGAATCTGTAAATAAAAATAAATACAAAAAGAAAGCACCTAAAAAGAAATTTCAAAACCCAAAAAATCTATACCCAAAAGAAACGACCCGTACCTAAATGGGTACTCGAATATGTATGACTAAATGATTCCGTAAACAAAAAAAATTTATGTGTTTGGCTAAATTAATACTTGAATATCAATTTGTTTAGATAAGTTTGGAATTGTAATTATTTTGTTTAAATTGATTTTAAATGTAGCGGTAGAATCTGTAAATAAAAAAACACAAAAAGGAAGTACCTAATTTATATTGTTATTCATGTTTCCAAACAAACCTCTTTTTTAAACAACAATCCATGTTTCCAAACACTCTAATTTTGTACTTGACCTGCGTTTTAAAAGTGCGGAGTCGATATCCTTTTAAATTTTATTTTTAAAAATATTTGTAAAATGTAAATTTTTTCATAGGTTTTATATTTATTTATAATATAAGTGTGTGATATAATTTCGTTGATTGTTTATATATTTTTTTAATGATTATCTTTATTTATAAAATAAAAATAGATTACTAAATACATAGAGTTGGTTTTCTAATATACATAGAGTTGTAGTGCTTTCAACGTATGTAAGACTTATGTTTAAAAAGGTTTTATAACTTGCTGTGTATGGAATAAAATAAAGGAACACCCGTCAACCCATAATAAGGACCTCACATAAATTCTTGCATCTCATAGACCTTTGATCATTGAGAAACATGTTGAATGAAGGGTGTATCATATATCTATCAAAAACGCATGTAATATATACAAAAGATAGACCACTCGATTTCTTTTCTTGTACTTCCTTTGAGATACTATGTCTCCAGAAAAACATGGGACCTTTTGGTATTTTTTGTGACCTCTTGTTCCTTTTATATTTGACTCTCCATCCCACTTAACTGGATCCCCAAAACCCCATGAACACAGGTAAACCATTTAATAGAATAAAAGAAAAAGTACCAACCATAGTGAATCAAGTGAAGGAACCTCAAACACATATCCAATAAACCAAAAAGAAAACTGAACAGAAAAACCTCAAAACAAAATGCATAAAGAGAAAACACTACTCCCGACAAATTTGTTTCTCGTCTCTCAAAATCTTTTCTGCAATATAATCTGGAAAGTATATGAGAAAAACTCTTTAAAAACTATTCATCTACCTCAAACCTATCGTAGATCCCATGGATCTCTAGGGCCACCTCAATCGAATTCTCAGAAATATTAAAAATCTCGAGCTACTTTTACAATATGAGTGGTTTGTCTAAAAATCGTTTAACAAAGCCATATTTATATTAATGAGAAATCGTGTACGTGAAGCTAGGATTAAGATTATCTTTAGGAACATATGAATAGCATATTCCAAACTTGAAAGATATTGTGTATCAAAATGTAAGTATATTTATTATTCTCAATAAATTGTGGATCTTAAAGATCTCGAGTTAATTTATATTTCAATGATGTATTAATGATTTTGATTTTTACCCAAGTTTGAAAATATCTTAAAATTATAAAAGGTGTTTTTTTTTATTTCATAATAAAAAAAATTATATATGACCAAGTAAATTACAAATTAATATGAAACTTTAAATTCATAATTTTTTATGCTCAACATATCTTCAAAATGATAATATTTTGTAAATTGTAACAATATTTTTTTTAAATGCAAAACTTTTGAATAATGGTTATTGGAAAATATTTTATTAAAAATAAATTTTTGAATATATATATATGTATATATTTTGTTAATCAGTTTTTTATATAATTCAACTTTAAATTATTAATTTGATTTGATATATGTATATAAAGTTTAAATTTTGTTTTGTGATTATTTTAGACAAAATCTGTTTTTGGGTAATTAGATTGGCCTCTTTTCATTAATTTTAAAGATAGCCCATATAGATAGTTGATCATAATATAATGAACTTCTAATTTTTCTTAATCATAAGCCCATTGATTTTTTATTAATATACTGCAATCTAAGTTTCCAAACAAACTTATTCTTTAAAAATGCTATCTATGTTTCCAAACAGATTTCATTAAATCTACTAATCAAGTATCAAAACATATTGATTTTGTACTTCAGCTTTAATAATATAGATTATCAATATTAGCACATATTAATGTTATATAAAATCAAAATATACTACTATGATAAAATATAATAAATATTAATAAAATATAATTAATAACAATATTACATTTATTTTTTAATTTTTTAGTTTAAATTAAAGTTATAATTTCAATAAAATTATTTTTAAGATTTATATTAAATTTCTAAAATAATTAAATTTTCTAAAATAAATTTTATTTCATTTATATATACATATATGTATATTTATATATATGTATATATATTAATGTTTAAAAATATATTGAATAGTTTTGGTTTAATTTTTTTATAAAATAAAAATTATATTGTTAGTGAATTTAAATAATATATATTATTAATAATATTTTAAATTTAATATTTAAATTAAAAATTGAAAATATGTTATATTTATTTATCCACTCGTAACCGCCGCAACCGCAAACGCTAGAGGAAACAAGTTTTTGATTTTATGTAATTGTTGTAAAACACCAACAAGCACTACCAGTCACAAAAGCTGCATTTGCGGATGGTAGCAGAGAAACCAATCACATCTTTAATATGAAGAGAAGAGTTTTTGGCTCGGACAAAAGAAGGAACAAACAATAGAGAGGGCCAATGTTGCCTCTACAAACAATATCTAGCTAACTGCAGCAAAATAACAAAACAATCTATCTTCGTTTAATTTTACATTCAAAATAAAATTAAAGGATTTTCGCATTTAATATAGAAAGAAAAAAAAATTGGATATAAAAAATACTTTAAAAGAAAACAAATTAAATCTGGGATAAATAACTTATGTTTTACATGCTTCAATGCATACTTGTTGTTTAATTAACCAAAAAAAAACAATCAAATACGTTGATACTCCTTCCGTTTCATAAAGAGTGTAATATATTAATATTTTACTATTATATATCTTATGTTTTGAGTTTTTGACGAGTTAAAGTATGTATTTTGGATTTTTAAGAGTCTTTTGGTGTTCTTTTATTATTTTACAGGATTAGATCTATTTGGAATAAAAGAGATCGAATTGAATATAGAAGAAAATTGAAGATGCACAGCTATGCTGATGCGTCACTAGTTTAGTAACAGATAGAGGACTTTTCACTGATAGATGATTCTCTAATTTGTACATAAAATACGGAATTGAATTAGCTTTCCAATGCTGTCAGTTTGAAGTCGCTTCATCGGTTAGATCAATAGTTATGCACATTTTAATGAAGACTGCTCTATATGCTGGTTCAATATGTGAAAAATGAATTTTTCGGTTTACTTTATTTCCGGTTTGGTTTTGTCTAAAATTCGATCATGACGTGATTTTTACATATATCTCTTACTTTTCAGCTATCGTTTATATCAACTTTTATTATTATCGTACTTTTAGGTTTTACAGTTTGGAGAGACAAATTCATATTTCACCTTTGGAGAAATGTTCCGAACCCAATTTGTTGTTGGGAAAATTGCCAAATATGACCTAAAACTTGATTTTAAATACAAAAATATACCTCAAATTCAATCAAATGCAAAAGAAACTCAAAAGAATAGTGATATTACAATCAGCCCCTTATGACCAAAAAACCAGAATGCATTTTTATGAATATAACTCCTTGAAGTCATATGTGCTTTTGTAAGTATTTTCATGCTGTGAAATTACAACCAACCCCTTATAACTCCATGTGTAATAGTTTTGTTTATTGTTCGTTTTGTGATTTGTATGTATACTCTTTTAGTTGTGAATTCTTTTGTAAATTTGAAGAGATATTAATCAAAGAATTTGGTAAATATGTTCATGTCTACAATATTATCTTGAAGAAAGTACATGACTTTATTGAAGTTATTGATACAACTTCAATAATAAAACACGATAACACAAAAATTTAGTAAAATTTACTAAAACTATGGGAGAAGAATTTTCAAGAAACCGTAGTCAAATTCACAAAAAATCAAACATTACATACGTTCAAACATATAACACTTTCACTAGAATTCTTTTGGGAAACTCTTCGGAAGACTTCCAGGAAGTCGTCAGAATACTTCCAAGAAGTCTTCAGAATACTTCCAGGAAGTCTTCAGAATACTTCTCGGAAGACTTAAATTTTAAGTGGAAAAGTTTAAGCGGGAAATTAAAATATAAGCAGAAAACTAAAATTTAAGCGGGAAACTTTTATTTTAAGTGAAATTTTTTAAATCTTATGAAAATTAAAATGTATATCTTATTATCTAAGAAGACAAATTAAACCACATGACAAGATATTTCTCGAAGTTACTTAACACTTTTGAAAGTTTAAAAAACATATCTTGAAGTTAAAAATATAAGTTCTTGAAAAAATAACGTAGAAAACTTTCCCAGAAGTCTTCTCTCATTAGTTAGAAAAATTAATAAACATGAATGTTGCTAACCTTATAATTATCATGAATTTCATTCAGGAGCCCCAACACTGACTCATATACATGAATTAACAAGAAAAGATTAAAAGGACTTTAATTTTAGAGAAAATGAAAGTTCATTAAACATTGGTTTAGAAGACTTTCACAGAAGTTTTCCCAGAGAAGACTTTCAGGAAAGTCTTCCTAGAGAAGATTTTTAGTAAGTCTACCATTTAGGTCATTTTTGCAATTGAAAATTTACAAAGGAAGACTTCCAGGGAAGTCTACTTGATAGAAGATCTCTCTGGAAGTCTTCCTTTATACATATTGGCTTACTTTTCTTTTTCAAAAAACAAGTTAGTTTTGCAATTGACCAAATTGTGTCAGAAATTTATCTTTCTCTATACAAGACTTCCAAAGAATTATTCTCGAGTGTCGGTGGAAGTCTTCTCACAGTCAGTGAAAGACGTCTTATATTACTTTTGCAATTGAAAATTAAACTTAAATACTTAATTTTAGCTAGAAAACTTCCCTGAAAATCTTCTATAATAACTAAAGGTTAGAATCACTGAATAAAAACCTAAAAAAATCCTGGAAAATTTCTATTTAAATATTTACGTTTTAATTTTTAAATATTTAATTTTAATTGCAAAAGTAACCTAAGACGATTTTTACCAATAGTGAGAAGACTTCCACCGACACTCTAGAGAAGTCAAATTTCTGACACAATTCGGTCAGTTGATAAACTAACCTATTTATCCAGAAGACTTTCAGGGAAGTCTTCTCGTTTTTTGTTAACAAAGAAAAGTTGGAAGACTTCTAGAGAAGTCGTCTCTAGAAAACACACATAAAGTCAATTGCAAAACTAACTTTTGCATTGACCAGAAGACTTCCGTGGAAGTCTCCTCATCGGAGAAGACTTACTCTTCTTGGCGAACATATCTGGAAAAGTTCAAAATCGTTCTTCGATCCAATGAGTTTCATGTTTAGTTTCTCCAAGCACACATGACTTCTTAATGAAAGTTACCCACTCGTTATTGACCAAGAATCATGAACTTGAGTAACTCTAATAAGCTTATAAATTTTGAGATAAAAAATTGGGATTTTGGGATGAAATAAGAGAGGAAGTGAAAGGGAAATGGTTTATGTGTGTAAGAAATAAGAATATGAAGATGAAGATGTTGATTTTAGGTGCATATAGAGATTGAAATTGGTTGTTCATGGTGGTTGGTATATTGATGACAATGACAATGTTGTAAATAAATGAGGAAGATAAGGATGATAAAGTAAAACAAGCATTTTTGAAAAAAGGAAAAAAATGTAATAACTTTTTTTTGTGAATAATCCAAACTAGGTGGATGCCTGCAATTTCGCGGGTTTGAATATTTTGTAACAATAGATTTATTATAATTTTCAAAATTAAAATATGTTTTAATCATTATGTGTTTTTTAAAATATATTTTTAAGAAAAATTATTTTTGAAAAAGATAATATGGCTATTTTAAATATTTTTTTGATATTTTGTATTGATAATTGTACTAAAATTAGTTATATACAATATTCATGATTCAATTTTTAATAAAATTACTTAAGTTTTGGATGTATATAATATTGAAACTTTTGATTTTTAAATAATTTGTAGCTAAAGTCTTATGTCTCAATTAATATATAGTAGGATAGTAGGATGAAATTCTAAAATAAATTTTATAAATTAATTTATAAACTTTTATAGATGACTTCTAAATTCTTATAATAATTTAAATATGTAATAAGCTAAGACAAATAATTTTATAAATGTTTTAATAATTTTTATAAAGCGTATAATATGAAATTTATAAGACTTTAATAGTTATTACAATAACTTATATAAAATATAATGCTTTAAATAAGAATATAAAATCATCATATTGATTTTTATACACTGTTTGTCGTTTATTATTTTATGTATTTTATAAATATAAAAAAATTGATCAACGTTATTACTCTTTCTATAATTTTAACAATTAGTTATCATGCATCATTATTTGTAAGATTATGTAGATTATTTGGCAAGTAATATTAATTGGTTATAGACTTACTTTTTCTTTTGGATTTATTTAAAATTAATAAAAATTAAAAATCATCAACCAATCAAATTATAACAATTTTATAAAAGTTCACATATGATTGACACGTAAGCAAAAATGAATAAAGTGACTTCTCAATTAATATATAGTAGAATTTCTAGGGTGAATAGGGCAAATGAAATTTCCAAAAAATTATGGGTTTCTTTTGTATTTGACTTTTTATTTTTGGTCATATTTGAAAAAGCATATTATTGTTTATAGATCTTATTATGCATTCTTGCTCTTCTTTCTTTGTTTCTGCTGCAATGTTTGAGTAGCCGCACAATTGGGTCTTAAGATTTCAAAGGGATTTCATGGATTGGTTATTTAAGGCTGTTAGATTTGGGATTTATCATATAGTTTTTTCATCTATATATTTTTTATTATTTTCAAAGATGATTGATCACCTAGTTTTTGAGTTTATAATGTTTAAGAAAATGTTTGATTAAATGCCTAGAAGAACTTTAGATGTAAAGTGTGTTTAACCAACGAAAGCTGATGTTTTTGTAATTTGTGAGAACATATCAAACCTGATTTGAATACTTATTTAGAGTCTATAACTCAACTCAACTTAGTGTAGAGGATTCTATAACATAGGGATTTAACGATACGGAAGAAGGTTGATTCTATTCTAATATCTTGAGTTCAAGAAGTTGCTTGATAATTTTCTTACAATTAATCCATGTCTATTTGCTCGCATCCATGCGAATTCCATGTTTCCAAATGTTTCTCTTACATTGTATTTTCTTCATATTTACATTTATGCTTAGCTTTAAGATTTCAAAACTAGACCATCTTTGTTGTTTTAACCCTACTATTGTCTTGCATACTCGTCGAGTAACAATTGGTCTCTCTATAGATTCGATCCGAAAGTGATGCATCGACATACTATTAACCTATGGTAGTGTATACATTAAGTTAATTGTTGTGTGGTAAAATATATAAATCAGAGTGTCGCTTTACATTTTCACATCAATCCCCCTAGATATTATTTGAGAAGTGATTTGCCACATGTCCTCTTTACAATCATTTTCACCAAAAAAATGACATGGCTAGTAGAATCGATGAAATGATTTATGATTAAATATGACATGAACATTTAATATTGATTTATAATTTTGGTAAACTTTTTAGAATATGTTACATTACATTTAGTGTTGATATCTATTTTTGGTAATTTTTAAGAATATGGTAATAACGCATACATAATCATTAAAATAAATATGTTAACATATGACATTAAATTTTTGAAATATTATTTTATTTTATAATTATACAATTTTTATTACTAAATTTTTCAGAAATTTCTGCAATTTTAATAAAAATTATAAAATTTTAATCGTAACATCATTCATTTCTTATATATCTAAAATTTTATAAATACTGTTTAATTTTAATTTTTGATAATTATGCAATTTTAAATTAATTTTTATTAATTTTATATAAATTGATTTAATATATTTAACAAAAATAAATAGATAGAAACTCTATCTAAGATTATACTTTTAAATATATACATATGTATATGCTTAAATATAATTTTAAATAAAAACTTATTTTTATCTTAGTTTTATGTTTACATTAATTAAAATTTTTATTAAAATATTGGTAAAAATTAATAAAATATATAATATTGATAAAAATTATTTTTAAATATAATTTAAATTCAAAAAATTCTTATTGCACATGGTGCAGAAAAACACCTAGCTAAAAATAAATAAAATGCATAAATATTTATACTAATACAAATATTTAATAAATAAATTTATTTATAAAGTCAATTTATTTTACAATTAGTATAAAATATAAAGTAAATATAAACTGCTAAAATAAAATACATTCTTTGTATAAAAGAAATACCAAAATGACACTATTTATAAAACAGAAGTAGTATAAACTTGTAAAATGGTGAGATCTAAATTTAGATTTAGATTTAGATTTAAAGAAGCAGAAGCCGAAGCCTGAAACAGATCTATATATATGATCAATGAAGAGCGAAAGCTGTAGCGAAACACATGTTTTTCTCCATCCCATCCTCAAATCTTATGTTGACATATGATAGTTTGTTTTTATTATTAATTAGCTATTATAGATTGTCGAATGGACTTCATCATGTATTGTTTTAAGTCCTTATCTGAATAAATTAAAGTTAACAAAAAAAAATAGTTATCAACATTGTGACAATAAAAGTTATTGGAAAAAACATAATTTTATATTAGAGATATTTAAATTGTTTACTGGAAAGAGCATAATTGTCTTTTTTCGTACAATCAACTGTCAATTTCTAGAAAGGTATAATACAATTAGAAGCGCAGTGACGACTTGCCTTTTCGCAATCTATTCAAGCCTCGCCTCTACTGTTTTTGGCTTCTTACTCAATGACACAAATTTATTTCTTATCTGATAACGTCGATCAATCTAGACGCAAATTTGACATTCAATACTAAATACTCTGTATATAAAGATACAACATGCACATAGATCATAGGATTCTCTCGAAAAAATATATAAAATGTTAAGCAGTGGTGAAATTCCCTCCACAATTTCGTATATATTCATGTATGTCATAAATCAAGGACACATATTAAAAAAATATAATATCCTGCTGACTACTTGTGAATCTCTACTGGGATTGTGCTATATCTATAAAATTATGGTAAAATTTCATAAAAATACTCCAACTAAACTCTTAAACCTTTTTAATATTAAAATTTTTTACCTACACAGTTTAATATAATTTTTTTTCATAATAATACACTTACTTTTAAAAATATACTCATTTTATTACCCAAATTATGTTCAATTTAATAATAATTTTGAACAAAATTTAAAAATCCCTAAAATTTAAAAACACATCTTAAAATTCCAAATTTTATTTAAATGTCAAGAATAAAATTAAATAAATTTTATATCATTTTAAATTTTTTATAATATTAGTTTCATTTTAAATATAAAATTTAGTAAGTTTTAACAACTTTAAAGTAATTTATTTATTTTATTAATAATAATGTTTTTAATTTTTAAAGATTATAAAATTTTATTTACTTATTCTTAAAACTTAAATTAAAATTTTAAATTTTAAAGATTTGTTTTTGAAATTAATATTTTTTTTAATTTCGTTTGAAACTTATTAATATTTTTGATTAATTTTAATATAGATTTGGTATTAAAATGAGCACAGTTTTAAAAGTCAGCGTATTAAAATGAGAAAAAATAATTAGTTTGAATATAAAATTGGAGCTAAAGTTAGAGTATCAAATAGTTTATCGAAATTTAATTGATGTATTTTTATGGAATTTTTCCTAAAATAATAAACATAACATTTACATATTCCTAAGCTAAAAATGTTTTTCTTTGTATGTATATAGAAATATTTGTTTTTCGGAGTTATCTATTATTAATTTAAAATATCAATTTAATATCTATCAATTTCTTAAAAATATTCTTGTTAATAAATTTTTTTTAATCTAGTTAATGAAAATTGTCTCTTTTGATTTTTGATTTACAGATAGAACTAAATGAATCCCATTTACAAAAAATAATACAAGTTAAATGACGTCAGATTAGATTTGATTTTTACACATGCCGATCATAAAAACTTAACTTTTTTTCGCAAATTGTTTTGGACCCCAACGTATAATATAAACTTAACTTATTGAAGCCTATACTTTATTTTAATTACCATACAAACGCACTTTCAACAGTACTTTTATGAAACTATATGTGTATGCAAAATATGACGTAGTTCTATAAAACTAAACGAATATCAAACATATAATTGAATTAAATAAAAATTGGGTTTGGTTATTTGAATATTACAAATACTAGGTGATTTTCCCGTGCTCATGCACGGATATAAATATTTACAAAGTAAACACATTATAATATTAATAATATTTTATTTTAATTTTAATTATTTAATATTTAATATTGTAGTTAATATGCATGCTTTACTTTAAATAATATTATATTATTTGAATTAGACGTATGATTTTAGATATAATATCTCGACTGTTTGGTTAATATTTGGATATATCGGATAAATCTACGTTTCTGATTCAATCATAATATTTTCATTCAATTGATCAAAATTTTGATTTTTTTTTTTATTTTCATTTAGTTTGATTCCTATCTTAAATTTGTAAATATATATTAGTAGATTATGTATAATTTAATGTATGTTGTTTTGAGAATCAAATAATGAAAATAAAGGTGTTGAAGATTGATTGATTCAAAATTACGTAAATGAATATAATAACAGTAAAAACCTTATACATATATATAAATCATACAAAATAAATTAATTATTATAGTTGGTTAATATTTCTATAATATTATTTGAGAATTTCATATTTATTTATTTATTAATATTTGAGTAGTTTATAAATTTATATGTGTAAAAATATTATTATAAATAATAACATTAGTATATTATTATTTTTGATATATTTTTTATTAATAACTACTACACTTTAGTTTTGAAAAAATTGTAATAGTTATTACAATGTATTTATGATTACGAATTTTTTTTATTGTTTTGGTATTTAAATAGTTTTAGGATTATGAATTTATATGAAAAAATTGCATAAATTGTTAGGAGATTTTTAGATATCGTTGGTGTATACTTATCAAAAATTACAATATTCCTAACTTATGTAGGATTTTGCCTTCCTAGGGTAAGATTGGATTCTAGAAAATATTATAAAATTATAAATAAGGAAAAAGGAAAAATACTAAAAGAAAGAAAATTATATGTAAATGTCATTAAGGTGACCCACATCAGGGATATTGCCTTATAATAACAGTTTGGTACAAAAAAAATCTTTTTCTGTAATAATGTGGTTAAATAAAAAAATATTAATAAAGTAATTATGACAATTAATTCAATTCATTAAGGGTATGAATGTAATCAACCATCGTAAGAATTAACGTGAGAGCGACACATAAGAAACCGACTTCTCAAATAATATTATAGAGATTCGACTGGACATTAGGTAAGACTTAAAGCAGAATCGAGATCAGCGGTCCAAAACCCCAATAACTACTTTAACCTAAGTTTGGACATGAACTGAATATTTTTGTACCAGTTCTGGTTCGGGTTTTTGAATCCGGATAAAATGTCCAAAATTATAAAAATTAACATATTTGATCTTTTAAAATTATATTTTAGAAAATATAGCAGCCCTTTTGAAATACAGATCAAAATTTAGGATATGATTAATAAGTGATATATTTTCATTTTTTGCTGTAGAATTATAGCTGTGATTATTTTTATTTTGGCTTTAAATTTTTTAGTTCTTAAGTAATTAGATTTGGATTGTATGTATTTGTCTCTCCACAACCATTATAATAACATTTAAAAAAAAACTGTGAATTTTTATAAATTGCTGTGAACGTAAAATGATGTTGTCTGCAGTTCTCACAGCTAGTACCAATCATCTTCTTAGTTGGAGTATAGTTTTATATATATATATAGATGCAGTACGGTTAGTCAAAATTATGAATCTGGAGATATTCAGTATCTTCAGATTTTGCAGGGGAGTATAATTTAGACAACCAAAAAAAAAAAAAATAAAAAAAAAAATAAAATAATTTAGACAACCAGAATGGGATATTTTTTTTGGTAAACTTTTTTTTTTTTGAGCAACATAAGACTTCATTGAAACTTAAAGGTTAACAGGGTTCACAACAATAGGAGCTAAACAGGCCTTAGCAAGACTGTCCGCAGGCCCATTACTGGCCCGGGGGATAAACAAAAAACGACAGCTAGAGAAAGGAGAAGAAGAAGAAAACGCTAACTCGTCAATATCAGAGAGAATGGGATACTTATTACGTCTTCGTTTTTAGATGTATACGTCTTTGCCTCTTTGGCATCGTTGATAATCACCACGTGTAACAAAATAAACCCTATGTGGACTTATTAGGGCCTTTTGGTTCTTATAACAAAATGTATAAACGACACCTCGAGTTTTGGAATTATATGCCGGACCTAATTGTAACAATGTCTTTGATCAAAAAAAAAAAATTGTAACAATGTCTCTCATTCGTATTTGAATTTTATTAACATAACTAATTATCCAGATGTATAATAATCACTTCAATATTATTAAAATAAATTGAAAAATTGACAAGAAGATAAAGTTCAGATGATTTTGCCTCAAACCTCATTTAATTATATCCTTTTACCCAATATATATAATACGATCACGTCAAAACAAAGACTACAAATTTTTTTTGGGTACAAAAGACTACAATATTTACACTTGCTTTATAGTTTATATGGCTGGCTTATACAGATATGACTAGATTCTGGCTTATACAGATATGACTAGATTCTGGCTTATACAGATATGACTAGCACCGCAAATGATTATTTGTTATGTTATTTTTCTTCATGATAATTAACTGGACTCTTTGGGTTGAGACTGGGTCACTGGGGTGCCTTGCAAAGTTAGTATACTATTTCGTTTATCTATATTGTTGTACATATCAACTTGTTATAGTATATATGTATATTTACTGAAGTTCATTAATGAATTAATACAAGTTATTTTACTTTGCTACTCTTGAAACGAATGTCATATATGATTATTGTTTTTTCGTCTAACGTGACGAGCAGATTCTCTAAAAGATTTAGAACATTTATTTGATTTGTTTCTGTATATCCATTCTCCAACGTACTTGTGTGTACATTAGGTTTTGTTTTTAGATAGATGAAACTAAACTTCTTTTCTCAAAAAACAAACAAACTAAACTTCTGTTTTAAGGGTTACGTAAGAACACGACCACTAGACTACACTGCATTTTTAAACGAATATACTTTTATTCTATGAGTATTAGATTACTCCTGTTTTTATTAATCCAACGAGGGTCGGCAACCAAAGTATATGATTTTTTACCAAAAAAACCAAAGTATATGATGTAACGTGATCATAAATATCTGATCAATATGATACTCCCTCTATTTCTTTTTGTAAGATGTTTTAATATATATTTCTATTCCAATTTGTTTGATGTTTTAATATTTTCTATGTAAAATTATTAAAGCAACTGATTAAAATATTAAAAATTAATATATAGTTTTTGTCTTATGTGTTCAGAATAGTAAGTAATCTAAACTAGGGGGATAATTTAGATCTAAACTAGGGGGATAATTTTTGAAGAATCAAGGCCACGATGTTGCGTTCCATGGCGTGCTTTATGACATCCGATCTTTGGCTCTTTCTTTAGATTCTATCTCTTTTCTCTACATTCCCCGTTTGGCTAATGTTGATGCTGATAAACTTGCTAAATCAGCTCTGTTTTATTTCTCTATCCCTGCAATCTTGTAGACGGACTCTGTTCCTTTAGGGTGTGACTGGTAACCATAATATGAACAACATGAATTGACAGGAAAGGAATGAGTAGGAATAAAATTTTAGGAATGAAGAGAAATAATGATTCCTTATCAAAATCAATAAGGAATGAATTTGTTCTATAATTCTCTACAACCAAAGGAATGAGGAGGAATGAGAAAAAAAATCTATTCCTCATGAATGGTAAATTTTTTAAGGAATGTTAAGTAATGTACTGTTCCTCTTCGTTCCCTTGGTCACCATTCACACCCTTAATTTCATTGAATGTTTGTTCAAAAAAAAAACTATTAAAATAGAAGTACAAGTTTGAAATACTACTTAGTTTTTCTCAATAATTACGATCTCTAAACTGTAGTTTTATAAAAAAAGCTCGGTTTCCAAATAATAATAAAAATATTTTATAGGTTTTTCATAAAAAATCGTTGCCATATTAACTACTTTACGTATCTATGCCTAAAATCTAACATATATCTTTTGTGTTCTGTTTTAAACATTCCTTCTTCATAATTTTTTTTATAAAATATCTTTCCACTTACGAATTTTAGAAAAGAATATACCAAGGTATAAAATCTCTACAATCAATGAAAAATCTAATTATTAAATACGAAATTGATTAGCTCACATATATGAAATCTCCATCGTCCTTATATAAATAAATATATTATATATACATCTCTTACCTTTCATTTTCTTTGCATCAGAAACAAGCAATAAAAAAATCGTCATTAAACGAGGTTTTTACTTTTCTTATTCTTCTGTTTCTGTCGAACTTGTGAATGGTTCTTATGATGAGGGCCATGAGGCTATGTGTAAATAACTAGCGTTTTAATTGTTACTGTTTGATATTAACTATTTTAATTGTTATACAGATAGAAGATGCAAAATTATTGCATGAGCCTATCCAAAGTTTAGTTTGCAAATCATTTTGTTTTGGAAGAGTTATTCTTGAGTTCACTTCCTAAGATGAACCTACATGTTCACCGAGCAATAGGACTTCGTCATTTCATATTTAGTATCTTTTAAAAAAAGAAATAAAATTTTGTCAAATTATATTATGTTTTTAAAAATAAAAATAAATAAAAATAATAGTAATTACAAAAAAACAATGATTTTTTTTAAAAAAATTTAATACCGTAAAAAAAACACTAAATCCTAAACCCAAAATCTGAAACCATAAACCCTTGGGTAAACCCTAAACCCTTGGATATCCTAAATCTTTGAATTTTCTTTTTTCTTTTAAAACGTCTAAACTCAAAAGAGAGATAGTACACGGAAGCATAAGGAAAAACCAAATGGAACCAAAAAAAACAAAACTCTACAACCAATAGAAAAATCTTAAGGAAAAGATTTAGCATTCATTGGTTAGAGCTTCATTCCGAATCCTGTTGTGGAGCCAGACGGGACCTCCAAGCGCTAGGTAAGATTGGAATCTGCCATCTCTGAGAACACTTCGAGCTATATCCCGAGCAATGGAGTTTGTTTTTGCTGATTCCTGTTCAAAGAAGACACTATTGAAACTGCTTCGGATTCCTGCAATTGAGTCCAAAAGCGTTCTGTAACGAGGCCAAGCTGAAATGTTAGCTAAAGCGTTGATCACATTCTGGCTGTCCAACCCAATCACCACATCCTTGAAACCCAAATCACGAAGGCTCTGCAACGCCCATGTAATGCATCTTAGTTCTGCAGTCAATATGTTGCAAGATGGAGTGAAAGCATCTCGAGCGTGATGAAGGACGTTTCCTTGTGAGTTTCTTGTGATCCAAGATCCCCCACTTAACAGAGAATCATTTAACCAGTTGGAACTCACATTACATTTGATTGTACCTTCATTAGGTGGATGCCAACGTTGATGCACTGCTAAAGCCGCAGGCTGTATCAATGTACGCAAATCATTCTTGTTAATTTATGTCAATGTCGTAGCTTCCTCCAGAGACTGTTGCAATAGAGAGTTAATAGCATTCTGTGTAGACGCATATAAGACAGAGTTGCGGTTCTTCCAGATTGTCCATAATACCCAGGGAATGGCTCTCCTCAGATTTTCCGGTATTGTGTTGTTCTCCATTGTCTCTAACGCCGCATTCATGTTCTCACAGAGACTTCTAATAGCTGTCAGTGGGAATTTCACTTGTCATAGCATCTCCTGAGCTGGAATGCAGTGAAATAGAACGTGATTGATCGTTTCAGTACCGTTACGACACAATTTACATTCCAGATCAACATTCATTCCTCGAGATTGGAGTTTATCTGCCACTGCTAATGCCCCTGAAACAGCTCTCCATAGAAACATTCTTATCTTGGGTAAGGTTTTGACTTTCCATATTTTCTTTTTCAGCTCATTACTTGCTTGTTCCACCAGAGAAAGGTTTGCAAAGTATGTGTTGAAATTGTTAGCTGCAAGCCAGTATCCACTCTTAACAGTATAGGAGCCATGATCCGTTAAAGACCATATGAGTTAGTCTGCTACCCTTCCTGGTTGAGTCCTCCGTATTCGTCTGACTTCATTGATTGGAAACAACTCGTTTAGCACGTCCATCTTCCATTCACTATTGTCGTCGATGAGCGAATTGACTTTTATGTTGACATCAATGTTTAGCTCCTTGTTGACGGGTTGTCTTGGGCATGAATCCATGATCCATCTTTCCGACCATATAAATGTTGATTCACCATTGCCTATGGATTTTATCATGCCTTTTTTCAGAAGCTCCCTGCCAAAGAGTATGCTACGCCAAGCATATGAAGGCCTGTATCCTTTCCCACACTCCAGAAAATTAGTTGACGCATAGTAACGCCCTTTGAAAACTCTTGCCAACAGGGTATCTGGGTTGTTGTAAAGTCTCCATGCTTGTTTGGCCAGTAGTGCTTGATTAAACATCTCAATGTCTCTGAAACCAAGTCCACCATTCTCTTTTGACATACACAATTTATCCCATGCTACCCACTGTATCTTCCTCTTATCTTCACGCGCGTCCCACCAAAAGCTGGACATTGCACTCATGATCTTCTTACAATGATGTTTGGTAAGGTGGAAACAGGACATCTCATACACAGGGAGTGCCATTGCAATAGCTTTCAGGAGGACTTCCTTGCCTCCATGTGATAATTTCTTCGCAAACCAACTTTTTAAACGCTTGTTAAGCTTTTCTCCGATGAAAGCCAGTAGCTTATGCTTTGATCCACTGAAACACTCAGGTAAGCCTAAGTATTTACCATCTCCTCCTTCGTTTTTAATCCCACTTAGCTCTGCTATCAATCTTTTCATCACTGGGTCTACTTCAGCTCCGAAAGTGATGGCTGATTTCTGAAAATTAATGACCTGGCCTGATGAATCACCGTAAAGCTTGAGGCATCTGAGAAATTCGCCCACTTCTGGAAGGTTAGCTTTGCAGAGAAACAAGCTGTCATCCGCAAAAAGTAAATGTTGGACCGAGGGACACTTCTTTGTTAGCTTCATTCCATGTATAGTTCCTCTGTTTTCCGCCCTGTTCATAACATGAACCAAAGCCTCAGCACAGAGAATAAAGATAAAAGGAGACAATGGATCTCCCTGGCGAATTCCTCTTTCAGGCGTGATATGACCATGAGTTTGTCCATTCAAGAGAACCGTATACGTCACTGATTGAATACACTTCATGATCCATCCTATCCATGTGTTGTTGAAACCCATTTTCCGAAAGAGAACTTCAAGAAAAGACCATTCCACACGGTCGTAGGCCTTGGACATGTCTGTCTTGATTGCTAAGTAATCCCTTTTGCAGTTCGGATTTGTCCTTAGACCATGGATCATCTCGTGTGCAACCAACAGGTTATCAGATATTAGTCTACCCTCAACAAAGGCGCCCTGAGTTTGCGAGATCAGTTGTGGTAGTATGGACTTCAGACGGGAGCATATGATGTTGGAGATGATTTTATATACCACGGAACAGAGACTAATGGGACGAAGATCAGTCATCTGATTGGGGTTAGGCTTCTTCGGTAATAAGCATAGTTGTGTAAAATTCCATTCTGGTGGTAAGGCCCCACCAGCAAAGAATTCTTTCACTTCTCTTGTTATCTGAACTCCTGTGATATTCCAGTAATTTTGAAAGAACTTTCCTGTCATACCATCAGCACCAGGAGCGCTATCACTCTTAACTGCCTGAACCGCTTTTTTAATCTCTCTCTCAGAGACTGGTTTTGTCAAGGCTTGATTCATCCTTTCAGTGACTTTGGTTTCAAAACCCTCAAGTATTTCAGTTGCATCTGCCTGAGAGGAAGATTTGAAGAGATTAGTAAAGTACTTCTCCGCTATATCTCCCTTTTTATCTTCATCGAATTGTTCTCAGCCATTCTCATCAAGCAAAGCTGATACTCTGTTTTTCATTTTCCGCGTTTGTGCCCATCCATGAAAGACCTTGGTGTTTCTGTCTCCCTCTTTAAACCATGTGTTTTTGCTTTTTTCCTTCCAGAAGCTTTCCTCTTCCTTGAAAGCCTTTTCAAGTTCAACTTTCATATATGATAGCATCCTCAAGTCCGGGAATAATTTAGCCTCTTCCTCCTCTATATTCCTTCGAATTTGTAAAATTCGCTTCTTAGAGTTGCTATCTGACGTCCTTTTCCATCTCGATAAGGCTTTGCGACATGATCTTATGCGGTCAGTAACTCGTTCACCGGAGCCTGATCCATGCATATTCCATCTTTTTCGTATGATTTCCAGCACTTCCGGTTTTGCACACCATCTCTTATCAAAACAGAACCGTCCTGTTCTTCCTTGTATGCTATTAGCTAAACCGTGAAGATAGGTCTATGATCAGAGTCTAACTTCTCCAGGTAAGACGAGTGTGCACGTGGGAAGAGTCTGAACCATTCCGTGTTACCGAAGGCTCTGTCCAGCCTACATTGTACCCATACGTTCTCTTTAACCCCATTGGTTATGATCTTTCTGACCCCTCCCCATGACAATGTATTTCCTGAGCTGGGGACTTCTTTTAAACGACATTCTCTGACCATAGAACGGAATGTGAAGAAAGTACTCTCTTGGCGTACAGCTCCTCCAAGCTTCTCTCCATTGTTCATTATCTCATTGAAATCTCCCACCATAAATCAGCCTCCACTTCTGTGCTCACCAATCTCTTGTAACTTATTCCATACTGCTTGTCTTCGTTGGCGGACAGGATCACCATATACGAAGGACATAAAATAGCAGAGTGAACCAATCTTCACCTTAACATCAATGATCCTATTTGATGAAAACAGAATCTCCACTTCATAAATATTCTTCCCAAACAACGCCAAGCCTCCGCTAAGCCCCACTGGATCCACCATAAAGCTATGATCATAACCCAACGATCTTTGAAGACTTGATACGTGACTACTAGAGTTCTTAATCTCTAGGAGAAACAAGAAATCCGGGAAATGCTCACGACACATTTCCTCTAGGCGTCGAACTGTCAGGTTGCTCCTCAATCCCCGACAGTTCCAACTGAGCGTCGTCATTGAGACGCGGATGGTTTCTGGTTAACCATCAAACCGTCCACTTTGTTTGTAAATCTTAGATGATACCGCGCCCTCTTCTGTTGCCTTTCGTTTCGTGTTTCTATCATACTCAGTATCCCTTATCTCTTTCTCAACGTCGGCCTCCACTGCTTTTTTAGGAACCTGATTTTGCTGTCTCCTTATCCAGGACGTACGTTTCTTCTTGGTTCCAACCACCGAGGATTCTCCACATCCAATTACAAACTCTGTGGATTCCTTCAAAGGGTTAAAATCTCCACCTCCTTCCTCAACCATCTTCTGTTGGAGCTTGTTACCTTGTTTCTCAATCACAACCCGAGAAGCCTCTTCCTTATCTCCACCAGTACTTGGTAAAGCTAGGATTCTTCCATCATCTCCATTCGTAGGGTAAGTACCCATTAATCTCTGTTTATCCGGAGGACTGTAGTCATTACTGTTATCTTCTTTCTCACTGATGATCTTTTCTTGCTCTGAGTGTCTGAAGTCAAAAACTCTGCCCATATTCTTATTCAGTGTAGGTGAGATGATCGGCTGATACTCCATTGAAATTTCTTTTAAAGAATATTTTTAACGCAATCAGCAAAACACTAAATTCTAAATTCTAATTCCTAAACCCTTGGGTAAATCCTAAACCATTGGATTTAAATTCAAGAATTTAGGATTTATGATTTATCAAAGGTTTATGGTTTAGGATTTAGGGTTTAGGGTTTAAGATTTAGGGTTTAGTGTTTTGCTGACGGTATTAAAAATATTTTTAAAAATCATTGTTTTTTGCAACTACTATTATTTTTATTTATTTTTATTTTTAAAATATAATATAATTTGATAATATTTGTTTCCTTTTTAGAAGAAATTGGATATGAAATAGTAAAATCCTATTGGTTATCCTAGGAGGTGAACGCAAGAATAATTCGGATTTCAATTAGCGCGGACAATGTAGCAAATGGAGCTGACACTTTCGTTGTTCTGAAGTCAGGACTGACGATAATAATCACAAACTATAATCTCAAACCGAACTGAGTTCCCAGATAGAAACCGATTCATGCACTCATTCTGGTGGAGAGGTTTGTGATTATCACTTGATAAATGATTTTCTTTTGACCACTTTTTATATTGACTAAGTGTTTATGATATTAACTCTCAAAATTTCTCTGAAGGTTTTTTTTAACAAAACATTCTCTGAAGGTTTTTCAACCCCTTTTTCCAAGTGTAAGGAAGAAGATACCTAGTTGAAATACATAACCTATACACCTAAGAAGTTCTGCACGAAGACAATAAAGTTGGAAAATACTAACTACCAAGGTTGATCAGTTCCCGTATGTTTGTTTCAGTAGCTATTAGAATTGTTGGTGTTTTTCTTTAAGGTGTTTTATTATTCTTCATTTTATAATGTCGAAAGTAATTTAAGAAACAACTTAACCACTAATCCTAATACTTACTATTTCATTTGCCTATTATCTGAAATTCAACTACCATGCAACTTAACCACTAATCCTTCGCCATTCAAAAAAAAACTATGTATAACATGATTATTATGCCAAGCTTTTGATTTACTTAAGAATCAAGATTTACAACATACAACTGTTTTTGAGTTGACGATGCTATGATTAAAAATGTAGTAACAAGATTTCCAATCAACCTGAATGCAAGTAAAAAAAAGTGTTGCCAATATATAAGTTTCACCTTCTAAAATTCTTTCTTCATTTCTTAATATAACAATATCATTTCTCTAAAATCAAATTTATACTTAATATACATATTTCAAATCTAAATAGCCATCTTTAAATTAAAGCTATCAAGTGTACTTAAAACTCTAATATTTTGCATCTTAGAAGGATAGATATGTTAAAATAAATTGAATACCAATCTCATAGAAAAAGGTTAACAAATATTAAAACAAAAAAATGTATGCATCGACAGGACGATCAACCGATCAAGAAGAATCAAGTTGAGTGCATTCTCAAATGTTAGTCATACATAATAGTAGGAAAAACACCGGTAAACCCGTCATAAATTATAAAGTTTAGCGACTAAAAACATTGGAAAGGTATATAACAGAAACATATGCATCGACTACACAAACAAGAATATTCAAGTTGATTACATTCTCAAATATCAGTTACATGTGATTTTTTAAAAGATATTTGCGTAGATGCGTTGATTAAACACATTACTTTGTTATATATCTATATTATTAAACTATATATAAACTATTTATTTTATATACAAAGATGACATCCGCGTGGAAGTACAGACGCGCAGGTTCTAGAAGTTATTTCTGCTTGCCTTTTTGTTGTAATCAAATACTTTTATTAAATGATTTTTTTTTCTTCTTAATTTGTGTGTTTATACTAAAACATTATACAAAAGAAAGAAGGATTATATTCAATTTAAAACAAACATATGCATGATCATAAATATATTGCAAAGTCATAACCACCGTTGTATACTTGTATGTGAACCTCGATGCCCGTTTTTTTCTTTTTCGTTTTTATCCTCATTCCCAAAATGCTAAAAACACCTTTTTCTAGTATGTCAGACTATAACCTTGCGCGTGACATCCATAAAAGCTCTTTGTTCGTAGAGCTTTTATGCGCTTTTCTATAAAACCATCAAGTACGCTGCAGATGATCACCACAGAACTTTTTACGTGTTTTTATCATTAATTACAATACTAAAAACCAATTACAATACTAAAAACCACTTCTCACCATCCATCAAAGTAAATTACTCCATGTCAACCAATCTATGTATATATGCACTTGGGTAAATAGTCATTCCATTTAAGGCCCTTCCAGTTTTTTTTACTGAAGAAATAAAAAATGTGACACATATATAAACATGAGCGGTTACAACTATAGCTTTATTATTATTTTTTGTAGAATTGTGTTGTCGAGTTTTGTGATGCAACGGTAGGATTTTAAATAAAAATGCCTGGTAAATATTAATGGTTTTTTTGACTAAAGGCTTTCAATTAAATATTAATGGTTTTCATTATTTTAATCAAAATAACAAATATTAATCAAACTCACGATATATAATACATTTATAAAAGATAACGACCCATGCAGCAAATTTTACAGCCATGAGAAAAAAGATTTATAACATGGTTTCCACGTAACTTGTTGGTCGGGCTTTACTGGTTATAAGATGACACACACAAACGGTGATTTTTTGGTTAAAGACGACACACAAAAAAATAATTTCAAAATGCATAAAACCTCTCACTACAAGAAAACAGGTGAATCCCGAAGAATAAAGTTGTTGATAATTTATCGAGATTCGACGTTTCCCACAGATTTCCGATAAAAAAGTCAGTCTGGATTATTTCGTCGGAAACTGAAAATCTGCAAAGAAACTGTTGGGACTAGCCGACTAATCACGATCGTTTACCGACATACACTTTCCCAACAGATTACCAATGGAATAGTCGCAGGCAAAGCTCGTCAGTAAGTCGTAAGGATTTCTCGACCGAATAGTTCCGTGGAAAAATACCAACCGAAACATCCGTCTGGAACCATCAACTAGAACCGGCTGAGAAATCCTTCAGTTTTCATCGGGAAATCCTGACAGAACAAATCGGCCAAGAAATCCCAATGACCATTCCTGCACCATTTGTATAATGGCTGCTTAGCTACATCTAACATTTCAAAAAATCTCATAGTTTTTAAACTGGGTACCTCTCGCCTATCTTCGTTCTCTTCTCGAGAAAGTAAATTTTCTCTATATCCATCATTTACCATCTGCACAGTACCTACACCAAAATCTACATTTGTGCTAGATTTATCTAGCCTATCCACAGTATGAGGTTCGCTAGTACCAGCATAATCCGATATTTATTTCTCCATGAAGGTACCATCTCTTGTACCCCAACATGAAGCCTTTCAAATATAATTGACTCCAGACTTCTATTATTCTTAATTTTACTGTTTGGTGCTTCCGGGTTGTCGTTACACTAATGCTATGAATTCTTGAACACCACATGCATATTCTTCTGTAAGTAAATTTGTATTTAGATCCATATTAGGTTGAGCCATCTAAGAACAGTTGTAAGAATCCGAGACTTTTTTGCTTCGTTTTGAGTTGTGAAAGAATGAGGGAGAGATGTTATATGTACAGAAATCTTAGAAAATCTCTACGGACATTTTCTGTTGAGAATTTGAAGGAAATATTAAATTTTCAAACGGAGTAATGGCTACAAATATCCATCAAGAATCTGTCGAGACTTCCCAACAGACTTAGTATTTCTATGGACTTCGTAGGTAATTGTGGGAACCAAAATTCACACCGTCAATTTCTTTTATCGGAGGAAAGTCAGAAAACCTAACTTCCCCTGAGGTCCCGGACTTTCTGCTAAACCACATGTCAAGCAATCATAATATCGCAAAACAGACAAAAGTACATAAGAATTGAAAAGAGAGCAAAAGAATTCTTACTCTGAATCTGCGTATGAGCATTACAACGTAAACAGCCTTGGCCGCAAGATCTGTTAGCGAGTTCCCTAGTTCTAACCACCCAAGACTTGTAAACCTAGTTGAGTCGCAGCTCGATAACAAAAATGGAAAGTTGCATATTGCTCCAAGTGCTAAGTTTTATGTGTCAAAAGTTATCCCTTGTGCCCCTTGCCTCCTCTTATATACTCCTCCTAGGTCGGTTTGCCATTTCCCTTTCTGCACCTAGATCGAGTTTATCGCTTTGCGGAAATATTTCATTTTTTCGATCTACATGATTATCCCTTGAAACTTGACATTTATCTTCAAAACTTGACATTTATCTTCAAAACTTGACATTTATCTTCTCCTGAAAATAAAAGATAAACCGTCATAGTAGCCTTGGCTCATTCTCTTCTAAAATCACAAGTAGGCTTTAGCAGCGTTTTAGACCTTTCGGGCTGTTTTTCGACTTAAGCATTTTTTTTATTTCTTTGAGAAATAACCTTTGGTACGACGCCGGTTTTACGAGAAATTTTAAATCAATCGTATAGTTGAGGCAGCTGTGGTGTTTTGGGTTAACCATTAGCGTTTTATAAGATTAATTCAAACTTATTCGAGAAAATAAGTCTTTGCAGTTAATCGTAGAGTTTCAATGGTAACTCCAATCGAGGCAAAACAAGAGATAGTGCAGACATGGTTTGAAGAAGAGAGCTACAAGGATGAGAAAAGAGTGCATGATAATTATATGATGCGGTCGTAGTCGGCATACGGTGAGTTAGACAAGATCGATCCAACTCGCCATACGGCGAGCTGGATGGACTGACCCAACTCGCATATGGCGAGCGGGTCGTGATATTCCTAGCTCGCCGTATGGCGAGCATGACTGAGCTGACCTTGCTCGCCATATTGCAAGTGGGTCGTGATCGTCCCACTTGATTTTGGAGATTTCCTTTCTTTTTTTGGGTAGGTGGATCGTTTTAAATCCGATATCCCGTTATTTCCTAAGAGAGACGATTTTGAATTTCAAATCAATTATTCTCTTTCCAAAATTTGAGAAGCCGAGGCACGCGTCTTTCTCGAGAAGACGCTCAACGGCTCTCTCTTTATATGTCTTCTATTTTCCTCACTTCTCTTCATCCTGCACTGCTCCACCGACGATACTCCCGTTTCAGGTATTGTCTCTTTACTTCTTATTTCTTTACCTTTTGGGATTTAGGTAGATCAAACTCTTATAGCTTATTAGGTCCAGGTCGACTTCCTTCTCATCCTGCGATCTCTTGGCCAGGAAATATCTCAGTCATGTCGAAGCATTCTTCTTCTGTCCCTTCTGTGGCTGATAGAGCTAAATCTAAAAGAAGGATAGATTCGCCCATTTTGAAATCTGACAGCTCATCGAACCCTTGCGAGGAATCCGACTGCGATCTACTAATTATGTGCCTCTGTCTTACGCCCATACGGTTCCTCCATTAGTAGGTCCCGCTTCATCGGTCGCTAAGGGCGACCTAGCAGAATGGCGGAGGTAATAGTCTCTCCCCTTCTCCGTTGCTCTCTGGATACCCCTTTGTCGGAGCGCACTTCCAGCTATGTTCCTCGAGAGATCACCGTCTATGATGCTTTCTTTGATTTCGGCTTCAGGGGAATAATCCCCGCACTCATTGTCGCATTGTGCATTTTCTTTGAGATTTCGCCTTCTCGGCTTAATCCTCTAGTTTGGAGGATCGTTATAGCGGTCAAAAACTTAGGAGATATAGAATATCTGTCTCTTGGCATCAATGAGGTCCTTTTTGCTTACACTTAGCTCCTATCAACGGAGGAGAAGGACGGTTCTATCTTCAGCCTCGTAGTGGTTTACCGATCGTGGAGGAGCAATCAAAGAAAAAACGTAAAGGGCCGGTTTTCTGCAAAAAATGGCAGGAGAGATATGGTTTTATGTTGCTTCCCAGATCTTCTTATTGGTGGAATTTCATAGGTAGGCGTAGGGTGCGACTGAAAATTTCGCATGTTGATTGATTCTCTTAACTTTGTGTCTCTTTTATGCAGCCGGAACTCATCCCGCTCTCTCGGAAGGGGAAAGCACCATTCTCAGCTCGTGACAGCTTCCTTTTGAACGTCACCAAGTGAATTTTTGGTGAGTGAGGCCATATTGGATGCAGCATCTTGTGGGGTAAGCTCTTATCTGCTTTTCCCTTTATTTCCCGTCTTTTGGATATCTGATGATTTTCTGCAGGGAACATGTTGGGAACACTCCAAACGATCCGTTTACGGCTTACCAAGAGGCGGCAAAAGCGATATCTGCAAAGAAGGGATCCGCTAGCAAGATCGTCTCTGGAGACGAAGTGGTGGTTACCAGAAGCCGTCATGCGACAGTGGTGAAAGTCGAGCCGACATCCTCATCCCAAGGGAGGAGGCCTAGAGGGGGCGACGTAACCACGAGATCAGCGTAGTAATCTGCCAATATTGTCCGTTCTGCTGGGAGTCTGTCCACAGCGCTGTCCAACTTGAATTCCAAGATATTTCCTCAGGATGGTAATGTCCTCCCAGCAAAGGAGCCTTTGGAGATAGTTCAGGTTCTTTAAGGAAGACTTCTTTGGGTAAGTTAACGTTGCGCTCAATATTTCTAGGTCTAGATCTGATGATGGTGCTATGTCTGTGCAGAACGTGTCAGGTGTGCAGACCGGGAGGAGCTGGATGACCTGACGCGTCAGGTGTCAGAGGAGAAAAAAATCGGCGCGTAACCCAGGAGTTGGAGATCCATGATCTTAAGATGAAGGTGAAGGACGTGGAGAATGTAACTGAGGCGGCTTCGGCCAATGCACTTGCTTTCAGTCAAAAGAAGCAAGAGTTGGAGGAGGAGATAGATGTTCTCAAACCCGCAGCGGAGACATTTAAGTACGAGATGGTGATTGACGTTAGCGGGGGAAGGATTATTGCCCGCTGGGAGCTGATGAGAGAATGGCTGAAGAAACAGAGTGGTCAGTGGGACCTTGCTAGAGGGCTGGGCAAGGGCAAGGATCTGGAGGAGGCTAAGGGCAAGGGTCTTTCTCCGCCTACATTCGAAGATGAACCCGCGATTCCACCCGCTTCTGACATGGATGTGGACCCGTCTATCAAACCATGAGGATCCTCCATCTGAATGCAAGCTCGCTCGTGATTTCCTGCTTGCTATTTTAATTTGCTTCCAGGGTTTTCATACCCTTCTTGTCTGGATGTCGGTCCTTCGTGACCCCCTTTTTTATTGGAACAATAGCCCTTTGTGGCTTCTCTTTTTCTAAGTATGCCTTTGGAGCATTTTTATCTTTTGCATTGCTTTGCAAGCTTGTTTTTGATAGTAGATCATATCTCCAAGGTAGCCTTTTTGTCGAGTCGCAATCAAATGGTCGATGCCTTGGTTCTGGGAACTTGGCTTTATTTTTCAGGAACTCCCGAGTTGTGGGTTTTCTTCGAAAAGATGCTTTTATTAGGTGAACTTTTATTGTTGCAGCGTAGGATCTTCTTTTATCTCAACCAGGGGGCATCTTTTAATACGTCGTCTAGCTTCCCTTGGGCAAACTTACAGACAGAGCAAGATGTTTAAGTCCTTAGACCTAATGTATAGGGACGCATAACTCTACACCAATCACAGACAGGTTACTCGTGAGCTTTTCTCAAAGAGATAGTAGACTTCATCTTTGGACCTGGAGGTTTTAAAATCTATAGGAGATAGTAGGATTCTGAGATCGGTTTGAACCCTGAGACTACTTTGGAACTCGGAGATCATTTCGGGACCCAGAGGTTGTTATTAGAACCCAGAGGTTGTTTAGGACCCGGAGGTCGCGTTAGAACCCAGAGGTTTCTTGGAACCTGGAGGTTGATTTTAGAACCCAGAGGTTACTTTTTAGAATCCAGAGGTTGTATAAGAACCCGTAGGTTGTTTTGTTTAGAGACCATATTCTGCCCCTGGGGTAAGCTACTACCGATCTCAGTCTGGACCTCACAATCTTCCACTTGAAAGTAGGCCACTATCGAGGTCCTATTGCTGCACTCTTCTTCTGCAGAAAGCCACTATCAAACTTTTATATTGTGCTGGTGTGAATCTTCCTGGTGTAGTGACTCAAGCGCCAAACTTGTTGCTTTCCAGGTCTGGATAACAGGAATTTAAGTGCTCCCAGACTTTGCACTTCTTGCTCCTTGTATCAACCCTGGGGTTTATAGTACTTTGCAAGTGTATTTAGTGCCCCCTTCATTGTGTGTAGCACATAGCTTTTTAATGCAGGGTTTTTGCATATTTCGTACTGACGACCCCGACATAAGTTTGGCATGTGGCCTCTGTTGAGGCTTAGGTATTTTTGACAGCATACTCAGGCTTGTGCGGACCTAATCCTGCTTAAGTCGTATACTCGTTATCATTGTTGTGGACATACCACTTTTGGAGAAGGGTTGGCCAGTATCAGAAGTCTCTTGAGATCTGATCTAGCTCGTATGCCTCTTTAAGTATATTGGTATTCCTACTGCTCCTATAGTCAGAACTATTATTATTACATAAGCTTACTACGAAGACGTTTAGCATACATAGGACTAGGAAACCATAGTTCTTAAATAATAGATAATAAATCAATAGAGATTGTGATCCGAAGATCGTATTTACAAATGATAAGCTTTGACGTGCAGAGCGTTCCCGCAGTTGGATTGGATTTTGCCTTTGCTGTCTTGCAGCCTATAAGTTCCTGCTCCCCGCACCTCGATTACCTTATAGGGCCCTTCCCATCCGGGAGCGACCTTTCATGCTGATTTCTCTTTGGTATTATCGCAGACTCGTCGTAGAACCCAATTCCCTTACTGGAAGGTCCTCGTTCTGACTTTCTTGTTATAGTTCTTTTCGACATCTTGCTGGTAGAACCAGTTTCTCAATTGAGCAACCTCTCTTTTTTGGTCGAGTAGGTCAAGGCTTAACGACATTAGCTCATTGTTCTCCTCTTGGGAGATGGGTCATGATATGGTCGTTTTCACGTACACCTCTGTTGGCACTATGGCCTCTGTGCCATAGACCAATGAGTAAGAAGTCTCCTTTGTAACCGTCTTGGGAATAGTTCGGTAGACCCACAGAACTCCGTATAATTCTTCTGTCCATCTCCCATAAGCATTTTCCAGGCACTTCTTTAGCATATTCACCACCGTCTTGTTGGTGGATTCTGTTTGTCCGTTGGATTGAATGTGTCTAGGCATGGTGAAGGTGAGTTTTATGCCTCAATTCTTGCAGAAATATTTGAAGTTGTGACTTGTGAACTTAGGTCCGTTGTCAGTGACAATCTCTTGCGGGACTCCCAAGCGGATGATCAAATTTGTCCACAAAAACTTTCTTATCTAGAGGTTGGTTTTTCAGCTGAGGGCTTCTGCCTCAACCCATTTAGAGAAATAGTCGATCACAACTAGGATGAAGACCTTCTGCCCCGGCCCATTGGGAGTTTTCCCACTATATCCATGTCTCCCATCGAAAAAATAGTTAAGCCGTGGAAAAAATTAATTAAGTTACAAAAAAATTTAGAACTTGCGGAATGGCGGAATACATACTAAATTGATTAAAATATTTTATTAAATGAAAAATAAATATCAATAATTAAACTAATCACTACAAAATTTGAAAAATAACTAAAGTATATATAAAATCTTTTACTTTGTATTCCAAATATTTAGGATGGGCGATACATAACTACTGCTGATGGATCTAGAGTTAAGTTTTGGGACGCCAATAAGTAAGTTTCATAAGGCATCCTCAGTTACTTCTTTGTCCCCTTTAGGCTATAAAGGTTTTGTCCTGCTCTTCTCAGTTTTGGATTGCTCAAGAGCTATGAGATGCCTTGCAACGTTGAATCGGCATCACTGGAACCAAAAAAAAAAACGGGAACACTTTCATTGCTGGAGGAGAAGATATGTAGGTTCATAGGTTTGATTTCCTGACTGGAGAGGAGATTGGTAAGTTTCTTGAAGATATTTTAGGAATCTGTGTGAAGTAGTAGCCTTTAAAGACAAAATCCGCTGAATGCAGGGTGTGACAAAGGTCATCACCACGGACCAGTGCACTGCGTGAGGTATGCGCCAGGAGGGGAGTCATACACGTCAGGCTCAGAAGACGGGACGGTGAGAATATGGGAGGTGGTGACGGTGAACCATGAGGAGAGCAACAATCTGAGCGGTCACGTGAAGCTTGTGGCAGAAGAAGTTGTGCGTAAAGCTGAAAGTCTGCGTATCAATGAGAAGGCCACAGAAGCTGCTAAATGAAACATCGTTTAGCTTATGATAATACCACATAGATTCATAGTTGTTTTTTTGCATCACTATAACATGTGAAAGAGAGTCTTGTGTCTCTTAAATGTCTATCTGACGAAATAAAACGACATAGTCTTCTCTCTGTTTGACTCTGATCCATATTTTTGACAAGAAACTTTCTAGCTTATGGAATTAAGGACATAACAAAATATTTTATTTTAGGCTTCTAGAAACCAAACAAATGTTTCATTAGGTTTAACCTAGGACCAGTCTTGGTGCTCAAGTGTAACATAATATTGGCCAGTGATAATTATCTAAAAAGTCTTTTGAATAATATCAACATGTAAACTTCGGAGTTTAAATAATTCAGTCTTCATCTTAACACGTTTGTCCTCACAACAACAACAACACAAAAACAATAAAAACTACTCAGGCTTGTGTAGAGGGAGATGCAGTATCAGCAGCAAATACTGGCGTGAGTCCAGTCAACAAATCCTCCTGTGGTGAGCCAATCAAGAGTGATACGGTCTCCCTCACCGTGCTCGTAGAGCTTGGCGAGACCGAAGTCCCCTAGCCTCCCACGCATGTCGTAATCCAAAAGAATTGTTGCTCGATTTAATATCTCTGTGGATCACGACCTGCTCCCATCCGTGGTGGAGATAGTTAAGCCCTTCCGCCACGTCGTTGATCACCTGTCGCCTTAGCCGCCACGGCGTCGGCTCTTTAGGGTGGTCGAATATCCACTGGTTGAGACTTCAGTTAGGCATGTAGTCGTAGACGAGCATGAGCTCGTTTTTCCGGCGGCACCAGCCTCGCATTTGAACGAGGTTCTTATGCTGAAGACGACCCATGCTCTCGATCTTCGCCATGAACTCTCTCAGCCCTTGCTTCGAATCATGGTTCACGCACTTCACAGCGTTGCTGTTTGAAAGAACTCCTCTGTACACTTTACCGAACCCGAGAAGACGGTCGTTGGAGAAAGAGTCAGTGGCGGCGGAGAGATCTTCGTAGCTAAAGCGGTCGAGCTCCCACTCCTCAGCCTCTTCTTCTTCCTCCTCTCTTATCAGCTTCCACCAGATAAAGTAACCTCCTAAACATATATAGACCACACAACCGATGAGGATCCCGGCTATTGCTCTGGGTGAGAAAAGACGACGGAGAATCAAGAAAGAACACAGGCAACCCCGTCGTGTTGATCTCTCGAGGAGCTCCCGTGTCACTCAAGCTCCAAGCGAGGATCCTCCGAACTTCAACCCAAGTCGTTTTGGAGGCGGAGAAGCCAACTTATTGGTACTACGAAGATAACGCAAGTCTTACAAGTAGAGTGTCATTATTCCAACTTTTATAATATTGGCTTTGAAAGATAGAGAACATTTATGGAGGGCACAGTGTTCAAATGAGTGCACCGTCACAGCAAAACTCAGCACTCAAAGTTCCTTAATACCAAAATCAAAACTTTAATCTAGAAACAGAGTAGAAATTAAAAAAAAAAAAAAGAGAGAGAAATTACAATGCGGTCTTGGAACAATTTGGCTCCTTCAGCGACGGCTTGGCCAGCCTGCTGGACGACGGAGTCCGCATAGTTCTTGACCTCCACCGCCTTACTCACTGCCGTTCGCAGCCACGACATGTTCCCTCGTCTATCTTTACAACGGAAAGCAAAACAGTTTCAGAGACTCCTAAAAATCACAAGAAAGCTAACTCGGGCACGGTCGATGTATGTTTTTTACTCGGTGGTGGCGATTGCTTGTAATTTGCAACCCGCTTCTATAATTAAAGTATTCATTTTTTATTTGTTTTTCTCTGTGACTTGGGTCGGATCTCGGATATCCAAATACTTGGGTCGGATCTCGGATAGTTAAATCCACCCTAATCTGTGCACTCCATCGAGCGATAAAAAGGCCTAATCAGATTAAAAGGGCCCACCTTTTGCATTCTCCTTCCGGAGAGATCAGATTAGATTTCACCGACGACGGCGAGGGAAATCGAAAAGCTTAGCGTGACGACAGCTGTATATATATACATAGACAGAGAGAACAACACTCCTTCTCCTCCAGTATTAGGGGTTTTGATTAGGATCGAGAAGAAGAAGAAAGGCGAGAAACTATGTCAGGTCTCAACCGATCTTCAAGCTCATCGAAGAACATCGGAAAGAGTCTCCCTTCCAAGGAGCTTCTTGACGATCTTTGCAGGTATCTCTCTCTTTTTACCTGATTAAATACTTCTCTTTTAGTAGAAAGTGAACTGACGATTCTCTTTTCAGTCGATTCGTTCTGAACGTTCCTGAAGAAGATCAACAGTCTTTCGAGAGGATTCTCTTTCTGGTTGAGTACGCTTATTGGTACTACGAAGATAACGCTGTAGAGAACGATCCGACGCTAAAGTCTCTGTCTTTGAAGGAGTTTACTTCACTCTGTATCCTTATGCTGATGATGATGATGATTTTGTGTTTTAAATTGTTTAATCTTTTTTTCTGTGGATCTGTTTCTCTTTAACGTGACATAGTGTTCAACAGCTGTGATGTTTTGAGACCTTACGTGTCTAACATTGATGATATCTTCAAAGACTTTACGTCTTACAAGTGTAGAGTTCCTGTCACTGGAGCTATTATCCTGGATGAAACATATGAACGGGTTAGATTCTTGTCATGTTCGGTTTCTTTTCTTGTTTGGCATGTAAGTTTACTTTCATGCTTATGCTTTTCTCTTCTTTTTTTTCTGGGAGTTTTCAGTGCTTGTTGGTGAAGGGATGGAAAGGGTCAAGCTGGAGCTTTCCCCGCGGGAAGAAGAGTAAGGATGAAGAAGACTATGCTTGTGCTATTCGTGAGGTTTGAATTGATTCTACTACTTTCCTGTAGCTTTCGTGATTCATTTGTCTGTTTGTTTCTGACAAACTTGATAGCTCCAACAACCACTCCTTGATCAGAGTGAATAATGAAAATGTATACTACGTATTAGAATTAGGGCGCCTGTTGGGTAAGATTGAATTTTGTGGTCATTGTATCTTTTGAGTTGGCTGTTACATATTAACCTCTTATAGTGAGTTCATTGGTTCATAGGCTGTTGACATTTACAAATGTGTCAACATTATGTGCGCATGATTTGTTTTAGATTATAGATGATGGAGGTGAAAGAGTAGAAGAGAGAACGTCTCTGATATCTTCTTTTTTGGTACATGGTATCTCATTTTCATACTTATATAACAGTTTGATCATGGCAAATGCTCCTTAGAAATTGATCTTCGTATTTGAGATAGTTGAGCAAGGAAATGGTCTTCTTAGATCATCGTTATATAGGATCTTTGGAAAATGAGAATAGCTGCTGCTGTCAATGGTCAACATTAGAGTCTCTCTAATTCTTTTTACAATTTTTTTCATATAAAATTGGTCAAAGCCCGAAAGCTTTACTTGTTGCTCCCTACTGTGATTCCACTTACAGGAGTTTAGGTGTAATTGTCTTGCTGACTGTTTGTATAAACTTGGATCACGGGTTATTAATGAAAAAGCTGAATGTTTTGTTGCTCCTGGTTTGGGTGTGTTTTGTAACTTTTTTTCGATGCTAAACACAGGTCTTAGAGGAAACTGGATTTGATGTCTCAAAGCTACTCAAGAAGGAAGAATATATTGAGTTTACATTCAGACAGCAGAGAGTGAGACTTTACATAGTTGCTGGGGTGACAGATGATACAGCTTTTGCACCACAAACAAAAAAGGAAATCAGTGTATGTATATTTAACAAGCTACCTTGTGGGTGTGGTCTTATCTGCGGATCTATTTGATGGATGAGTCTCTTACGTTCAGTTGATGTGGAATGCTTGTAGGAGATTGCATGGCATCGGCTTGATCATCTTCAGCCAGCAAGTAATGAGGTGATAACTCATGGAGTTGCTGGTCTCAAGTTGTATATGGTGGCACCTTTCCTTGCGTGAGTAGTGTCTTTTTTATTTGTCCACATAGATTCTTAGGTGATTATCATTACTGGTGCATGGAATTAGAGGTTACAAACATCTGCAGGTCGTTGAAGTCGTGGATATCAAAGCATCCTGCTCCTGTAAAACGGAGATCTGATAAACCCCTTAGAGGTTTGACATAATCTTTTTTTGCATCAACCATGCATAAAAAGAGAGTTTCTTTGTTTGGCAGAGATCTGACTTCATAAGCTTTGTACAGCACTCAGCGTGTGGAATGCAAGGTCTAGTAGTACTGGAGGAAACGGGACAGCAACAACGGCAACAACGGAAAACTACACTAAGAAGCAGCCCCAACTAGTAGAGCGTCCTCAGGACACAGAACCTGGAAACAGTTTCAGAAGCTTCAAGTTCAACACGTCAGCAATCTTGGAATCAGGATTTTCAGCTTGACTAATCTCGGTATTGGGAGCTATGATGCGGTTGGATTTGATGGGTTTGTGTATAGCAAAGCCCCTTGGAGTATGTTCATACCCTTGTACGTTTCTTTTCTTCTTCTTTATGCATGTCGGTTCTTTTGGAAAGAAAGGGTTGTTGTACATGATGGTTCGTGGGGGAAGTGGTGAATCCTTTGGATGATGGCTTTTAGATGAGAACGGTTGCGACCAGCTACAGTAGTTAAAAGGACGTTTATCCAATGTAGAGAACTGATATCATCTTCTTAATAGTGACTCCAATTGCGCTTTCTTAATTTGTAGTGACAAGATCTACATTTGTTTTAGTTTCTTTTCATATATAAAGTCATTAAAAGAGACATTAAAAAGTTTCTCTCTCTATGCGTCGTCGTTTCTCTCTCTGTGCGACTCCAAGGTGATTAGGGTTTCTTCACCTTATTCTGCTTCTGTTGGTGTGGCCTCTCACCCACCGGTGAGAACCTCTTCTTTCTCCCCCCTCTTCCTTTCTTCCATGGTTTCGATGCTGTTCCTTCGGGGTTCAGAGTCACTGTTGCTCCTTCCCCCACCTCCTGAGCCGCCGCCGTTTGTTTTTCTTCTAGATCTACTTACTGGGGTCTCTGCTCCCGACCCTCCTGATCCTGCCGACGCTTCTGAAACTCGGTTCACCTTAGCAGCTGCGAGATCTCCTCTTCATTCTACAACAACATCTGACTCAGTCTGTTTGCTGATTGTGTCTCTTGGAGTGAACCTTGTCAAGCCTCTGCTTCTTCCTACCGATGGTTGCAGGTTTCAGATCTATAATTTCATATGGGAAAAAAAATCGTTTTTTCTTCCTGTTAGGCATAACTTGGAAAGGTGTGACCCTTGTGACCCCTCTAGATATTTCTATTTGGGATGGAACAAACCTTAGATTGGATTCCTTGTCCTCCGTATAAGAAACCATTCACAGCCATTACCTCAGTATGAGGATTTTATACTTCTTGTTAGTCATTGTTTTACTCATTATGAAGCTGTTAGGCACTTGTTTTGCCTTCACTTACCTCAGTATGAGGTTCACTTACCTCAGTACAAAGCTCGCTTACCTCTGTATGAGGCACAATTACCTCAGCATGAGGTTGTTTTTCGAAATCTCCTTTTGTGCTCATTACAATATATTTGTATGTTGGGAGTCTTCTCTGATGTTTCAGGTCTACAACTCAGAAAGATTAGAGATGAATTTAAAAAGCCAACCTTGGCTTCCTAATTTCAGACTTGTTTGTCTGGCCGTTGCAACTCTACATTCCATTATTGTTGCAGATTTACTCACAATTCCAAGGCTCATCAAGATGGTGCTTGATCACCTCTGTAGCCAAGTTTCTTGCTGTTCTCTATACATTGGTTGCTGTAGCATGTCCGGGTAGCAGTTCACTGAGTGTGTTCTCCAATTCCGGTGGCTTCATCTCACTCAGCACTCATGGTGTTTCACTTTTAAGTTGCTTGTGTGTTATGTTTGCTTTTATCTATGTTTGTGTTATCCGCTTTGCTTTTGATGCGGTTTTTTAATCTGTGTTATTGTTTCTGTTGAACAATTCTTCCGTTGATGGAGTCTAAGTTTATTAATGAAAGTTGGTTTGAACAAAAAAAATATAAAATCCTTAAAAAATTTAAGAATGTTAATCAAAACGTATTTATCCTAATGATTATTGTAACATATATATGTGTTTTGAAAGTGGTTAAGAATGTTGTTAAGATATGGTCTCTCATCATTCTTATAACATCATCATCCTCTATAAAACTTTAATCTCTCATCTCAGAAACGAGAACTAAATACAAACTCAAGACACAGTTTCAATTCAGAATGTCCTAGTTCCCGACACTTTATGCACTCATTAACAGCATATACAGATTATACCATGCCAAAAAAATCCATGACATGAATCATTCACATGCCTACACTGGAGAAGCAACAACATCAATCAGAAATATTCCTTCCCTTAAGTGACATGTACACTCGAAGTTAGAATTTCTTAAAAGGAGAATACACGAGGAGCCATAAACGAAACCAATATATATATCCAAATGGCTGGTGCACCTTAAGCAGTTTACAGTGTTTTTTTTTTCCAATGGCCAGTAAATCCAGTTCTACCAGCAGATAATCAGCGGTGATTTCAGCATTTCAGGTAAGCTTGGTTTAGCTTATACCTCGTGGGTGTACCCTAAAGCTAAACTGATGAGGTCATCTTAGAAGAATTCATTATCTGGTTATTCGCAGATGAAGTGAATGTTTTAAGCCAAGAGCCTGGCCTATATGTCTCTTCTAACGCCTTAAGTCATTCATCGCCTCGTATCTATTACAACAAATACGTTCTACTTAAACATACCTAGGACTACTGAGTGCAGTGAAAAGTTCCCACATGTATTTACATCACACCATCTTCCTTCAGTTGTATATCCATTCACATACAGTGTTACAGCGCAGAGGACAACACCACAAAGGCAGCAAACTCTAGATAACACCACAAGAGAAGAGCTGTATATACACATCCAAGAAAGACCAATTCGCAACTTTTTAACACAACATAGCAGAGCGCATTTTCACATCAGTTTTTGGAATGCCCACAGTTATCAGCCTTTAACTGGCCTCGTCCGTGGCAAAGTCACAAGACTCCCCTTTGCTACCTGTATTCACTATCACTCAAATCTCTTTGGTCTCAGAACGTTCACGTAAACTGAATACTAATCTGTCTTCTAAAACCCGTTACCACCAAGCTCATCCCGTTGCCAAATTTCATTGTACTTTGCAGTTTCCTCCTCTTCCATATTTTTAGTTCTTCCAGATGCACTCTCAGTTGAAGTCTTATCTTTTCCATCTATTTCCTTTAAAATCCCTTGTTCTTTAACCATTTCATTATCAGGGTCCTGTCCATATCTCACATCATCAGGGTCATCCTCTGCACCAGTAGGTGCATAACCATGTCTATAACCAAATTGTCTTCTCTCAACATAATCATCAAAACCAAATCGTTCAGAATGAACTGGTCCTTCAAAGAAATCATCACTGTAGTCTACCCGTTCTCGAGGATCAAAGTTGTTCGAGTTTCCATGGTTTCTATGTACAACACGATCATATGGTTTCCTAAAAAAGGTGCCATCTCTTCCATAACCTCTGCCCCTTGCATATCCTCTGCCTCTTGCATAACCTCGACCCCTTCCAGCATTTGACGGTCTATGCGAGTAAGGTGGAGAATTATGCCTTCTGCCAACCATCTCCCTTGGATAACCAGAATGTTCAGGCGAGTTCATCCTCCCCATTCTATAACCTGAGGGTGATCTCCGATGAGAAAACTCTGCGTGCCCACTAAAATCTTCCTGTGGTCTGTTCCTAAAAGACGAGGAAGGACCAGCTGATCGTTCTCTTGATCTAACTGGAGACCGTGAACGATATCCAGGGTAGCCTCGTTTGTGGTTGTTTGCAAAATTTGTTCGTCCTCTAGCAAAACTATTCCGACCTTGATACGGACGTGGCTGGCTCATAAACATTGGGTCCGTGTCGTTGGATTGATCTCCTCTAGTAAACTTTTCACCATCTCTAAACCCGTGAAACGCAGATGCATCCTCTTTCTCTGTTGATTCTCTTTGCGTAAATGAAAAGCCATGTGTTCGTCTCGTGAAGGAGTGGGGAAAAGGGGCTGCTTCATCATTTGCATGCCGTCTGCCTCTATAGGAATTACTCATAAAACCACCACCTCGACGAGTGTTTCCATAACTGTTGGACTCAAAATCTGCATTCATAAGATGAGAGTGATAATGAAGTTTAGAAACACTGAGCTTTGTTCTTCCATGGAAGAAATTAAGATATGAGTTTACTTTTTGTATCCCGGTCCTGCAAATTGCTGTCTGTATTATCAGAAAATCTCCTTCTGTCAGGCATGAAATATGATGACCTTGGGCTTCTCATAGTTTTGCCATGGTACCTCTCTCGCGAGAATTTGCAGGAATCATCACTAGCAAAAAGAAACAATCAAGATCTCAAAAAGAGAACGAGGCAAAGAGAGTATAGAGATAAGAACAAGGTTCAGTAAAACAAAAAAAATTCACACCTCCCTCTCGAAAGATATTTCCGCTGTTCAAGTGAGAAACCAGACAATCTATCTCTTTCCATTCGCAATGGAGCAAAGCTGTCTGAAGCATCTAGTGTCTTCATTCGACTCTGAATACCTTCACTGGACTCCGCAGGAGGAGGATCATTGTCAATAGTAGACATTTCTGCCTTGTATGAAGCTGGACTGATGTTATCTACTATTTCAGGGTTATCAAGAAGTGCAGCTTCACTCTCTTTATCTCCCACATGGTGAGAATTTGGATTGTTACCGTCAAATGGAACAGAAATATCCCTTTGTTCTGTTTCAGAACCACCGTACTCAGTAAACATGGGAGCTGATCTTTGGACCTTCTCCTCGTCATACAAATTTCTTTTCTCAACTTTCTTCTTTAGTACCTTAGATAGGCCATTACCACAATCTGGTCCAAACTCGTAACTGTACAACTCTTCCCTTGGCTCCTTACCGGAGAAAATAACTTGTTCTTCACCAGTTTTGGAAAGTTCATTAGTTCCAGCAGGAGAGGTCTTGCAATCATCTAGAATTTTACCTTCAGTCATGGAAACATTCACATCTGATGCACTGACGTTATGATCTCCATGGCCAGAAGGTACGGAACATACATTATTCATGTGAACTACACCGAGACTACACCTCTGGCTTGAATTTTCTTTCAATGTCGAGTCAGGATAACTCTGAAAGCCTGGATTTCTCGTCATTCCACTCATGGACATTGGTGCATTGCTGATACCACTGGGATGAGGTAAACATGTATCCTTCTGATTTGGCGTAAAACTTGCAAGTATATCAAGGATCTCATTTGATTGCATCACTGGTCTATGGGGATGATTCAACGTTCCCTCTTTCCTATTGAAAACATTAGTTTGGATGAAGTTATTTGGCTCACCCTTCATTGATCTAGAATCCACTGGATTCAAACTGCCAGTTGCTGTACTGTTTTCTTTTCTGAATCTGTCAACGACCTCCTGTTTCACCATGTTATGAGATAGTTCGATTGGAAAAGCTTGAGCACTCTCTTCAATGACTTCTGACTTCACAGTCCTAAGATTTACCGAGTTCACATTACCAGCGGTCACTATTGGTCTGGGAAAACTTGTACAAGAAACACTTGCCTCCGATGTGGTGGTTGATAGAGAAGGAGACTTCTCAATAGGAGGATATGACCTGAGGCCTAGACTTAGCGAACATGTAGGATTAACCTGACGATTAAACTGTGTCGAAATCACTGTAGGAGATTTAAATTCTACACTTTCCTTTGGTGTATCACGACAACTTGGTGTCTCTGTGTCAGGAAAACTACTGTTGTTACTGTCAAAGAATGAACCAGTTTTCTTAACTCTAGTCTTGCGATCTAGACCATCTTCCCAAGCATCCATGGTCGTATTCAAATCCCAATTTGATCTGTTCACACCACTGAGATTGCCAGATCTGGTACAAGTAGAAACGGAATCTGTTACATGAGGTGCACAAACTCCTTTGCTAGCCTCTTCGTTCTCCAAATATGGAGAATCGTTTTTAGGTTTACAACTTAGCCGCCCATCAGATGCTTCTGTTTGACACTCACCCTTACTAAAAATGTCATGGGTCTTAAGAACAGTTTGTTCTACATTCAACTCAGTTCCATCTGTGGTGACAACAACACCAGGATGTTGTTCAGCAACTGCAGGAAGCTTTTTCAGAGAACAATGGAGTGAATTGGCAACTATTTTAGAACTGAAAGGGATCACAGAGCCTGCCAAGGGACTGGAGTGAATTGGAATATTTGGCTCCTCAACCTTCACTCTAATTTGGTCAAGAACTAGGTTCCCAATACTCTCCGGTTTATTGGCAACTTTTCCCACAGAAAGAGACGGAACCGAAGGGAGTGGGATCCCAAGCATATTCTGATTTACATGAGCATCAGATGAATTCAAATCCAAAGCAGTCCTAGTATCACCTTGCTTATTAGGTTGTGTATTGTTTTCCATAGGAGGTGCCGAGCCACCTGATTCTTCCGGCAACACAAAGTACTTCCTCTTCTTGATAGGAATAGCAGCATTGAAATCTATGCACCGCCATGTAGGCAGGCTGATCTGAGGCTGATAGATACCAACCAGACACAGAGTAGAAAAAAGACATGATGAGTTTCTAAAAATGCATTAATAGCAGAGTTTAGTTTGGGATTTTAAAAAAAAACACCTGTTGGTTTCCAGACATAACCCGAAATAAATATCCTAACTCCAAGCTTGTACCTTTATTCAGACAAACAACTACAGATCAAAATCAGCTAGGTCTGTCTGCAAAAAAAAAAGGAAAAGTCAAATAAATTAATCAGATCAAATAAAAACATAAGATCCATACACCCTAATTTACGCAACTAACAGAGAATCTAGACACGTCACAGCAATCAACAAAATCTGATGAGAATCAATGATAATAAAATTACAAAAACAGAAAGCACTAGATGAGGAGCAACTCTAGATAATTATCCAAAGCAGAAGTAGAACAAGATCAAAGTCTCTTTTTTATATTCTGGTGAAAGGTACAATCACTGACCAGAGAAGAATACTAATTAAAGACTTAGAGGCTCAGCAAATCCACCGACAAAAGATAAAGAAAAAAAAGTTGAATTCTAGATTTAGGGAAGAAAGATGGAGAGAGTGAGAGAATCTACCAAAGAAAAGAGTGATGGAGAGGTCTGAGTAGCAGTTTCCAGGAAAGTTTGCAGCTAACTTATTAGCTAAAAGAAGGGGAAAAGAAACTAGTGGAGGAGGAGAGATGCCAAACTTTGACAAGGGCCACACAGACCCTCTGCAACTCCTTTATATCATCCATAGTTTGACCGACTCCTCTTAAATATTTTATTCTATAAATATTTTTTTTTTGTCAACTATTCTATAAATATTTCAATGTTTCCCTTTATTATCGATATTTTCTTTAAATAATCAATTTAACATTTTCTATAGTTAAGTCTGTTGATTTTAAAAAACGTAATCAATTCTATAAATAAAATCATAATAGACCTCCCTCTCTACTCAACTAATGCTAAGACTATTTAAAAAAAAAAATCAGTAACATGTTCTATACAAAGACTAAATTGAAATATTAAAACAAATGATGATACTATTACAAACCACCTACTAAGCTACATGTTACAATGGTGTGAGATAGTATTATTTCGGAATTTTAAAATTTAAATATAGTAATAAGGAGGTTTTGAAAAATTTAAGCACTGTGATTAAAGCTTTGATGGCTAAGACAAGTGTGCTTTAAGCCTTAAGGACCGGATAGCCAGAGTAACTAGGGCGGTTTGCACATGCATATGCCATGGGGTTTCTATAATGGGCCTTATAAGTTGGTCTCGTAATGGGCCGTTTTTGACATATTTTTTAAACCAAAAATTGCTGAAACAAGCACATAGAAGAGAGCAACTAAAAAAAATCGTGGAGAATTGCAAATTTGCAAAAAACCGGTTTCTCTCTTTCTAGAGAGAGAGAGTTATCTCTCGAAACCTCTTCTTCTTATCAAATTCGGATCTTTCAGAAGGAGAGCTTTCACCGGTTGGTTTTGTTATCCATCACCGATTTCTTTCGGTGTTTGGTTCCCGATGGTTCGGGCTTTTGATTCTGGGAAGTGGTGGTCATCTCGACACTATCTTCGCCGGCTTTTATCTCCGGAAGAGATGATTCTATTACATCGTCTTCGCCGGCTCTTCACCGAGGTTCTCCCGGTTCCGTTTGATCGTCGCTTCTTGTCTCTCTATGCTCCACCGACTCTCGTTCTGATTCTCTATCGGAGGTTTTTCAGATTTGATTGAAGACGGTGGTTATCTTTTCTGAAGTGGTGATCCGGTTGCGTCTTGGCCTTTTATGAAGACTGCTTAGTCGGTCTTTCACTGATCTGTCTCCGCCGACGGCGGAGCTCCGGCGTGACTCTTGCCGGAGGAGGTGAGGCCTCTTTGTCTTGACGCGTGTCTTCTGAATCGTGTGTCGATCGAACACGTGGTGGCGAGTGTCGCTTTGCTTCCTCAACGGTTTTTCTCTTTTGGGCTGTCGGCCCAAAGAGTTTATGTATAGTTGGCCCGTTTGTCTTGGCCTTTTGTGTTTTATGTTCTGGGCTTTACCTTCGTTGGGCTTTAGACCCTCTAATAAATTTTCAGTTGACAAAAAAAAAAAAAAAAGAGAGCAACTACAAGTTGTTGACCAGTCAAATATCTTCCACATTTATTACCGTGGAACAATGAAAATATTCATGCAAAGAGAAGTTACGGATAAATGAAGAAAGAGGAGACGTTGCAGTAACAAACTACAGAAAATAAAGGGAAATCTTGCAACAGATTCCACAAGTGGACAAAGCTTCGTCTGTATCAATCTCTCCACAAGTTTCCGTCTCATATTACAATAAGAATTCTATACTTATGAAAATGAAAAATAAAGTAAATCTAACCAAAGCTGACATATCAGAGACATTACAACGATGGCAAATATATCCCGGAGGTGGTGTTTTCCTTTCCATTCCTGTCAAGTCAACAAACCAATATCAGCATCTCAAAACTTGATGCAAATAAAAAAAAAAACAAAAAATCTTGGACAAAAGATAATGAAGACATTCTAGAAAAAAATTACCAAAACTATGTTCACCCATTCTTCCATTCATACCTCATACATAACCTCTCCCGGCCCCAAAATTATCTTGACCTTGCCTGTTACATCGAAAGAATAAGAGGGTTGATAAATGTCTAAAACATCAACATTTTCACGTCCACCATTTGTGAAAGATGGCTTACCTCTGCGAGTCAAGTGTCAGGGTGTCAATCAACGCCTGAAGTTTGCTTTCTTCATCTACTTTCTCCTCTGTTGGTGCAACTACGTGACATGGATTATTATGCTAGGTACTTTGGACAGCAGGAATGGAGTAAAAATCATTCCTGAACTCGTCGAATATATCTTCAAGCTAGAAGGTGAAAATGGGTTAAAATAATACTTTTCTAGCTATAAAATGGATCAAAATGGCACTCAACGCCAATATAAATGTTCAATGTAATCAACTTACATATTTTTCTGCAGGCGGTTGAGCAACATAAGATTGCTGGTTTCAGCTTGAATTCCACTTTATTCTCGATGCTAGGCCTGCAACGTTCAGATAATTGCATTATTTAGTATGGAAATCCAGGTGTTTCTTCAAACCAATAGTCACACTTTCAACTTATGAGCTAAACATCTTTTTGTTAAGCCTAAGATAAAATAGCTAAATAAGTGGACAAAGCTTCGTCTGTATCAATCTCTCCACAAGTTTCCGTCTCATATTACAATAAGAATTCTATACTTATGAAAATGAAAAATAAAGTAAATCTAACCAAAGCTGACATATCAGAGACATTACAACGATGGCAAATATATCCCGGAGGTGGTGTTTTCCTTTCCATTCCTGTCAAGTCAACAAACCAATATCAGCATCTCAAAACTTGATGCAAATAAAAAAAAAAAAATCTTGGACAAAAGATAATGAAGACATTCTAGAAAAAATTACCAAAACTATGTTCACCCATTCTTCCATTCATACCTCATACATAACCTCTCCCGGCCCCAAAATTATCTTGACCTTGCCTGTTACATCGAAAGAATAAGAGGGTTGATAAATGTCTAAAACATCAACATTTTCACGTCCACCATTTGTGAAAGATGGCTTACCTCTGCGAGTCAAGTGTCAGGGTGTCAATCAACGCCTGAAGTTTGCTTTCTTCATCTACTTTCTCCTCTGTTGGTGCAACTACGTGACATGGATTATTATGCTAGGTACTTTGGACAGCAGGAATGGAGTAAAAATCATTCCTGAACTCGTCGAATAGATGCATCCTCTTTAAAGCCATGACTTCTTCTCGTGAAGGAGTGGGGAAAGGGCTTGCTTCATCATTTGCAGACCGTCTGCCTCTATAGGAACTACTCATAAACCCACCACCGACGAATGTTTCCATAATTGTTAGACTCAAAATCTGCATTCCATAAGATGAGAAAGTTTAGAAACACTGAAGAAGCTTTGTTCTTCCATATAAAAGTTTAGAAGATATGAGTTTACTTTTGTGTCTCGGTCCTGCAAATTGCTTTCTGTATTATCAGAAAACCTCCTTCTGTCAGGCATGAAATTTAGCCTTGGGCTTCTCATAGTTTTGCCATGGTACCTCTCAGAATTTGTAGGAATCATCATCACTAGCCAAAGAAACAATAATGGAAAATTTCAAGGAAAGCTAAAGTGATCTCAAAAGGGATGATAACAAGGTTCAGGAAAAAAAAATTCACACCTCCCTCTCGAGAGATATTTCCTCTGTTCAAGTGAGAAATCAGACAACCTCTCTCTTTCCATTACAATGGCACAAAGCTCTCTGAAGCATCTAGTGTCTTGAACCGACTCTGACTACCTTCACTAGACTCCGCAGGAGGAGGATCATTGTCAATAGTAGAAATCTCTGCCTTGTATGAAGCTGGACTGATGTTATCTACTATTTCAGGGTTATCAACCTTCCCACCTGACAATGTAGACACACCTGATTCATCAAATATTCAACTATGAGTTTCTGGTTTAAGCCTCTTAATCTGAACTTCAGTGCTTGCCATTTTTTATTTATTTCAAACATGATTCATCAACAGTATGTATCTCTTAATATTATTATTACCTGTATTACCAAGAAGTGCAGCTTGGCTCTCTTTTTTATCCCTTTGTTCAGTTTCAGAACCACCACACTCAGCGTGTCTATTACCTTCTGCAAACATGGCAGCTGATCTTTGGACCTTCTCGTTGTCACACAAATTTCTGTTCTCAACTTGCTTCTTTAGTACTCTAGATAGGTCATTACCACACTCTGGTTCAAACTCATAACTGTACAACTCTTCCCTTAGCACCTTACGGATAAAATAACCTTTTCTTCACCACTTGTAGAAAGTTCATTAGCTCCAGGAGAGGTCTTGCAATCATCTAGAGTTTTATCTTCATTCATGGAAACATTCACATCTGCTGCATTGAGGTTCTCTTCTCCATGACCAGAACTTGCACTAGTCATGTGGACTCGCCGTCCACTACCACTGGGAATATGTTTATACGTATCCTTCTGATTTGCCGTAAAACTTGTAAGTATATTAAGGATCCTATTTGATTGCATCACTGGTCTATGGGGAAGATTCAACGTTCCATCTTTCCTATTGAAAACTTTGGACTGAGTGAAGTTATTTGGCTCAGCCTTTAATGATCTAGAATCCACTGGATTCAAACTGCCAACGACCTCCTCTTTCATCCTGTTAATAGATAGTCCTACTGGAGAAGCTTGAGCACTCTCTTCAATGACTTCTGACTTCACAGTCCTGAGATTTACAGAGTTCACATTATCAGCAGCCATTATTGGTCTAGAAACACTTGTGCAGGCAACTCTTGCCTCCGATGTGGTGGCTGATAGAGAAGGAGACTTCTCAATAGGAGGATATGACCTGAGGCCTAGACTTAGCGAACATGTGGGAACAACCTGACGATCAAACTGCGTCGAAGTCACTGTAGGAGATTTAAACTCTACACTTTCCTTCGGTTTTTCAGAAACTGGCTTTGCAATAACAGTCGTATCACCACAACTTGATGTCTCCATGTCAGGAAACTACTGTTGTTACTGTCAAAGAAAGAACCAGTTGCCTTAACTCTAGTCTTGCGATCTAGACCATCTTCCCAAGCATCCATGGTAGTATTCAAATCCCAATTAGATCTGTTCACACCACTGAGATTGCCAGATTTGGTACAAGTAGGAATAGAATCTGTGGCATGAGGTGCTGATGGCTCTTCTTTCTCCATATATGGAGAATTGTTTTAGTTTTACAAACATTACCCGCTGCAGATGCTTCTGTTTGACACTCTCTGAGAATGTCATGGGTTTTAAGAACAGTTTGTTCTACATTCAACTCAGTTTCATCTGTGGTGACAACAACACCAGGATGTTGTTCAGCACCTAAAGGAAGCTTTTCAAGAGAACTGGCAACTAAGTTAGACCTGAATGGGATCACAGAGCTTGCCAAGGGACTGGAGTGAATTTGAGTATTTGGCTCCTCGGCTTTTACTCTAATTTGGTTCCCAATCCTCTCCGTTTATCATCAGCAACTTTTCCCACAGAAAGAGACGGAACCCAAGGGATTAAACTTCCAATCAATGTCTGATGAACATGAGCATCAGATGAATTCAAATCAAAGCACTCCTAGTATCACCTTGCTTATTAGGTTGTGTATTGTTTTCCATAGGAGGTGCCGAGCCACCTGATTCTTCCGGCAACACAAAGTACTTCCTCTTCTTGATTGGAATAGCAGCATTGAAATCTCTGCACCGCCATGTAGGCATGCTGATCTGAGGCTGATGGATACAAACCACACACACACACACACACAGTAAAAAGACAGTTTCTAAAAATAGTGAATGCACTAAAAACTAAGAGTTTAATTAAAACACCTGTTGGTTTCAGACATAACTCGAAATAAATATCCTTAACTCCAAGCTTGTACCTTTATTCAGACAAACACCTACAGATCAATATTAGTTAGGTCTGTCTGAAAAAAAAGTCAAATTGATTTATCAGATCGAATAAAAACATAAAATCAATAAAACCTAATTCACGCAACTAACAGAGAATCTAGACACGTCACAGCAATCAACAAAATCTGATGAGAATCAATGATTAATAAAATTACAAAACAGAAAGCACTAGATGAGGAGCAACTCTAGATAATTATCCAAAGCAGAAGTAGAACAAGATCAAAGTCTCTTTTTATATTCTGGTGAAAGGTACAATCACTGACCAGAGAAGAATACTAATTAAAGACTTAGAGGCTCAGCAAATCCACCGACAAAAGATAAAGAAAAAAAGTTGAATTCTAGATTTAGGGAAGAAAGATGGAGAGAGTGAGAGAATCTACCAAAGAAAAGAGTGATGGAGAGGTCTGAGTAGAGGCAGTTTACAGGAAAGTTTACAGTTATTGGCTAAAAGAAAGGAGCGGAGGAGGAGGAGAGATGCCAAACTTTGACAAGGGCCACACAAACCCTCTCAACTTTGCCTTTATATCTATCATTCATTGTTTGACCGACTCCTCTTAAATATTTTATTCTATAAATATTTTTTTTGTCAACTATTCTATAAATATTTCGATATTTCCTTATTATTATCGATATTTCCTTAAAAAGATAATTTAACATTTTCTATAGTTAAGTCTGTTGATTTTAAAAACGTAATCAATTCTATAAATAAAATCATAATAGACCTCCTCTCTACTCAACTAATGCTAAGACTATTTAAAAAAAAATCAGTAACATGTTCTATACAAAGACTAAATTGAAATATTAAAACAAATGATGATACTATTACAAACCACCTACTAAGCTACATGTTACAATGGTGTGAGATAGTATTATTTCGGAATTTTAAAATTTAAATATAGTAATAAGGAGGTTTTGAAAAATTTAAGCACTGTGATTAAAGCTTTGATGGCTAAGACAAGTGTGCTTTAAGCCTTAAGGACCGGATAGCCAGAGTAACTAGGGCGGTTTGCACATGCATATGCCATGGGGTTTCTATAATGGGCCTTATAAGTTGGTCTCGTAATGGGCCGTTTTTGACATATTTTTTAAACCAAAAATTGCTGAAACAAGCACATAGAAGAGAGCAACTAAAAAAAATCGTGGAGAATTGCAAATTTGCAAAAAACCGGTTTCTCTCTTTCTAGAGAGAGAGAGTTATCTCTCGAAACCTCTTCTTCTTATCAAATTCGGATCTTTCAGAAGGAGAGCTTTCACCGGTTGGTTTTGTTATCCATCACCGATTTCTTTCGGTGTTTGGTTCCCGATGGTTCGGGCTTTTGATTCTGGGAAGTGGTGGTCATCTCGACACTATCTTCGCCGGCTTTTATCTCCGGGAAGAGATGATTCTATTACATCGTCTTCGCCGGCTCTTCACCGAGGTTCTCCCGGTTCCGTTTGATCGTCGCTTCTTGTCTCTCTATGCTCCACCGACTCTCGTTCTGATTCTCTATCGGAGGTTTTTCAGATTTGATTGAAGACGGTGGTTATCTTTTCTGAAGTGGTGATCCGGTTGCGTCTTGGCCTTTTATGAAGACTGCTTAGTCGGTCTTTCACTGATCTGTCTCCGCCGACGGCGGAGCTCCGGCGTGACTCTTGCCGGAGGAGGTGAGGCCTCTTTGTCTTGACGCGTGTCTTCTGAATCGTGTGTCGATCGAACACGTGGTGGCGAGTGTCGCTTTGCTTCCTCAACGGTTTTTCTCTTTTGGGCTGTCGGCCCAAAGAGTTTATGTATAGTTGGCCCGTTTGTCTTGGCCTTTTGTGTTTTATGTTCTGGGCTTTACCTTCGTTGGGCTTTAGACCCTCTAATAAATTTTCAGTTGACAAAAAAAAAAAAAAAAGAGAGCAAACTATAAGTTGTTGACCAGTCAAATATCTTCCACATTTATCACTGTCGAAAATGAAAATATTCATGCAAAGATAAGTTACTGAAGAAAGAGGAGGCGTTACAGTAACAGACTACAGAAAATAAAGGGAAAACTTGTAAAACAGATAATACAAGTGGACAAAAGCTTCGTCTGTGTCCATCTCTCCACAAGACTCGGTCTCATATTTACAATAATCAAAAAAGTGTTGGATGAATAATCATTTTGCAACTGTTTTTTGGAGTTGTTGAAGAACCAAAGAGTGAAGTAAAAAAAAGAGAGATAGAAGATGGCGAGCTTTAAAGTGGGTTCCAAATCTGAAGTCTTTCATCTAAGTGGTCACACATGGTCAGTCTTCTTCTTCAATGGGGTTTTTTAATCATCAAACATAATCTTTCATCTCTTCTTCTTAATCTGTGATTTAGGCTTTGCTCAACTGGTCTTAAACCTGATGTTATGATCCAAGTACAAGACCAAACCTTCCATCTGCATAAGGTATAGCAAAACCAAACCTAATAACATTGACTCACTCATACTATGTCTCATGTGTTTTCTTCATCGCCAAGTTTCCGTTGCTGTCAAGAAGTGGATACCTAGAAACTCTCTTCAGCAAAGCCTCTGAGTCAACTTGTGTTGCTCAGCTTCATGACATTCCCGGTGGACCAGACACATTCTTGCTCGTGGCAAAGTTCTGTTACGGTGCAAGAATTGAGATCACAGCTGAAAACGTTGTGAGTCTCAGATGTGCAGCAGAGTATCTCCAAATGAGTGAAAACTACGGAGATGCAAATCTCATTTACCTCACAGAGAGTTTCCTCAACGACAACGTTTTCACAAACTGGGATGATTCAATCAAAGCCTTGGAGAGTTGTGAACACAAACTAATACCTCTTGCTGAAGAGCTTCACATTGTCACTAGGTGCATTTCTTCTTTAGCCATCAAGGCTTCTTATGCAGAGGATACTACTACATCGTGGAACGGTATACAAACTAAGTCCACGAGCGGGAACTGGTGGTTCAACGATGTGTCTTCATCCCTCGATATCTCAATGTACAAAAGATTCATCAAAACTATTGAATCCAGAGGCATGAAAGCGGGTATAATAGCAGCATCTGTCACGCATTACGCCAAAAGGAGCCTTCCTTTACTTGGTGGTTCTAGGCACTGTGGTTCTTCATCTTCAGAGGAAGGGACTAATCATGGTGATGATGGCATTTACTACTCGAATGATGATCAAAGAAGTCTCCTGGAAGAGATAGTGGAGCTACTACCTAGCGAAAAGTGTGTTACATCGACAAGATTCTTGCTCAGGCTTCTTAGAACATCCATGGTTCTGCGAGCTAGTGCGGTTACTCAGGAGAATCTTGAGAGAAAAATCGGTGTGCAGCTAGATGAAGCTGCTCTAGAGGATGTGCTTATACCAAACATGGGAAACTCAGCCGAAACACTCTATGATATTGACTCCTTCCAGAGGATTCTTGATCACTGCATGTTAACATGTGATTCTTCTTGTTACAATAACGTTGGGGAGAAACAAATAATGGTGGATGATCATTCTCTTATGCCTATCACAAAGGTTGCTAGTCTGATAGATGGCTACTTAGCAGAGGTGGCTTCTGATGAGAACTTGAAACTATCAAAATACAACTTCAGTTTCCACCCTACCATGTCGACAATTCCAGTTTCATCATCTCCCTCGTCCATAACATCAGCTTCTTCATCTCCCTTGTCCTCAACTCCGTTTCTTGCTCTGGCACAATCTCCAGCTGTTCTCTTCCTCCTTCATTTTGATTGATGAGTTCTTCATCTTCGTGGTTCACACTATCTTCTGCCTTTTAAACACCACTTCTTCTCTCCCTTCACTTCCACTACCGAGTTGGTCTTCTACCTCTTCTCCGTGAGGGCTAACTGGCCCATTCTCTATTTGTTCCTCTCCTTCCTTTTGGTTGATGGATTTTCATCTTCTTGGTTCCCACCATCTTGTTGTGCCCTTTGGCTTGCCGGTTTTATTTCCGTTATCAAGTTGGTCCTCTCTCTCTACTCCGTGAGGACTAAGCATGAGTCTTTCTTTTCTATCAAGGGTCTG